>VZRZ01002373.1:54690-140061 GCA_013398175.1 Climacteris rufus | reverse complement strand
GGCGGCCGCAGCCCGCGCTCTGAGCGGCCGCTCTGCCCGCGCCCCCGGGGCCGCTCCGCTCCGCGCCCATGGCCGAGGTGGGCGGCTTCCTGGGCGCGCTGGACCCCGACCTGCACGGCTTTCCCCCCGCGCTGGGCGCCGGGCTGCCCCTCGCCGACTCGCCCGGCTTCCTCAACGAGCGCCTGGGGCAGATCGAGGGGCGGCTGCAGCGGGGCTCCCCCACCGACTTCGCTCACCTCAAGGGCATCCTGCGGCGGCGGCAGCTGTACTGCCGCACCGGCTTCCACCTGGAGATCTTCCCCAACGGCACGGTGCAGGGCACCCGGCAGGACCACAGCCGCTTCGGTAAGGGGCCGGGGGGGTGCCCGGCCGGGCCGGGAGCAGGTGCCCCGCGCGCACAGCTAATTACCCCGCTAATATAAATCATCCCGGGACGGATATAATTGGCCTCCTAAACAAATGCGCTCACTCCCCAGCAATGCGGGAGTTTTTATTTCCAATTTCCTACTCTCTCGGCGCTCAGCCTTTCTGCAGGTGCACTAAAACGTGCCTTAGCAAGGGGGGAGAAAAAAAGAAAAAGTAAAAAAAAAAATAATTAAAGGGAAAAAAAAAAAAGGACGGTGATCAGCTCTAGCTGTGCCTCTGAAGTTAGTGGTGAGGGAGGCGAAACAGAGACGTTCCTTGTTGGAATTTCTTGGAAATTCCTAGGTTGGAAAAAGAAATTCCTCGCTTTTTTGTTGTTTTTTTTTTTTCTCTTATTCTTCTTATTCTTTTTTTTTTCTTTTTTATTACTCCTTCTTCTTTTTTGGCTTCTGCAGATATTTGTGAGCTCCTTTCTTTTACATGCATGAATTTCATTAGGAGAGCGTCTCCCCGAAGCGGGAAGCAGGCAGGGATCAGTTGGCTGGATGGGTGTCAGGAGCTGGGTTTGGGAAGGTTGTTGGAAAGGAAAGAAGGAAGCTGAAGGGGGAAAAACACTTAGGGGATCTCTTAAAGAAAGAAGATGGAACAATAGGCAGGGCACCACGGATTTACCTTGTCACCCGGGATACAGCTGGAAGACTGCAGTGCCTGTGTCAGTGGCACACAAGAGCAGGGACCTCTAATGAGACTGTATGTAATCTTCAAAAAATGCATCCCAAGCCACAGGCAAAAGAGTACAGTCAGTCTGAGCATGGCTAAGAGAAATTCCCGCTACTCCAGCGTCTAGTGCAGGTGTCTGTATAAGCCATCAGCAAGTCCCATGCCAGTGATCTCAGCTATGTTGTCAACAGGTTGCAAGATGTGCTCGCAAGACTTTTTATAGTTTTCAAGTGATTTAACTCCCTGGTGAAAGGAATTCTATTTTTGCTTTTACTTGTTTGCACCTAGTGGGTTCTGATACTCTGGGAAGTGCTGCCGCTGCTATTGTTGGAGGTGTAAGGCAGGTTTTTGGAACAACTGGGGAAGCTTATCTCTGCACTGCACTTTCCATAAACACCAGGTGTGTGCATAGCATGTCCCTGCCTAAATCAACAAGAAAGTCATAACCTGCGGGTCAGAGTCAGGTACTAATATGCTCGTGGGGCAAGCATTCTTTAATTACCTCCTGAAAACACCCATCTTTTAACCTTTCACGCTGCAATACCCCATGGGTTTCCACGTTAAAAGAATTGAAAGCAAACCCATTGCATCTGGTTGGTTTTAGTTCAAGCTGCCACGTAGTATTTCTAGTCTATCAGTTCTTTTTACTTATCTTTGTACATCTAAACAAGCAGTTTCAAATTTGTCTCAGGTCCATTTTTTATAAAGATTGAGTGAAACAAGTGTATTTTCAGACTTGGAAAAAACGTGTTAAACATGTTAAAACTTTTCATGGATTTTGCACGCTGAAGCTGAAGTCACACAGTGCTTTCAATAAATCGAAACATTGGCATTCCCTAAGTGTTTTAGCAGTCCACATCCAGCTCCGTAAACTAGACCAGACTTCAGATATTATAGTTTTCTGCTTCAGGGTTTTCCCAGAGGCAGTGTAAAATAAATAGTTATTTGTTGTAATTGCAAGACAAAGCCCCAAAGGATTAGACTGGAATCCTTGCGTTCAGATCAAGTTGGACTAAGCCTTGCTTCAGCAGAGACTCAAAGCAATAACGTATTGGCACACAGCATTCACCATCTGCGTTCAGTAGCCATGAATATTTAAATTCCAATGTTACTGGTATGGTTCATATTAGGATGTCATGTATCGATGCATTCCTAAATTTTGCATGCAGCAGTCAGAAAGCAGTAACTTATAACAGGAACAGGCAGCCTGAGCCATTCTGGGGACTCCAGAACTGTGGTGAAGGATGCAGAGGTTCAGGTTCAGATGAGGGGTTCAGGGAAGCACTTTAAAGCTGCCTTAAATCTTGGGGCATCTGGAGAAATACTTAGAAATCCTATATGATGGTTAAGTGGATCAATCCCACGTGGCTGGAAGGTGCTCCCTGGTTAATGAGCAGATAATTAAGGTGCTCCATGGATGGCTGTGATGCCACAGCCAAGGCTCGTGTCCAGCTACAGGTGGGATGTAGGGTAGAACTGGACTTGGCATCCCTATCTCTCAATCTGGAAAGGATTCAGGAATAGACAGGCAGTATCTGCACCCTCCCATGCGCAGTCATCCCAAAAGCTACCAGATGTGCAAGACATCCACATCTTCCAGAGAGGAAAATAAAGAGCCAAAGCCCTGCTGATGCAGAACAGAGTCCCAAGGTCCCAGCAGGCAGGGTTAAAAGAGGGAGATTCTTTTGTACCACAGCATTCGGGGGTGTGACTGTAGGACACGGGGGAGGTACTGCCATCATCCACCCACACTGCCTAAGCAATCACAGCAACTACTGCCTCTCATCTGTCAAGGACTGGAGCCTTCCTAAATCACACCTGTCTTCTGGAATGTGATACTTTATACTTGTAAAAACACAGATTCATGCAAGAACAATGGAGCACGGCTTATTTTTCCTAGAGAAGGTTTAACACAAAACATGGCAAAGCCCTCTAGGTTTGTTGGAAGAAAGCTCAGTCTCATACTAGAGAATTGCCCAAATTCACTCTCTGAACTGGCAGCTCTGTCAAAGTCACCCCAGAAAGAATAAAGTGTTTTCAAAAATGTACCTCTCTCACTGCATCTGCTCAGAACCTTCCTCTACAAAGAAAGAAAGGACAACTAAAATCTGGAAGGAGTCTGGACTGGCCTTAGCCACCCCTATGCTGATCCTTCTCAGAATGAAACTGAGAGAAATTTGCCAGGAAAATCCCTGCCGGGAATCCCTGCTCCATTTCTGCCTCATGTCTCTTTTACAGCAGCATTAAACCACTGAACCCAACGGTGCTACTCATTGCATTGGAAGAGAGAAAGAGGCCTTGAGGTTGCACTGCAGACAAATAAAGACAGCAAACAAAGCTCTTCTGGGGTACAAACCTGCACGTGGATCTGTTACACAGACTCCTAGAGAAACTGCTGAAACTTCCAGAGAAAGTTTTGCTGTAATTTTGACATTCAGATCACAGTGCACCTGTTGCTGAACAGTTGTTGAGGTTTGTAGCCGAAGCTTTAGGTTTGTAGCCATTAATACAACATCTGATGTTTCTGTACCCCGGCTCCTGAATACAGTCATGTAAGAAGAGACAGGTGCAGGGAGCTGAATCGTTCTTTGAGGGATGGTTGGGAGTAAGGCGAGAGTGTGCGGGTCCAGCCACGGCAAAGCTCGGGAGATTATTCAGTGCTTTGGTGGTAAATGAATCCAGTTGGAGTCTTAGTCAAATCTCTCCAAGTCTTATCTGGAAAGGCTCAAGGAACAAAGAGAATGAATCATCAAAGTGAGGGGAAAAAAGAGGCAAGTCCTGGGGGAAAGAAAAAAAGAAAGGAAAAGAAAAAAACAAAAGCATGTTGTACCACAAAAACACACCGCTGCAATTGGAAAGAGAATTCTTGAGCTGGCCCCAGTGGCCACTCCCTGTGCTGCTGGAGATCAGATGTACGAAGCTGCAATTTTGTCTAGAATTGGAGTGAGTTAAGGACAGGATGGATATCCGCCCACATTTTTTCAGCCTTCACTCTGTCTCCTGACTTTTGTGGGCTCAAGTTACGTTCTTAATGCTGTTTCAACATAGACATCTTCCATGCATGTCTCCAAGTGCCACTCAAAGATCAACAATGGGGAATACTACAAGAGACATTGTCAGAAGAGATTGTCATGGGCACACCTTGGAAGAAATTTCAGTTGCAAAACCAATATCTATCCAACCTGCACCCAATGAGGGATGTCTCACCTTCCTGCTCTGATAGGGAAGATGCTGCTGCTGCTCCTGGCTTGGTCCTTACCAGGTCTTTGGAAACCTGGGTTCATGTGCCTTGTACAGAGTATGCTTGTGGGTATACTCAAGGAAAGCTCTTTGTTCCTCTGCCTTAGACATCCCTCAGTTTCTCAATGGAAGCAGCAGCATTTCCCTGCTTCCCAGGGCTGACAGGAGACAAAAGACTGCTGATGCTGAGGACTGTGTCTGACAGGAAGGTCCATCTACTGCTCTCCAGTTACCTGATATTTTTCACTTGAACATTCCCCTGTCTCCAGCCTGGGAAAGATTCCCCCATTCCTGGGTGTATCTCTGTACTCCTGTATTACTTTTTACACTGCCTGCTGTTATCCATCTTCTTCACTCCCTCCTTTTCAAACGGTGGCTGTGGTCATTTCTGTCCTGTGGATGCGAAAAAGCACTGAGCAGTTCAGTAATTCCCTCACGTGCCAGAACTGATGGGTAGTGGAGAGAGACCACTCCTCATCCTGCACCTCTTTCCTCCCTGGCTGGGATTCTTTTCAGCTAAGAAACCACAATAACTACTGAAGAGAGAGCAGAGCTAGGTTCTGTGCCTGTCTGGCTTGGAAAGGCTGCCTTCCCTGCCTGTGCTGCCTGCTCCTGGCAGGCTGGGGTGTGTAGCTGGGCACATTTCAGCTGGTAAAATGCCTGCACTGGTCCATAAGGTGTGTTTTGTGTTGTTTGCTTCCCTCTTTGTCTCCAGGACTTGCTCCCAAGTCCATATTTCATCTCCCCCAGCACTCACTGGTTGCAGGGAGGGTGGATTCGAGGCACAAGCCCCAGAGTAGTCAGGGCAAGAGGAAGACAGGAGAGCTGATGGAAGGCAGAAAGGCTCATTCCTGCTGCCAGCTCTGATAATGAGTCTGCACTGCACAAAGGGGCACAGGGATGTCCATGGCCATCTGGTCTGCCCTGTATTTAGGCAGTGATCTGAGAGTTCTCACACCCATGCCTGGCCGAGCAGGGGACGTGCCCCGAGCCAAGGGGTGGCCAGGAGCTGCGGTGCCACCAGAGTCAGCTGGCTCCGGTGGCCGCTCGTCACGCGCTGCTTTCAAACCAAGGGCACGCTTCTCCGAGGAGCTCTGGGAGGTAACCTGATCAGAGCACCAGTCACCCAGGGCTGGATGTTCTGGGAGCTATATTAGGAGAGCTGGAACCACACTAAAGGTTAGAGCAACTTTCTCCTCTGGTCAATGGAGACACCCAGTCGTCAGATGAGATGAGGAAAACCCTCTTCCTTCCACCTCCCAGCTAATTGATCCAGCACTGGACACGGGCAAGGCTCCCCATGACCTCTAGATAGGGAGTGTGTAATGGCCATAATCACACAGTCCCACCTCTGCCTTCAGGAGGTTTTCCTGGGAAGTTTGAAGGTCCCCACCACTTGTGATGCTGGGTAGGGGCTGTTTGGTTTTAAGAGCTTCACCAAAGGTTCTCCTATTACGAGTCTTTCCCCCACCGAACAGCTGCCAGCTGTGGGGGTGCAGCAGGCAGACCCTGCTATTTCTTTGCCAGAGGAAATGAGGCTGCCCCTCGTTTTTAAAGTATCTGACACCATCATAGCAGGCTGAAGCCTTTGGGTAAAACAGTTGCTCTTGCAGGGCTGGGGATGGCTGGGACAGATGCTGCTGGACTGGGAAGAGGCTGGCAGGAAGCTGGGACAGGCAGTGGGACATACAGAGCAGGAGGGAGTTCTGGCAGTAATGATGGCAGGATGGTGACAGAGGAAGGGCTGGCAACACCATGGCTCCAAAGGCTGCAGAGGAAGCTGCATTTCTACCCATGTGCTTTGAAGCTGGATTTTGTCCCTATGGCTTGTACATACATTTTGGTTTGGCAAGCACTCCTCTGGAGTGCCAGGGTGAAGATGGTCCTGACAGACATCTCTTCTAGTGCTTTTTATTTATTTTCACTGGTCTCATCACTTTAAAGCCTATAGGACAACTATCTTATTCCAGAAGACAAAATCACTCTCCTTTTGGTGAAGAATAAAACCCAGTATGGTAACAGCCTTCTGAAATTTCTAGTGTCCAGTCACAGTTCTACATCTGTCTTCTTGGTGGTAATTAGGAAAAAAAATCCAAACCCAAATCAACAAAACCTTGCAAAGCTTTTCTCATTAGAAAAGGTAATCCCTCTTGGGCAACTCAAATTCACAGTGCTGGGGAGAAGCCCAGACTGGAAATCACAAGATTGCACACAGATGGGACTATAGATTTAAGAACTGTAGTGTTATAAATAAGAAAAACGGGGTGTGTAGGAAGCTCTGCAAAGGATGGGAATGGCTGGTTTGTTTTTGTTGCTGGAGCTGGCGTTGGTTTTTCCCTCTGTATGATTTGCAGTCCTTTTCTGTTTTAGGGATTTTGGAGTTTATTAGCCTGGCAGTGGGGCTGGTGAGCATCCGTGGGGTGGACTCCGGACTCTACCTCGGCATGAATGAGAGGGGCGAGCTCTATGGGTCGGTAAGTTGTGTGTGCTGCTTGCAGCCTGTGCCACAGCCAGCCCTGCAGCCTGGGCCAGGAGCTGCTCCTTGGGCTGCCACCAACCCCCTCCTACCTGCGGTGCCACTGCTGTTATAACATCAATGATTGTCAAATAGGGTTTGAGGGAGGATTCACCGCTTCTGTGAGCCTGGGGCTGTCCCAGGGAGCTGGGGGGGCTCACTGAGGTGTTACCTTTCAGAAATGGTGTGGCAATGGCCAGGTAAAGGCAGGGGGATGTTTAGCATAAAACCAGGAGCTGCTTATGTGTTTTCACAGCATGAGTAACACATCAGTTGGTCAGCTCTGCACCTATCTGCAGGTCTTTCCTTGTGTTGTGGCTCTTTCACCACCAGAAGCTGAAATTGTAGCCTGAGTGTTGCTGTAAAATTCTCTGTAAGTCCTCTTAGAAGTTTAGGGCTGTTGCTCATAACTTCCTAGAAGTACCCTTCTCAGGGTAAAATTTTCCATGTTTTGAGAAAACAAAAACAAATGTAAACTTGTTAAGTGTTATGACTTGCAGTCCTAATGCCAGGTCTTAACAGTTGGGCAGAGGTGCTTCCCACAGGTTAATTCTAAGTCAGTTCCTAATTATTTAGCTCAATTAAGGATGGAGTAAATGTAAAATGAAATAAAATAAACCAGTTTTAAAGCAGAAGGCACATACTTCCTCTCACCAAATCAGATCAATCTCATAGTGCACAAGTTTAAAACCATGGACTCTGCATACAGAGAAGCCATCAGAAAACCTTTGATTAGCAAACAGTAAACCACAAGTTTCTCTCATCTCTCCTCCCATTCCCACCTGAGACTGCCACAGACCCTTTCACCATTTAAGATGCAGTGGCTGATGTTTATATGAGATAGTTGCCCAGAGAAGCTGTGGCTGCCCCATCCCTGGAAGTGTCCAAGGAGCAACCTGGGACAGTGGAAGGTGTCCCTGCCCATGGCAGAGGGTGGAATGAGATGAGCTGTAAGGTTCCTGCTACCCCAAACCAATCAATGATTCTCTGATCATCAAATACTGCATGCACCAATAACTGTTCTTTTCCCACCTCATTTCTGTAATGACTTCTACCCTAAAGAGAAGTTAAATGCAGAGACAGTGGTTAAATTAAAAAGGTACAAAACAGAAAAAAGAAAAATCACCAGGATTCCATAAAAAACTCCTGAAGCACACTTCAGAAAGCAGGGTTGGAGCAGCACCTCTCCTGTCAAACCCCAAGGCTGCTCAGCAGTTCCTGGAGTTGCAGCTTTCACTTGTGCCTGCTGGAAGGGATGAGCCTGTGTATCCCCCACCCCCCCATTTGCCTTCAAACCCTGCAGCTCTGATTGTGAATCGAGTTTCCTGATGGGTTAATTAAATTCTAGAGCCTGTGTTCATGTTACAACACAGAAACAAAAATAGGGTAACATTTTACAGCACTGAATCTGGAAAAAGGATTGACCTGAAGACAGTCGTGGGAGCTGTCCCTGCCCTTGGCAGGGGGCTGGAATGAGGTGATTTTCAAGGTTGTTTCCATCCCAAACCATTCTGGGATCTCGTGCACCAGGCAGGACGCTGCAGGGACACAGTCAGACTGCTGCTCCAAACTGTGCCGGAGTCACGAGCCAGGTCCCCAAATAACCCTGGAGTTTTAAAATCTGGGACACGTGGGTTGTACAATGATGGCTTTTAGAACTCAAAAGCCACTACAGTATTCTTAATTAAAGGTCCATAAAACAGCGCCTGACAACAGCATTAGCATTACAATGGTATTTTGGGAGCTCACAGTACAGCGGTATTTTTAAATTTTCAGCAAGTTTCTTATTTCCCTGTGTGCCAATTTTGCCTGTGATGCCTGTGTTGATGCAGCCAGAGCCAGCCATCCCCACAGCGACACGTGGAGTCCCCTGGGGACGCACAGCTCGTCCGCCTGTCCCTGTTGGCCTCGTGCCAGCGTTGCTGTAAAGCTTCCCAACCATTTCAGAAATGCCACCGATGCTTAGGGCAGCAAAAGTCACGGGCAGCACCTTGCCTGCCTCCTGTATGGTGTCAGGTTCAGTGGGGACATCCCAGGGCTTGGAAAGAAATAAATCACACCTTGCAGAGTTACCCCAGGCTCGCCAAACATTTTCCACAAACACTGTACTCCGAACTGCCCAGTGAAGCCTGGGTGAATGGGGGCAAAGCAACAGCCAGAGTTCAGCCAGTCATCAGGTTCCAACGTATTCCAAGTGGATGGCATCTGAGAGGAGGGGAAAAAAAACAGCCTGTATTTATTGACAGGTCTGAGAAGAGAAGGCCACAGTTCCCTGGGTCTCGGATGGCCAGGGCTGTGGCCCAGGACTTTTGGAGGGCTCACAACTCACCTCGGCATTTATTTAATTAGCAGCAAAACCTTGAAAACAGGTTCTGAGCACAGGTGAGCTCCTGGATTGTGTTACAAAACACATCTACTGCAGGCAGTAACATTTACTGAGCACTCCGTGTGCCGCGGAGGGGACACATTCCCTGCCCGGATAGTTTACAGTGGAGGTGCAGTGGGTGTAATATTAGAGCACTCCACATTTGCAGAGAGCCTTCCAGCTCAAAGGGCTCCACATTGTCCTGGCAGTACCCCCATGGGATTTGATGGGATGGCTGCTCCCTCTGGGACAGCACAGCAGTGCTGGCAAAGCCACCCCTGTCCTCATGGGGCAGGGGGACAGCCCTGAGCCCACTGCAGCCAGGCACATCCCTGTAACTGGCACAGGGAGATGGGAAAGAGAGGGAAGGAGCACTGGACATGAACTAAAAGTTCCTCACGAGGCAGCTGCTGCTGAGAGCCCCTGGCTGTAAGGCTGGATGGGAAAGCTGGTTGTGGCCCTGGTGACACCAGTGCCATGTGTCCCCCATGCCAGCACTGGGATGCACCCTCATCACATCACCTGTCACCACCCTAAATGCTCCCTGGGGTCTGACATCCCACATCTCTCTGAGTCTTCCTACAGCCTCCCACCACAGCTCACTGGCAGGAGGTGAAGCCCTGAGAGATGCTTTCACTCCCATCACAGCACATCTGTGTGCCCCGAACTTCCAAAGCAGTGCTTGCTCCTATTTTCCTGCTTCCAGGCAGATGTGCTGCCTGATGCTTCTCTCACCCAAAAGAGGGGGTTTGGGGCACATAAGCCCCCCATTTGGAGGGGGCTGCTACAGGGGAAATGTCCCTGCCTGGTGACACAGCCACCCCAGTGAGCTACAAACTCACACCTGGGCAGGTTTAGAGCTTTGCTGTGTCCCTGTCTGATTTATTTATGGGGCACCTTTGCAAAATGCACAGCCACCTTCTCCTCCTGCTTTTGCCTCCTTCCTCCCCCAACTCCAGAGGTCTTTGGGTCTTGACTTGTGGAGAAGCACCCTCAGCAGTGCAGTCCCTCAGGAGAGCCAGGAGAAAGCAGCTGGGAAAACGCTAGAAAAGTAGAGCAGGGCAGGGTGAAAACGTTGTCTGTTTCCCACTTTTGACACCAGTGTCTGTTTGTTCCCCCGGCGCGCTGCCCTCGGCAGAAGAAGCTGACGCGGGAGTGCGTGTTCCGCGAGCAGTTTGAGGAGAACTGGTACAACACCTACGCCTCGACGCTCTACAAGCACCCCGACTCGGAGCGCCAGTACTACGTGGCCCTCAACAAGGACGGCTCCCCCCGCGAGGGGTACAGGACTAAGAGACACCAGAAATTCACCCACTTCTTACCCCGGCCCGTGGACCCTGCCAAAATCCCTGCCATGTACAGAGACCTCTTCCACTACAGGTGATGGTTCCTGCAGCCACGGTCGGTGTACATACTTGGGCTCCCGAGCTTTTTCCCAGAGCGCTCTGTTAATAGTCATTCCATCATTCCTGTAAGCGTAGATGACCTAGGGAAGCACTTACATTGAATTCAGACACTGCTGTTCCTCCTTGTTTCCAGCTTATACCAAACCTGGGTTATTTATGGGGCGGGGGTAGGGGAAGGGAGGGAACCCTGCATTTAATCTTTCATTTTCCTTCACTTTCGTTACCCGGTTGCTACAAGAGAGGCTGAATATTCAATGTTACGGTTGCTTAAAGGAACAAGCAGGTGAGCAAACCTGACCACTGGGCGGATAAAAAGCCCCAAAACAACCAAAAATGAAGAGAAGGAAAAAAACCAAGACCACAGAACTGCTGCAAATACTGCTGCTGAGCTGGGATAGCTCCCTGCTAAGGAAAAGCCTTTTGAGTGGTGCCCTGCTTAAGCAGCCTGGGAGTTTGCTACATGGATGATGCTCCGTGGACTGGTCCTGATGTGTGGGGTTCTTCCTGCTGTTGGGGTGGGAATGGGGCGAGGAACATTATTCAGATGTAAGCATGGATACTGTGCATAAGGACAAAACTATTTATAAAATGTATATGATATTTATTTTATATATTTATTTATTTCAAAATAATTTTATTTTTAATGAGAGATGCTATGACCGGATTTTCATCAGGAAGAATAAGGTCCTACTGAAACAGGAAAAAAAAAAAAAAGAGTTTTAAGAGCTTATTGGCAATAAAATTGTCTTTATATTGTAGATTTCTCGCTAGCCCTTTTTTTTGGCACTCTTCAACAACTAACCCAGTATTTCCCCATCAACATGAACATTAAAACCACCTCTAAAAGGGCTTTGTACAGTAAAGATCAATTACCTAAGCACCAAACTCCTTCAAAAGGCTGGCATCAAATTACAGGAGTCTGGGAAACACCAGCTCAGCTCTCGGCAGGAGTCGTGGGCAGCTCAGTCTCCTCGGGGTCTGATGCCTCCCCTGTGGATTTACTGTCCTCTTCAAAGCCAAGAGGACAAACATCTGGAGCATCTGCTGTGTTTTGGATGGACCCATCATTCCTGCAGTAAAACCAGCACATCTTGCATGAGACTCACCTGAAGCATCACGAAAAATCAGTAGAGAAATAGAAAGCAACAACGATTCTTAACCCGCTCATTTTTAGGCCGTTACCCTGGATGAGGATCATCCCTGCAGGCAGCACTTGGATGTTCATGGCTGTGTGGCATTTTGCTCTGCAGAAGCTGCCTGGTCACACAGTGCTGTCACCTTTCCTCTGCCTCCAGCTGGGCTCAGCCCCGAGCCAGCCCCACGTTCCCACTGTGCCAGCGGTGCCGAAGTCGCAGCCCTTCTCCAGTCAGGCCAGACCAGGGACACTCATGGGGGAGGCTTTGCTGTGCCACCCCCACAGCCAGCACAGACCCTCTTGTGCCCCATGTCTGCCTTTGCTGCCTGCTTGGGAAGTCACAGAACTGCAGGGAAAGCTCCCAGGAATGATGCCAGTTTGTGTTTTGTCCCCTGTGATCAGCAGAGAGGGATCTCCGCACACGGTGGGATCAGGAATGTGTGGTGGCAGAGGGACTTGGCAGCACGGAGGAGAGGCTGATACCAAAGGGGGTTCTCCAGAGTGTGCAAACACCTGAACAGCTGCAGCCGTGGTGGCTTTGGGTTGGAGATTTCCTTAGCACAACTGCTTTGTTCACAGTGTTGTTTCTCAACCTCCTCCTTGCAAAACACTCAAGGTAAAACCTCAGCTGCTTCAGCTTCACCTTGTGAATTCCCAGGACACTTCGACTGACCTAGGGATGATCCACAGCAGCTTCTTCATGAGCTCCATCACTAATGGACGAGCAGTGCCCAGCTCTGCTCCTGGCTGTGTCTCACCCTCTCTGCCACCTCCCCTGTCCCTGCCACGTCCCTTCGCTGTCCCAGCGGGTCCGGCAGCCACCAGATGACAGGCTGGGCATGGCAACCAGGAGATTACAGGAGCTTTACCTTCAATGATCCAGACATGAAGGAATTTAATCCTGTGTTTGAAATAAAAAGAGTTTATTTAGCTTCTTCCTCTGAGTCACTGCTGAAACATCTCGTCCCCAGCTGCCACATCAGGAGCTCGATGGCTCACGAGACGCGTCCTCAGGTGCACTTTTGACCTTCCCCTGCATGAAGGGAAATCCCTCAGACCTGGAGCCTCGCTCTGCCCCCTGGCACTTGAAGACAAATCTGGTGGTTAAGATCTTGCTCTTGTTCAAAATGAAGGTCACAACCTGATCTCAGCAAAGCCAAACACATTTTTTACCAACCCCAAAGGGAGATGATTTGGCCCATGGGGGCAACACTGGACTTGTTGTTCTGATACCTAACTCAAAGTGCTGCTGTAGCAGAGCCTCCTGCCAAAATGGGACACACAGGTGCCAGGGATGCTGTAAAAGAACTTTTCAGGATCTGGTTTCAAAAAACTCATGCTTGCAAAAAGCAAAATCCACAAAGAATTTACTGGAAACCCTTTGGTAAAGGCTGGTGTCCTTTCCTGTGTGGGACATTGGTTAAAGGGGGAATTCAGCATTGCTAAATCCCACCCAAATGGTTCCTTCACAGGAATTTGCTGCATTTGGTTCTGTTCAACAAAACAGCTGAAGATGGGAGTGACCTGAGTGACCTGGGAGCTGAACAGCAGCAGAGGGAGCCACCACAGATGTCCTTGGGTGCCTTTTGAGTGGCACAGGAGGAGCCAGCCATGTGCAGCATGTGGACACACTCACTTCTCCTCATCCAGCTGTCACCCCACCTGGAGATGCTGACTGTTCCTGCGGCTTGGAGGTGTTACAGGGCTGGCAGGTGGACCCTGCTAGGAAAGTTCGAGAGGAAAATACGTTTGGGATGCTTCAACCTGATAGAATCGCCTGAGTTAGCAAAAGGAAACAGCATTTGTTTGGGCTCCCAGCTCATGTAGGTTCCATGAGATTCAAAGTCACAACAGCCAGCTGGAAAACTGGTGCAGGGGGTGGCTGTGGTTCCCCAGAAACACCACTGTGCTCCCAACCCCCAGTGCTGTTTCACACAGAGGCTGCAGGTCTGGAAACACCACAGCAAACAGGACAAAAGGCATCGCTTTCAGCCCTTCTCCCTCCACCCGAGAGGGGTGGGCACGTTGGACAGGAAACATTATCCCAGGACAGCTGTGCAGAGCAGGAGGGAGGAGGTTGGCAGCAAAGAGGTGGGAAAGTGCTGTATGGAGGGTGCAGCAGTGGAGGGGAACACCCTGTGAGGGGCCAGTGTGGAGCCAACACAGCAACAGTGCCCATCTCCCCAGCTCTGGCTCACGATCCAAGGCACAGGGATGGATCAAGGAGACAGACCCACAAGTGGCAAAATACACACACCCTCAGGGATATCCCCACAGAGACCCCACTGCCCTTGGGGAGCTCTCCTGGGTGGGATGTGTGGCTTGGGGCTCCTTTCTCCAAGGGGAAAAGGAGAAGAAGCCCCAAAGACTCAGGTTTGTGGAGAGCCCAAAACTGCAGAGGGAATCCAGAAATTTGATGCTGGAAGGCAGGGAAGGTTGTCCTGGTGCTGTCCCACCTGGCCATACATCCAGAGAGATGTTCTGCAGCTGCCAGACCATGGCTGAGATGTTCCTGAAAGGGCACCCAGGGATGGAGCATCCCTCAAACAGAAGGGCTGAAATTCCTGTGGCTGGGGAGACAAAGACATCCACACCCCTCAGGATAGCACTGGTTATTTTTTTTCCAAATCAAGTAACTGCCTTGGAGCTGCTAAATTCTTCTCATGGAAAATACCAAAGGTGTCACCTCGTACCTGGGCTGGGTTTGAGCAGGAGCCTTGGGAAGCCAATTCCAGTGAGGATCCTCAGGCTCTTCCCTCACTGTGCCAGGAGGCATTTGGCACCGAGATGCCCGTGACTGAGTGGGGCTGTGGCCAGTGCATGTGTCTGCCAGAGCTGCTGCTCCTGGGCATCGGTGAGAATCCATGGAAAGGGGCAACACTTTGTGCAACTGAATCCCCAAAGCAGCTGCTGTGGCTGGATGGGCCTTTGGGGAGTGCCCCAGGTATCAGTCACTGTCTCACACTCAATTCCACAGTTTTTGTGCACTCACAAAGCCAAGGTGACCCTTGAGATCAGACCTTGGAAGTGGCTGAGCGCAGACCTGAGGGGTGACCCCACCTCTCCCCGCACACACCTTACCTGAGCCCCTGCCCTTCTCCAGGGCAGCACCCCCATTTCAGGCCACAGCCCCTTCCCACCACCTTCCTCCAGCCACCCCAAGCCCCCTCCTCCCTGGGGAAAGCAGGAGCAGGAGCTGTGGCTGGATGTGTCTGTCACAGCTTTGCCATGTGTCTGCTGCACGGCGGCTGCAGGGTCACACACACAGGAGCCACTCAGCCCCCCAGCAGGGCAGGAGCCTCTCCAGACCCTCCCAGCAGCACAGCTCCCCCAGGGCAAGGCCTGGCTGGAATGCTGCTGGTGCTCTGTCCAAGCCCACACGTCCAGGGTAGGTTCCAGAGCCCAGAGGGTACACAGGGGGTTATCTGACACCTGAGCAGGTCTGGCAGTTCAGCTGCTGTGTGATTACGTGGCTGCTGCTGCAACACCAGCATTTTTCCATCCTCCTCCAGCTGGGAACATTTAGGACATTTGGCTCTCCATAAACATTGAAAAACCTATCCAACTTCAAAACTCTTTTTTGCTTGAACTGATGAATTTAGTTTTATTTACCATGTGCAGAGTGGTTCTGCTTTTAAGATAAAAGACAAAAGCTGCTCAGGGTGGGCACGCAGCAGCTGACCCAGACACCTCAGCACAAGCAGTGCCAGTTCTGGACAGGGCACTGATCCCAGGACACTTCCAGCCCCACAAGGTCGGCCACATCCAGCCTGAGCTGCCCACTGCCCTCCATCAAAGTGCTCAGCCAAGTTAGAAGTCACAGGGATATTTAAAAACACGCTGCCCACAGTGGCCCTCAGAGCACAACTCATTATCTTCACCCCAGACTCCATCTCCGCCTCCCTCAGCTTTACCAGGACGAGCTGTGTCCCCAAGCAGCCCCAGCACTGCCAGGGAATGAGCAGAGGGCACATCTAAACACAACTATCACACTCTTTTTTTGTGTAGGAAAGGGGTTTTTTTTGCCCAACAGGTGGGATTTGATAACTAAGGATGGCAAAATTACAATTATGAGGTTAAAATATGGCAGTACATTATTCTGATTTGACTAAGTAGAACCTCACCTCACTTTTAACCATCTCACTGCTGGATAACTCACTTTATTTTTAACAGACAGATTGGCAGAAGCTGCTATTAATTAATGTAATTTGAAAATCTGGACCACAACTGTTTTCCCTAAATGAAATCAAAGCTACATCCACTAAAGTAATTGTAGAAAACAGTAAGAATTTAAACTCACAGCACAGTTCTCCAAAGACATGTTCCCAGGCTGAATCCCTGTGGAATTAATGCTGGATTGTGAATGTAGCACAAGGCACGTTGATGTATTTTGGTCACTTTATTAAATGAGATATTAAATAGTTTAAGTTTCAACTACTAAAACAGCACTTTGAATGGTGAAAACACAGATAGTATATCGTCATACTTGAATGCTTCTTCTCTTTAAAAACACATTTCCAGTCCTTATATATATTACAAAACAGCCTTATAGGAAGAGGGGACACCTTTTCTATAGTACTTAAGATATTTAATACAGAACTGAAAAGCCATCTAATAGAAACAAAGGCAAGTCTTCACAGCTGTATGATTTCAGCAGCCAAAGCTGGTTGATGGACTGAAACATTACTATACAACTGGGACAAAACATATACAATATCACAATACTAAGCAAAAACGCTTTACATCCAAAGGAATAAACAGGTTACAAAATGTGGATAATTTAGCAGGCAAAACTGTATTACAAGCAACATTTTTATTCGTCATCTTAAGCCATTTTATCTAGTTAAAACATCTAAAACAAATATAAAAATGAGCCTTTTATTATCTTACTGATGTATGTTCTGTCTTTAAGTACTGGTTAAAGCCTGATGTTATACTCAAAGCACATTGTTATGCAGCTAAAATGTCGAGTGAGAAACGTACACAAAGTGGTCCAGGTTTTATTCAATGCTTCTCTCGGATTCCTTCTGATGCATTAGTCTTCTGTTAGCCATAGGTTTGTCCAGGATGAAATAAAATGTGCCTTTCAATGTTGCCTAAAACTTCCACATTTAAGTCTTTGAGTTACTGTAAAACTCCATTTAACATTCCCAGGTTTGGTAGAAAGTCCTTCTCTTACTCACAACACGTAGGAATAGCAGTGAGAGTTGCCCAGAGTACATTTGCCTTCAAATGTTTGTCTCAAAGTCTCATGTTTTGTCTCTTCTAGTGCCAACACGTCTCTCTTTACTCCCTCCCCCAAATCAAGAGTTAATTGTAGAGCTGGCAGAGCACTAGAACACACTGAGGATCTTTTGTGGTATCTTGTAATCAAAGAATCCAAGACAGCAACTTGTCAGCTGGGTTTGCACCAGAGCAACCAAGCTCTGTCCACATCACCAACCAAGTGTCACTCACAACCGAAACATCGTGCCACATCTGCATGTTCAGATGAAGAACCCACTTGTCCATTCTGGGCAAGAACTCAAACTCCTGCAAGAAACTTTGCAGAAACCAAAATGATTTCAGTTCACACCAGTAAGTCAGAAGAGTCCAGCACAATCTGGAGCCAAGGCCTCCATCCGTCTCCATCTCTGTTGTCCACACACCACCGCCTCCATGTTCCTGCCACTCACCTGTACCCCCAGATTATCAACAGGTTTTTTTGGGGGGGTAAGAATCAACCAAACTCTATTCAAAGAAAAGCCCTATTTGTATTTAATTAGATCTTCACAAGCACAAGTGTGGGCAAAGACGGTGCTAATGATACAGAATAAGCCAGAAATTTAATTCTGGCCTACAACAAAAAAAAAAAACAAAACAAAACAACAAAACAGAACAAAAAACCAAACCCAAGCTCTTTGTGTCCTAACCCATGTTTTCACACAACCAAAGGGATGGGGAGGAGTGCATAACCAAATCTCTATCAACAAAGCCAGGTCACGGTTCTGGCAGCTCTGCAAGTTGCTCCAGCACTCTCTCTGTGTCAATTTTCAGCGGGCAATGGTTCTGCCACGTTCACGGGGCTCTCCCACAGGGTTTGACCCCGGCCCCCGTGGGTATCTGAACCCCCAGAAGACAGGAACTGCATGTGTTGGCCCGTCCCCCATTGCCGGCAATGGGAACAGACAGTAGCACCAGCAGCAGGGAGTCACCAGCGATGGGCTCTGCCCGCTCCGGGCAGCGCGGGGATTGCGGCAGGAAAAGCAGCTCCCTCTGCCAGCTCATCCGCTGCTGCTCCACCACACAGAACTGAAAACCACAAATGGCAGAGGACTGGGGAAGGCCCAGTCGTGTTTAAGGCTGGATGCACAGTTTCCCTGTGCCTCAGAAGGTTCAGAGCAGTAGTATTTACCAATATTGCACTCAATTCTGTTTCAGAGTATTTTCAGTTCCTGCTGCATTCAGCACAGATGACCTATGAAGGAAACAAGACTATTTCTGTTACAACGTTCCCACTAATAGAAAGAAATGGGGAAGCAGAAAAGTATCCCATAATTTGAGGAATCAACTCTAATCAAGAACTCAGCTGTTTACAACTCACATATGTCAGACTGAACATACAGACCTGCAGCCCTTCCTAAGCTTCCCAAAGCTTGGCAGCCACGAAAAGCAAGCGTAGGAGTTTAGACAGGAAACCTGTGGAGATGCTACTGTAACGGGAGGAACTTGTTTTCACTGAAAACAACTTGTTATCTCCTGTACTCAACATATGTAAGAAGATTCTAGGCAACATCACTGACAACGGGGAAAACGCTGTGTCCTATTTAAACAAAGCTGAAACACTAATATGGAACATGGTATTTAAGGGGAGCAACCAAACTATTATTTTTAATTTTTTTTTTTTTTTTACAGTTGAGTTCTGTTAGGCCATTGATTCCTAAAAAAATAAAAGTTCTTTCTCTGATTTTAACAATCCTTTAGGCTTTTAGTGCAAAATCACATTGGTTTCCCTTGGGAAGGCCCTGGATTTTTGCCTCTCATTGGGGGTGGTGCTCGTTGTAAGGGTGGTGGCTGCATCCCACCAGACACTGACTGATACATTCCTCTCACATCTATGGATTGGTAGCTGGAAGGATTCATGATTAAATTTGGAGGCTTTGGCATCATGAGGTGGCCCATGGCTGCTTGCTGGTAGGACATCTGCTGCTGCTGCTGCTGGTTGTACTGGTGCTGGAGCCGCCTGTTCATCAGGATCCTCTGGACACAACCGATCAACTGTGAAGGGAAAGCAGAGCTGGCTGAGTGCACCACCCAGCTCACTGCTCCGAGGATCAGGTTCAGAGCTGAAATCAATTTGTTAGGGACAGCATGGCTGGGGGAAAAAGCCCCATTGTTATCACCATCCCTAATGTGATGGCATTCACAAGCCCATTACTGGAGAAACCATTTAGTAACAGCATTTAGGGCTCAGTTCCCCCGAAGACTCAGCTATTGTATTGCAGGCAGCATTTAGGTGAGTTGCCATGGCAACATGTACTCTACTGTGAAATTATTGCCAGGTATAGGTTACATCATCATTTGTCAGGTACCATTCATCTTCCCTTTGAAAGTCCCGCCTGTGGACTGTCAGTGTTTGTTTGCCTGAGAGAAAACTCTTCCCTCTGACATCATCTGGGTGACTTTCAGATTTTGCTAAGTAATTTAAAGCTAAAACAACATTACCAACACTTTCTAAGATGTGTTTCCTAAGTGGCTGGCTGAGCTCTGGGAATCAGATTTCTCTTTACGCCTCATGACCTTCCAGCCAAGCACTTCAGCTCAAAAACCTGGCGAGTGTTTTTTTTTATGAACTTCTCCCCAGTCTCCCTCACTGAGCAGTGAACTCCAGCACACTGCTGACCATTCTGTGAGGGATGTTTATGTACCCAAACATGCACTTGTAGTTTGTGAATGAACACACACAAGCTCCCCATTCAAACAAGGACAGGAGATAAATAAATGTGAGATATTTTACCATCTGCTGTTTCCCAAGGACGTCGTTGTAAATGGCTTCTCGGCGCTTCACATCCAGCTCCTGGCTCGCCTGTCTGTTCAGGGCCAGGGCTTGCACCTGGGTCTCTGTCAGGGTTACATTTTCTTTCCACTGAAAAGCAAAAAAACCCAAAACTTTCTTGGCACTGGTCATTTTAACAGAAGCCTGCAGGTAACTGAGGCCTTGTGTCACGTTAGGAGCTGTATCAAGGTTAAACCAGCCCAACTTCCTCTCAGTGCAAAACTCCTCTTCACCAGAATCAGAACTATGAGGTGTTAGTTCTTCTAACTGGTAATTAAGGTGACACACCTCTAGATTACTGGGAGCAAGTGAGAAATGTGGTGGTCCACAAGACACAAGAACTACTTGCCTGTAATTGTTATTATGATTTATAGAAAACCCAGCATTTTCAGAGCATGGCAAATACTTACGGATCTAAACTGCCAGTCCCCTAAGACTCTAAGTCAGCTAAATACCACTAAGGGTTACTGCAGGGATAAAGGTCACTACAAACTGGAAATTATATTCAATAATACTGCAATTCATTAGCTGAAGCAATTGCAGTAGCAATATCTTTGCCTGATAATGTTTAACATTTCCCACTCCTGATCTAAACCCAGGGTTATCCATTCCACTCACTATGGTTGAAATGATGTCTTCAAGGGGCTGGATTCTGGCTGCAGCCACACTGTTGGTTGCTTCCACAACCTTCTCTCTTCCTTGGTTAATAAGGTCCTGAGAAAACACCAGAAAATCAATCATAAAGCACAGATACAACAAACACATTTCTTCCCCAACCTTTTATAAATTCTTAATCTTTCTCTTGTACATACCTAGACTTCAATTACCTTTTTGCTCTCAATTTGCACAAGTCAATGAGTCTAAGCTGCCACTCATCTGAATTTCAGCACAGAGCAGTTGAACAACATGTATAAACCTGGCAATTTGTAGACAGCATTTGTAAAAACCTATTTTTGTATCCACAGGTTTTCAGACCAGCACAAGGGTGCTGCAACCCAGGCAAAGTTGCAGACTCGATGATGTTACAGTTTCAAATGTGGTCATTAAAGTCTGCAGAGAATGCAGGTGATGTTCCAAAATCCACACAGACTGCCCAGGTATATGTTTACATACATGCAAGTTAAACTTCACTAGAGCTACATGCAAAAAAACCCAAAACCCCAAACAAAGGCATTCAAGACTGGCATTATCCACAATTTGTGACAGACAACCCCTGCAGCAACACAGGCACGTTGTGCTACTCACCTCCAGCTGTTGGTTACTCATTGCTGACAGAGCACCCAAATTGTAGGGAATATATGTCTGAGAGTTGAAATTTGTGGGCATCATGTTGGTCCCAGTTGGCATGTTGAAACGCATGGTCATGCCCTGACAAACACAAAGGGCATTTACCACTCAATAACTCTGAGAATTCGTGGCCTTCTGGAATAACCACACACAGGCAAATCAGAGAGGGCCACAGGCACTGAACACTGATCATGGAGGTTTCCAAACCTCAACTCAGAACATTTTGGTAACAGAGCAACCCAAGTTGTAGTGTTGAGTAATCTCTGAGTTTAGCTCAATTATAATTATTTGATATACTAAGAATAAAAATGGCCAAGGCTTATTAGTATAGCTTAAGTTAAGATGCATGTTTATATTGAAAACCCTCTACTTCATGTTAAGTTTGACCAGACTGTAATCAAATTCTGAAGAAGTGAAATGCATAATTTATTGGCAGGACTGTAAAGCTCATGGCCCATATGGATTTCTCATAGGGCAACTTCAGATTTTACTGTATTATATCTGCCTATTGCTCCTCCCTCCCCAAACTTTTTCATCAGCTCACTCACAATGTCAGTGGCAATTTATACACCCACTTTCTGTATTTTTAGGGAAACACTTTGAGGACACCTGACCCACTGAAATTCAAAAGGTAATCTGGGGTAACACCAAAAAATTTGAAAGAGCATTTCAGTCTTGGTGGCATCTCATTAACTCCCCCTATGACCCTGCCAAGAGTAAAGGCACAGCTTCTGTTTTCACACCACAGTGCTTTGGTGTACCCCATATACCCAATTAGTGGGGATAAATCACCATGGAACTGCATCTGATACAACACAGAGCATGGGCCCAACAACATGGGAACAAGGCTGCACCTTGTAATTTTGCTGATTTCTGTTGTATTACACTTACTCTAAAATACTGTTTTATATGTGAGTGTGTGCATTAGCTAAGACACGTAGCACTGCCACACAGACCCCTTGAAATGGGAAGAGAGGCATTACACAGGACACCAGTTGAGTTTTATAATGAAATAGAAAAATAGTGAGTGTAAAAGTAACTTTCAAACAAAAGTAACAAAGAAAATACACAGAAAGAACCAGCACTAACTGAGCAAACGAGACATGGTATCTCCATTGTTCCTGTGTCAAAATTTGCTTTACACATTCATTTCTTGGTCTGTAAGAAAATTTGATTTCCCCAGGACAAACTGAAAAGGTAATTGGGACTGCAGACCTGCAGAGGTTATTTTCATATACATAAACCAGATTTAAACAGCTTTACCTTCTTTTCTGCTTCATATTCTGCCCAGGCTGCCTTCCTTTCTTCTTCAGTGAGTTCCTCTTCCTCCTTATGGTCCAAGAGTGAATCATGCTCGTGATACCCAACTATGTACTCCTTGTTGATCTGGAGCAACTCTGCCAGGATTGTGTCCTGTTCAGAGAGGAGATGAAGGGAGGAATCACTCAGCAGCTCTGCCCTGTTTGCTCCTCTGTCTCTCCTCCTGCTTCCACCCCATTCCACACACAGCAGCTCAGAGCACTCCACAGCACATAAAACTGAAAAATGATTTTGAAGTACAATTTTCCTCAGAGGGAGAGCAATGGATTAACAATCTGTTGTAGAGATGACAGTCCAGTCACTCAATAAGCCACAGGAATGCACTTGGATTCCACAACAATAAATGCATTTTAAGAACCTAAAAAGAATGGAATGTGCTCAGTGATTTTTCCTTTGCTTAGGCTGGGCAATGCAGAGGGCCTATCAATAATCTGCATTTATTATACATAAACAGCATCTCTGCAAACTTTAGAACACTGAGAAGTACTTTGGGTCCAACATTTCTAGTTTTTCAAAGTTAAACCTTTTTGTCTGAAGATCAAGGTGGTGCTGCAAAGAGTGAAGAAAAACATGCTCTACAGGACTAATAAAACTGCTACTACTGCACCACAAGAGCTCATTTTGTTATTGAACTTGAGTTTTTCTAAATTACTTGTGTGGCTCATGAGCTTGGTGAATTAAGGAAGCTCCAATACACCTCAGGAGTCAGTCAAAAATTCCTAATATGAAAACATCACTGAACTTCTGGCCCACTCCTGAAAGGAATTAAGAGTACAGGAGTTACCTGAGTACCTACAGCCCCCTCCACATCCTGCCCTCATTCTCCCAGGATCTGTACAAGCACGAATCCAGCCCTGGCATTTTATAATCTTGACTGAACAATGACTGGCAAAAGAGTTTGTGCCCACAAACAAACAGAGTTTTGCAGCCCCTCTGGGAACTGTGTGTGGAAGTCCTGGCCAGGGGTTCTGCCATAGCAGCTACAGAAAGTTGTTTGTTTCTGTCTGTTTAAAAACTTAATTATGTTAACCAATTATCAGTAAGCTGCTCTTGGTTCCACCCTTCCACTCTCTGCTCTGAATCACTGTTTTCATTGCCAGCTCCTCCCCAGAATGCCCCGTGTGCTGTCTGAGTGACAAATGGGCATGGGGAACACAGGGTGGGGGGGCTGGGGGAGAAGCAGAGACCCCAGGGATGGGGGGGACAGAAAGGCAGGGATGGAGGGGACAGAAAGCCCAGGGATGGGGGGGACAGAAAGCCAGGGATGGGGGGCACAGAAGCCCCCAGAGAAGGTGGCTGAGCAGCTCAGGATGTCTCCACACAGCAGCCACGGCCACAGAGGCTCCTGGTGGTGCCTGAAGTGCCCTGGGAAGCCCAGGCTGCAAACAACACTGGAATATAATCCACCCTCCCTCAGCCAGCACAGCCCTCCAAACGTGGTTTAAATTACATCCCACTGTGTTTGCTTTTCTTTGTCTAAACTTTATTTTGAGGTGACTTTAATGATGGGAGCTCAAAAAGGGGGTTATGGAATAAATTCCCTCTTAGTTTAATTATACAATGAATAAAATAGTCATTATCAGTTGGCTTCTAAGCTTTAGGATGAAATCCTGGTGATGCATGAAAATAGGAAGAAAGACTGAAAAAAAGGTTTTGAATTTTAAAAAAGACATTTGTCTTTTTAAAACCCTTATGGAAATTAAATGCTATGGAGAGATGAATGAATTAGAAAGGAAATCTTCCATGAAGGAATGTGAATTATGTTATAATGCACAGGTTTTTCTCAACCAATTGAACATTTAATATTAAGGTTAAAAATTAAAAAAAAAAGGCAGCAGATTCTTCTGAGATCAAAATTCACAACATTGTCCCCTAGTATATAACTACAGTAAAACACATGCCCTGGCTATGTCCTGAGGTAGTATAAAATCATGATATAATATATCCAACTGCATCTGAACTATGATTTTATCTGCATTACATAACCTCAAGAGAGCCAAGTTTTCATTTCACACCAATAAAAATGTGACTTCCAGTCTCAGTGCCTGGACAGGCTGCTGTGGGGAATGAGCCCAGGGCAGGGGGTGCAGCAGTGCCAGCTGAGGGACACACAGTGCCTCAGGCTTGTCTCTGCCCAGCTCCCAGCTCATCCACCCTACATTTGCATAAAGCTCATGGGCTACACTTAACTATTTCTGCAAATTGTACTGTAATTATTTCTGTATTTTAATACAGCAAATGTGACCAAGTGATCAATCAGTCTTAAGACACCTCTTACACTTTTTTAGACTGAAATTCCAAAGCAGCCCTTTCTAGCTGTGTAGGGACAGAGGATGAATGAAATCAAACAGTGGAAGGTAAGACTAAATAATTCATGTGAACCACATTCACATTACAAATACTCTGTTAACCCCAAGTATTTTTGTGAGGGCAGAGCACTGGAACCCTGGAGTTGTAACACAACAGGCACCTTCCCCTGAGAACCTCCACACTGGCTCCTTGGCACCCTGGAGGGCAGGAAACTGCTGCTCCAATTAAAACTGGACATGAAACTTGGACAAACCTCCAGGAAAACGACAGCCTGTACATCTGCACTGTGATTCTTTACAGAAAATAGAAATATTCAGCATCTTCCCCCCTTAACAGCACTTTCGAAGAAAACTGGTCTTGGACTCAAATCTGGATTGCTGTAAAGCCAAAATTCTCAAGGATATAATTTAAAATCCAACATTGTTTGTTTCTTCACTCACTGACTTTCTACTGACTTTTAAAAGGATACAGAATGAATTCTCCTATCCCATTAAAAGCAGAATAATTAAATATTTAGTTTTTCTTACATCCAAGAAGTTGAAAAGTGTGTTAAAAGCAGGAGTTAGAAGGCCAACACTCAGCTCTGAATTCCTCCTCCTCAACCCACACAAATCCTGGCTGAAGGATTCCTAAAGGGCCTTCCCACTGGGGGGTGTCACTGGACTCAAGCAGGTCTCTGAGAAGAAAACCTGTTATTCCCCCAGGTTTATCCACATTCCTGCTCAGATGGCTGGAGAAAAGATGGAACACATCTCCCCTCATTCCTGTTCAGAATTCCCTCCAGAAAGCTTGGAAGAGGCAGTTCTAAAAGGTGAATCTTCAAACCTCTCTGTGCCCATGTTCTGAGGCCTCTGCTCTCCCAGAGCCTGCCTGGATCTCCTCTTGTACTCCAAAATTGTGTAAAAGCACCGAAAGTGTTACTTTTGTGAATCTTCAAACCTCTCTGTGCCCATGTTCTGAGGCCTCTGCTCTCCCAGAGCCTGCCTGGATCTCCTCTTGTACTCCAAAATTGTGTAAAAGCACTGAAAGTGTTATTTTTGCCCTGCCAAGGAGTGCAGGGGTAATGCCTGAGCTCCCTGCACAGCAGCCCAGTTCCACAGCCACAGCACTGCTCAGCACCCTGGCATTTGAAGAGGCAAAAAAGGCCTGAAGACAAAGAGGGAATTACAGACAAAACCTGACAGGGGCAGAACTAAAGCTCCTTTTAGCCCAAATGCCTGTTTTGCTTTGCTGGTAATTCCAGGAACAGCTCAGGCTCTGGGAGCCAGGACAGCTCCAGGATGGAGCAGGGAAGAGCTGCACACACAGGGCTGGGTGCTGAGCTCACTCAGCTTTGGAGCCTCATGTAACAGGATCTGAAAGAGAATTTTAATCTCTCAATGCTCTGTAATTACTTCATGTTACAATAAAATGTGTTCATATCGAGTTTTTAATCAAGTTTGAAAAAAAAAGCTCTGTGTTGTTAAATTCATTTTTTAAGGAGATTTATAATTAATAAGCTGAATCATGCAGCTTTGCTAAAATCACACTGAAATAAGGAATAGTTAACTGAGTTCATGTCTGAGTAACTGTGCACAGAGGAATTAACTTGATGATTTATAGCCTTTTCAACCAACAAATACAAAGGGATTAGAAATTTGCATACAGCATGTACAATGATCTTTAAAAGGCTGAAATACCATTTGCTGAAACCACGAAAAAAACCCCAAATCATTTCAGTCCCCAGATTTGCTCTATTTACAGGCAGGAAGTGGTTAAAAGCTTGTATTCTTGACTTACACTGATGGTGGGCATTAATGTGGAACTTAATATGTAAAACTGAGTGACAGAGCAAGTTTTGAGTTTATAAACTTCCTCTTTTATGTTATACTCATTCATTCATGGATTGATTTTCGTCAAAGAAAACCAGTAACCTTCAAAAAGTAATTATTGCATTGGATTGATCCATGTTTCAAGTAAACAGATTCAGTTGCTTCACAGGTTTTTGAGCTATTTTTATATTTTTTTAAGTAAGTAGCAGCATCAGCAAATGGTGAGTTGGCTGTAAGTTTGTGGAGGCATAAGTGCACAAGGCATGAAATAACTAAGAATGTAAAAAACATAAAATACTATTAATTACAGTGTAGAGGAAGATGTTTTAGGAGGTAAAAATTTGAATTTTCAGAAATAAAAATGTATAAGAATAAATGTGTAAGAGTAAAAAGAATAAATTTTTCAGTTCTCTGCAATTTCCTGCTTACAGGAAACAGTGCTAAGAGCTCAGCCACAGGCAGGACAGTTTGTTCCCAAAGGTTTCCCAGTGCCTGTGGAGCAAGGACCAACAGGGGCTCACAGTCCCTAAATCCCCCAGCTCTGCCCAGGCTGTGGGGCAGGGAATGACTCAATATTCCCTGTGCCAGGTGATGTCTGACCACAGTTCCTTGTATGAGAGTGGCCTACAGATAGCTGAGAATGGGAACCAGACCATTTCTCCTTGGAAAGGAATAGATTTACAAACTGGGAAACATCCCTCCCCACAGCCAGACACTGCAGAGTGACCAATACATTTCACCAATTCATGAACCACAGGACACTCACTGAGCTGTTCTGCTAAGAAGCACAGAATTCCACAACAGCTAAATGATGGATTAGTCTTTATCAGGCCACAAACACAGAGACCATGAATGAAAATATAAACCCACAGCCTAATCTTAAAATATAAACTGACTTGGAAAAAAATAATTAAAAAATGGAACCAGTTATTCTTTCCCTTAAAATTTACTCTTGACTTGAGTAACTCTTCTTATGGGGGACCATTGGTAGAGATAAGGGAAGAGCTAAACAAGGAATTAAAAACCAAAAAGTCTTGGCAAAGGAGAACATGGACTGAGCTGACTCTTACCTCCAGTGTTACCTCACAGATGTGTTATCAAAAACTGAGCTTGCACCCGCTACTCAGATGTTAACTGTAATATTCCATGGTTTCATGCAGTAAAATTTCTATTTATTCAAAACATGTGGAAAAAGTGTCTTTGTTCGTTCTGACTTCGAAGTTTGTTTTTTTAATTGAGTATCTTTCTTTTCCAGCATTAATTACACTGAGGTGAAACTCCTCATCCAGCTAATTATAGGCTCTATTATATTGATGATGTATTTTATTTTGTTACCTGTCCATTCCAAGTGGACAGCACTGCTGCACACCGAGAACACGGAGCATCTCACCCTCACACTGAGGTGATAAGGTTAACTCAGGTTATTTCCACAGCACATCACTCACTTTTGGCAACATGGGGGTGTCTCTCTTCTTCTTCTTCTCTGAGTTGGGATCATCCAGCAGGTCTGGCTCGAAGGTGTAGAGCTCAGTGAGCTCGTTCATGGTGAAGTGACGCTCCACCTGCTGCTGGTCCACCACCCTGAAGGACAGCGACTGCTTCGTCACCTGCCGGTCGTAGATCTTGTCCTCCATGGTTCCCTAAACACACACACAGCCACTCCACACTGCTGCTCAGGCACAGCAAATGCTCAAGCAGCAAAAGGAACAACCCTTCTGTTTGCCTTGTTTCCCTCATCAGGTTTCTAGCCCTTTGGAGCCCTTTGTTTGTGAGCAATAAAAGGAAAAACCTGCTGGAAGCAGACACAGCAGGAATTGTGCATGGGACAGATGTCATCTAGCTGTTGAGTAGAGGAAGAAAATGATTCTTTTAGTGGTGTTGTTAAGAGATCCAGTTTTGTTTCAATTCCCCAAAGTAGGATTATGACCAAAAAATGGCAATTTTCACAGCATGTACCTTATTTTGCTGCTTTGAGCAGCCTGTAAAAAGGAAAACAGATACCATATCACTGTGGTGGAGGGAAGAGGGGAAGGGAAGCAGTCAACTCTAATTCATCACAGCTGTGTACAAAAAAATTAGATCTTTGATGAAAAAAAGGAAAATTACTTATTTTTTGGGAAAAAAAAGATGATGACTGAGAAGGACGAGAACAGCACAGCCTGTTCTGAACAGCATAATTTAAAAAGGATATCAACAGTTCAAAAGTGCACAGAGAAAACTACAAAAATAAACTGAAGCCTGAAGAAAAACCCCATTTCTGACAGCAACATGTCCCAGACAAGGATCTACTTCAGTTGGGATGGAAACAGTGACTGGAGGAAGGGTTAAGTGCTGCTCCTGGGAAAGGCTCTCCAGGCTGCTCTGTCACACCTGAAAAACCAGAAGCTGAAGCAAGAAACTTCCTAACAGAAATAATGGCCTTACATAAAGCTCAGATGATCAGTGTCCCTCAGAACTATTACACATCTTAAACACCTGCAGGGTGTGATACAAGTTTTCAAGTCAGGACTGGGTGCCTTTCTATAAGAATTTCTTTATCTGCCTGTGGTTTAATTCCAGTTGGACCAGCAGGGCCCCACGAGCAGGGGCTGTAGAAGGAGCTGTCCTGTCCCAACAACAACAACAATAACAACAACAGCCTGTGCAGGGTGTGCTCCATTCAGAATTTTTAGTGGAGTGCAAATTAAAAAAGCTGAGACCCCTGTTCTGAGTCTGGATGTGTGAATCACTGCTGGGATTCCAGAATCTGTCTTACACAAAGTGTCAGATGAGGGGGACTTAACAGGAAATCATTTCAGTTGTCATTTATTTTACCATTCTTTCCTTCAGGAGCTGCTTCAGTGGGCAAACAGTGCTACAGATCAGGGCTGGAATATGACTGCATCAGTGTGGATCAGCACAGCCTCCAACACAAGGCCAAAGAGGTCCAGTGCCAAGAGTCCCAGCTCAGCAGGATGAACGAGCCCAGAGCAGCAGGCAGACACATACCTGAGCCAAAAACCTGTACACAAACACAGGCTTGTTCTGCCCAAAGCGATAAACCCTGAAGATACTCTGGATGTCATAGGAGGGGTTCCAAGAAGCATCAAAGATGATGACTCTGTTAGCAGCCACCAGATTTATTCCCAGGGAACCTGCTTTAGTGGATATAATAAACAAGCGGCCTCTGGAAGAGAGAAGAGTTGCAAAATTGGAGTATTTTGGAAAATAACTGTTGTTCCTGTGTTGCTGTGTTACTATGGAGTTGTTCATACACTGAAATAACTCTAAAACTTAATTAAAATAATGTATTAAGCATAAAACAGATGCAGATTTTACAAGAACAACACTTTTAGCAAAATATACACTCCCAAAATACACATCAAGGCCTTTTGCAAACCAGCTGTTAACAAAAACCGGTGGGGAACAAAAAACTTTGGGGTTTGCATTTTCAAGCCCTAATGAAATTAGTTATATCAAATTAAACCATAATTTTAAACAGGCAGATTCCGTGCTATTGAAACTCTTTGCTGGTCTGCAAACTTCCAGGATGACTCTCCAATGACACTGTCTTTGATATATCTCCTTTTTTTGATATATCTGCTTTTTTGAATGCCATCTCAGGTTCAACTTGGAATCAGATCTTGACAGATACCTGACAGAATAAACTATTTAAAAGTATTAACACTGAATTAGTTTTCTTCTAAATTTAACTTTATTTTCCCTGCACATTATAAATCACTGCAACATAATTTGACACTTTATTTTTTAAACAAATCTAGGAAGGTGAAGCTCCTTAACCTCATTCAAGTACAAGTTTGTACCTCTGTATCCAAATCAGATTTGAAAGTCCCATTTTGGATGAGCAGTGGAGGGTTGGGAGCCAATTCTGGAGACAGCTAAGAGAGTTACTTGCTTCTGAGTGGTGCAGGGACTGCAGCCTCCTGGCCACAGCCTTCCTAGGTCCTTACAGCCTTGTAAATATTGCAATAAAAACATTGTCTCTGATTTAACTTGGTTACAATGAAAATGAAATGATAACAGCAAGGAAACACTGATCAGTGCAAATGGAATTACTCTAAGAAAGTCGGTAACACATTTTCTGTGTGAGTTCTGGCAACACTGGGATCGTTATTTGCCTGGTCTTAAGGTCATTGGTCTAATAAAAGCAATAAATAACAGGGAACAAAAGAAAAGGGGCAAAATAACACACACACACACATATATATATATTAGAGGAGATCTCACCTCACATTAGTTTCATCATTAAATTCTTCAGCCCATTTCTTTCTGGACTGAGCTGTGGTTGAGCCATCCAAGCGATAATAATCAATATTTCTGAACCATTTTCCTTCACCTGTAAATGCAACAGTCAAGTTCTTAAAATGCTGATGGTGTGAATAACCAGGCTGATAACACTGGATATACACAACTCCCTAAATAGTGAAGAATATATATAGAATATAAAATATACTCATGTGACAATGGGAGCAGACCACACATTTTTGGAGGATACAGGTGCTTTTCACACATGCCTTGAAAATTATGTAGCAGAGCTTGAACAACAATATATAAAATCTGTATCATGATAGAAAATAGCAGCAATTGCACTGGTGATGACAATGGTCATCCACAAGCCTGCAATGACTTATACAAACCCTAAGCCAATTTTGTCTAAATTATTGAAAACCAGAATGTTGTCAATATCATTTTACCTTACAAAACATATCCAGCATCTACCCCTACTCACTCCTTAAAATTTTATTATTTTAACCAAAAGATCAACTCCTCAAAGCAGTTTTACGCCAAATTAAATTTAAGATAGGAATTTATAATCAAAAAGTCTTCTGAGGTTGAATTTAAGTTTTTGGACAATACCTGAGCTTTTTGGGGTATTTGACAATACCTGGGCTTTACTTTTCAATATTTCTATTTGTATAAATACATTTGCAGAGCTATGCCTTAACTTGGATCCAAAGTTAATTTTAAAAGCAGTTAAATGTAGATGTTATTACATCAAATCTTTAGGTATTGTAGCACTGACTGTACTTTTCCAATTGATCCATGCAGGTTCATGTTACAGCATCAGTGTAAGTCAGACTCCCACAATGAGCAGCCAATGCTCCAAAGGAGATTTCAAAGGTCAAGCTCTGATCATTCTGGAACTGAAAAATCTTTGGGTTTAATCACCCAGGGAGTTAAAGCAACTTTTTACCAGACTGGGAGAAAAGTAACTACAGCTGATAGAAGATTTTCTCCTCTCCCCAGTTCACAATAACCTTCCATTTTCTCTGGCCATCATGAAATGCACACGAAATTCATATCACTGGGCCATAAATTATAAAGAAAACAGCATTTCTGGGAGCCAGTACTGCTCAATTAACTGAGAGACAGATTATTGAGTTATGTCAGAAAGGTGAATCTTGCCATGCTACATCATCTAATTGGTGACCAGAACCACCACACATGAAAAAACCCCAAACCCTTCAAAACACTATCTCAGGTTAAAAGCACAAACTCCACAGACAGACACCTTGCAATGTCTGAAGGTGACAGAAGCTCAGAAAAGGAAGCAACAGCCAGAAACAATAAATCTGTGAGAGGCAGATCCCGGGGATCCCCAGGAACTGCAGTGTCACAGACACTGAGCCACATTTCCCTTCTCTCTAAGTGCAAACCCTTTCAACAGTTGCATGAGAGGTCTGAAAGGAAAGACAGACTTGAAGGAATTCTTCAATCCACATGTACTGGGAATGAAACTCTGTGTGAGGATGAACAGCATCATCAGGAGCTCTGGAAACATCCTAGTGAGAAATTCCATGCCATTTGAGCATCACTAGGATAATAATTCATTCAATGCTTGCTCCCTTATGAAATCTATAAGCCACCCTATTGCTGTACATATAAAGGCTAAATTCACATTTTCCACTGGTTTAAAGTAGCCTCATTTTCTTTCACTTGCTCTCTCCCAGGAGCAAGGATCAGGATTTGCCATGCACCAGCATTTAACATCATTTTTGTGCAGAATTTAACAAAATGCCTCCTCTCAGATGTGAGCATTTAATCTGCTTAGGCTACAACAAGCAGGGATGATACAGAATGAAATGAGAAGAGTCCATAATGGGACAGCAGAGACCACCTGCAGAGGAGACCAATAATCCTGCCAGCTTCAGGGATAGTCCAGGGCATGCACTATTCTAATGCAAACACTTATTTCAAACCCATTCCCTGGGGACTGAACAGACACTTGTGAAAGAGTTAAGAGCATTGCAGTTGTTCAAGGAGACACTCACCTTTATAGACAGGAGGTTTATCTCTGTCAGATTTCTCCCTGTTAGCCAGCTCCAAGAAATCTTCTATCAAATCCAGAGATATTAGGGACTGGCTGAACACTAGGCTGAAAGAAGAAACAGGGAAACGCAAAGTTAAGCTCTGAAGTTATTTTAATTATTGTACTGCTTTATTTTTGTTCCCTTCTCCCTCTGATATGACCTTTGAGACAAGGAGCCCTTCCAGACAGAGAGGAACGCTTTGGTGGAGCACATGCACGTGTGGGAAAACAAAAATGAATGTTAAATGCTTGTTTGCTTCAGAAAGCAGCTGCAGCAGGATGGAGAGTGAATGGAGAACACTGTCACACCAAATGTATTTATAATGTCATTAATGACATGTCCAGAACTTACACTTTGTCTCCCAGCTCCTCTGCCATCCGAAGGATTTCAAAGAGAAGCACCATTTTCCCAGAATGTTCCAACACTTCAGCATCTGCATCAGTGACAAAATCTTTGTACCAATCTGGAGCTGGGCTATCAGGATTGGAAGAGGATGTAGCTTTGCCTGTAAAAAAAAAAAAAAAAACAAAGAAAAAGAAAAATCAAAGATGAAAACATGGTCTCCATTTAAATGCTTTGAATGTCTGAACTACAGAATTTTTCTCTCATTAATAGACTTAAGTGGTATGAAAAGAATCAAAAAGGCAAAGAAAAAACAGCCTTTTCACTATCAGCAATTACAAGGCTCCATGAGAGTTAAATATTTAAGTGATGCAGAGACAGAAATTCACCCTGTCTATAATGTAATTCCTTTAGCACATTAATTCTCTGTGTGTAAGTGCTTTACATACACACCCTCCTTCCCTTACACATTTACAGTGTTTGCCATTGGAATGAGGGCAAAAAAAGGAAAGAGTTTTCACCTCAACTGTCTCCCAAAAAATTTAGGGAAAAGAACAGACACACATGAAATGACAGAACCAGAAAATTATCTCTATGATACCAGATACAAGACAAAAGCCAAATTATTAAAGGAAAAACCAAAAATGAAATGTGCACCTGTAAGAAGCTTGAATAACAACTTTAATAAGGTGTTGTATTCCTGCTGCATTGGTATCTGCTTGCTCAACATCTAATTCAAATTCCAGGTGCAACAGATGACATGTATATTTCCTAATCTTTCCATTAATCTTATGTAGTATGTTTTTAAAAGTTGAAAAGCAGCACAGTTCCTCTTAACTTTATATAATTTTGTACTTCTGAATTAAAAAAATTTCACTGTGCAGCTTCCCTGCCTGAAAACCCCACAGCTCTAAATGGATGCCCCTTGTTTTCCCAGGATAAATACATAATCAGAAGTAGCAGGAGCTGTATAGTAAGGCATTAAAATTTGCCATTCTGCAATACAGCACAATTCCTGACAATTCCCTCTCTAAATGCCTACTGCAAAATGAAGCTGCTTCACATTTTAATCATTCTGTATTATCCTCACCTTCATCTGCCTTTGTTGATACAGGGGTGTTTGTAAGATCTTCCACATTTCCTTCCCCACCTCCACGAGATCTGGAATTCCAGACTTTAATGACTTCAACATCATTATCACTGCCACTTCCACTTGAGCTACACTCTTTCTTCACCTTCTTCCCCTTGGATTTTTTTTTCCTAAAAAGCAATATTATACACATTTAATTTTTGTTTTAATCCACTGCTATAGAACATATTCTAACAGACACATAAAATACAAAATAAACATTCACTTTTATAAAAATCCCTTCCATTCTATTAGGGGAAAAAACCCAACAAACAAAATAAAAACTCAATTACTTTGCATAATCATCGGAACTCAAGCTCATGGAAGTTTCATCAGAATCTGAAGCTATGAACTCATCCATGCTGTCTTCATCAAAATAGCCCTCAAAAGAGAAGAAAAAACCAGAAATTGTTAAGTATGTTCATCCAGAAGCTTTTATTAGATTTTCAGCCATCTGCTTATCTTCATTTAAACAATGCTAAGTTCTACAAAGGCTTGGCCTTGCACAATGTTTTAAGAATGACAACATACCCAAGCAAGAAAAAGACGACAAAACCAGCAGCAAAATTACCCCACAGCAACAAAGATTTCCATTAATTTGACGAAACTTTACCTAGAGTTTGGCAGGGCTTATTTGGAAAGTTCTCAAGTGAGAGTATTTTGATATATCTAATTTACCTTATTTTCTTTGCTAATATAGTCCAGCTGCAAACACCAAGGGTGAGTCCAGATTCTGCTCAACATCTGGAAATCCTGGAATAGTTTAGCTCCAGCTTTGCCTCTTCCACCTTCATTGCCACCACCTACACCTGACAATAAAGTTCAGGGTTTAGAGTGGAACCCTGAAGCGAGTTTGCCACACACTGTTCCCCTCTGAAGGACCCAGGGCTCTTGCCAGCTGCATTATCATTCTGTAACATCTCTTATAAAAGGGCTCAAATTACTCAGTCACAGGCAGTTTTTTCCTAGTTAAAGTTGTCAAAACTAGATTTTCCCCTTTTTCTTGGTAATGAGAAACATGATTACATTTTTTACACAAAAGCACCTTTCTCCCCAGTACCGGAATGAATCCAAATCCTCTTACAAAGACAGTCAAGTCTATTTAGGTTTTGTAAAAGCAACCCAAGGTGGAAAACACAAACTAACATTTGCATTTAGGTTTCAATGAATCTGGCTTACTAATTTGAGCTACCTTTAATAACTTGTAATTCTTCAGCATTCTGCTGCAAAAAAAAACGTAAAAAACCCCAGCCTGTTTGTTCACCGTCCAAGCAGATCAGTGCAAAGTAGTACAACATTCAGAGAGTTCATTTTCACCACCAACTGGGGCAAAATGGGCATGAGTGCTGTCAGCAGGGAGAGCTGCAGGCACATACCTGTCAAATGGTCCAGGTAATACTGGTACAGCTTGCACTGGATGGGGGTCATCCGCACCTCGAGCACGTACTCATATTTGGGGGGCAGGAACTTGGTTAAGGCTGTGTAATCTTTCCTCTGCAATGTCACAAACACTGCTTTAGTCACACAAACATGAAAATGACTCCTGAGAGTTTAAGAACTTCTGGCATCTCAAACCACAAAGCACTGTGGATAAATGACAATGATTGTGATGCTTTCCATGCACAGAGGAGGAAAAAACAGCCCAGTAAACACAATTGTGTTACAGCCCTGCCAGCAGAAACCCACCTCACCCACTCAGGTGCTTGTTAGGCCAAAGTCTGTGACCTGTTAACCCCATGCCCAGTTCCAAGTCCTTGCAGAGCTGACTGCAGCTCCAGTAGCTGCTCTGGGAACTACTTTTGTGCAGGTTTTTAGAATGCTAAAAGCTTTTTTTGTGAAAGCATGGCTAAGTCAAGCAGCTAATATCAATGTTTGTGTCACAGAGGGACTCACACTCAGGATATTTTCTGAGTCACTTGCTTGGGACAATGCAAATTTTACTTCTGTTTTGTTTTTTTTTTACTTTTACACTAGCCTGTCTCTCCAACCACCCAAGGACCAAAAGAGAGAGCTGATCTCTATGGATAGGATCTGCCATGCTCAGTGCTGGGAGAAAACCCATGGGGGCTCCATCCAATGCTCTTTTTATCTAAGGTCTGTAAGATAATCAGTTCATCACCCTTTTGGACATGGATAATTTTCCTTCTGTCCTCTTCCCTGTTGTTCTGATTGCCATAGATCAGAAAAAAGGTATTCAGAAACAAATGACAAGCTGGACCAGCAACTTTCTGTGCAGACTTTAAGGCAGCTCTAAAGTGTGCATACAGAATTAAAAAAGATTATTTCAAAGCAACTTATGTCCTACTCTACCATAAAATGTCCTTGTCTCCCAGCAGGAAACAGCTGTATTCTCTAATACATGTATTTTACAATACACTGACATTTGGAGGAAAGCTATGACATTTATGTAGGTTTTTCTAGTCCCAATAAATAATGCAGAGATCTAATAATCAGCAAAAATATCTAAGTCAAGAGATTTGGTGAAGCTCTCAAATAAGAAGTTTACAGGCCTTTCAGTGCTTTTGTCAGAGTGAGAGTAAATAACTCTTCTCGTTCCTTGCATTTAAATGAGTAATTAGCCAGAGACAAGCTGTTCTTACCTGAACACAGCCAGCCAACATCTCATAGAGGATGTGAGCACGTTTCTTCATGACTCTGACATCCACCAGAGTGGAGTCTGCACACTGACCATTCTGAATGGGGTTGATGAATCGATTCCGGAATTCCTTAATTGAGCCAAGCAAATTCTCCTTAATGAAGTTAACCATGCAGTGATCTAGGACAAAGAGATCAGACCTGACTTGTTCAAAATGGAAAGCACAATACTGGGATTAATTCAAACAGAAAATAAATGTGTCATATCTAAATACAGAGACACCCAGCAGGCAGCTGCACTGTATCAAATTCTTTTCTTCCAATCAAACTAAATATATCTTCATATGGCTGACAGGCAAATGTCTATTGAAGGAAATAAAAGACAACTACTCACATTCTATAAGATTATTTTGCAGTGGTGTTCCTGTCAGAATGATTCTCCTCCTAGAGCGAATAGAATTCATTGCCTTGGAGACAGCAGATGCTTCATTTTTCAGAATGTGTCCTTCATCACAAACCACAAAGTCAGGACCTAGGAAGAAAGAATATTCAATCTCTCCCTTATTTTACTGCCACAAAGAACCTGACAGCCTACAGTATCCAAAATTTCTTCTACCAATGTTACGCAAGGGTTTTTTTAAACTCTGTGTGTGTTTTATGGTGAAGTTTTTTAGCACCATTTGGGTTCTCACTCGGCCTTTGCACAAGCAGAGAAGCCATTCTGGTGAACTACAGGCTCTTGCTTGTAAAGTCTTCCTGGGAAGGATTAAATTCAGCTTGCAGTATATTCCTATTAAAATGGTCTATCCCTGCAGCTGGTTGTGCATGGCTGCACCTCCACCCACCCCATCAAAACTCAGTCAAACTCCCTTCTCTCCAGCTTTAGGCTGCCATCTACTGACACTCAGGCAATCCCAAAAAACCCAAAAACCACGTAATCTGCAATTTTCATTAAGGCAACAGTATCAACAGGGGGACAGAGTGCAATCACAAGTCTTAGATAATATAAAACACAACCAAATTTGATTTGAATTGCAGACAAGTGAATTGCCACCTTGCAGCTGAAAGTCACCTCAGGAATGTCCTCAGCTTTCTTCCAGAAGATAAAATATCAGTCTGGTTTAAGTGAGCTGCACAAGGAATGTCAAAACCACACCACAACACATTTCCACAGTATGCAAAGCAACTCTAATAATAAGATAAATAATACCCAACTTGGCAGAACAGACTTACTCTAATTGTTTTCAGATTCAGCACAATTTCTGGAATTTCTTTCCTTGAAAATGCAGTCAAAGATATTCTAGGATCCAACTAGTAACTGAGAATGAATGTTTTACCAGCTCTAAACCTGACCTCGGTTCCAGCACTGAAAGCAGCTCGTGACAAGTTGCTGCACCTTGGAGAAAAGCCACCAGTTGGGTTCAGCAATTCAGCTCTAAAAAGGTCAATATTTGAGGAGCAAAGGAGGATTTGTCAGCAAGGACAATCTAATATTTTATACCTTACTGAAAATACTTTTTCTCAGATGAAATTTAAACTGCCTTGTAAAGAAGAAAATTAATTGTAGGGCAGTGATCAACAACAGAGAATCAATTACACCTCTGACCACTCACATGCCAGTGCCAGTCACCTTAATCGTGCCCTTTTAAGATATTTTAAGGTGATTTAAAAGTGATTTAAATCTTGCTTGTGAACAGAAAGGAATCAAGAAGGTATTTCTTTCCAAGATAAAAAGAAGTACCAACACAAAAACCAAACTTTTCAATCAAGTCTAGAGACAGTTATGAAAACCCACACATGAATTCCAAACACACTTGGGATTGTCCAAGCCAATATATTTCTGAATTTTCCCCCCTGCCACAGAAATAATTCCCAGATTATTTCATGACTTTTGCACCTTCCCAGATTTGACAGCATAAAAAAAACACTGAATGGTTACACACAAAGCCTTCCTTAAATTTTATGTAACCATCTCTAGTAGTGACAGACCCTTTGTCTAGTCCTCATTTCATTAAAGACTGTGATTGATTTACATGAAGCTAAAAAAAAATAAATTAAAAAACCACCTCAAAAGCTGTTGTTTACAGTAAGAGAATGACAGTGAAAGTAAGAAAAAAAAACCCTATCTTAGTACAATTATTCATGGTTTGTTTGGCAGGCATGTAGCACTGATATCTTGAACTAATATCTTGGCTACAATTCAGCAGCAGGGATTTTCATACATTTGTGGGTTTTTTCCCTTGTTCTTAAAACACACAAATGAAAATCATTATGGCAGAACAATCCTCAAAATATGATAAAGGAATGTAAAACTTCAAGGGACCTCAAGGGATCATTTAGATAATTTTCTCCATCTGCAATAAGGATTATGAGAAAGGGACAGACCTGACAGGAGTGGGAAGCTCCACAAGCTCTTTTCTGCTAGAACACTGTGCAATAATACCCAATTTAAATGATCTCTGCTGCAAATCCAAATAAATTCTGCCTTTCTCCAACAGATGTCAGAAACAACTGATAGCTTTAAACAGCTTTTACTTGGTGGAAAATTTGTCAGTTTAGCTGGTTTTTTCTAGGCTACTGCAATCTTTCCTCAAAGACCACAGTCTTCAGCTTCTCATCCTTCTTACTGTACTTGCACATGCTAATGTATTTAAATACATAAAATACAGATATATATAGAGATATATAAACACAGTTCTCCTGAAGTTTAAAAGAACATTATACAACTGCCAATTAAAGAGCAGTTTCCAAGTTAAATAGTAACAGAATTTTTGTTAGCAGCAACAACTAGGAAAAAAAAAAAGTTATTGAAGTGCTGCAAGCAGAGCACAGCAGTGATCAATACCCAACAGCCCTTCAGCAGTGGCACAAAGCACCCTGGAAAACCTGCATGTGGACATAATCCTGCCACTCTTCCACATAGCAGAGCTGGTTAATTAATGAAATCACTTCTCCACCCATAAACTTTGGCTAAACCTTCCCCCTCTGGTCCTCTGGACAGTGCAACACAAGCTTCTCCTATAGTATGTCCTACCCCAGCAGTATTCACCAGGCACATATCATTAAATCAGCACTCAAATACCAAATTTGCAGCTTTTTAAATGGAAAGTGCTCCCAGCAGCCAAGGTTTCCCTATTTCCTATAGTCACAGCAGTGAGCCAGCACATGGCTTTCTCCTGCACTGGAACCTTCTGTACTGTCCATGCTGACTCACCAAGAGAACAAGAAATAAATGAGCATCTTGCAATGCACATTCTCATTGACTCAGCCAATCCAAATGGCTCCAAAAATTAATGGATTACACCACACAGATACTTTTTGCCTTAATTAAAATAGAGAAAGGTTTGAGCAATATGAAGTAACATGAAATGCCCTCAAGTTGTGCCAGGAGAGGTTCAGGCTGGATATTAAGAAAAATTTCCTCACTGAAAGGGTGGTGAAGCATGGAAGGGGCTGCTCAGGGAGGTGATGGAGTCACCATCCCTGAAGTGTTCAAAAAATGAACAGACCTGGTAGCTCATGGCACAGTTGTGTGGCCATGGTGAGGCTGCACTTCATCTGGGAGGTCTTTTCCAACCTTAAATCCCCCATGATAGTAGGAAAATAATGATGGAGTTATTTCAAGGTTGATTTTCCTAATGGTCTTGGCTCCAGCCTACCAACCAGTCCCAGAAGAGAACAGGACAGGAGGCTCCATGTTGATATGGAATTATTCAAAAGCTGTAACATTCAATGTGCTGCAGCTTCCAAACTCAATTAAAACTACACAAGTCCATGACCTAATCCCAAACACTGCTCTGTGCCACTGTCTGAGACCTGGAAGGAGAACAGGAACACAGCAGGATGTAAAAACCATGGGATGGGACAGGAAAGGTTACACCAGTCACTGCCTGCTCTGTACCACACGTCCAACCTGCCACCTCATCCCACAGTGCAGCATTTTTGGGGTTACACAAACACAAGTCCAAGAAGGGACAATGCTGCTGTAAAGACACAGCAACAACTCTCATGTTTGGCACATTTGGCAATTCACACCTTTTCTCCTTTTCTCCCCCAGCCTTGACTTTCCTCACAACACTCTCAATAAATGAAATATCCTGAGAAAATCAGATACAGAACAGCATTGATGGCACAATTTCCCCCACTTTTTTTTTGTTTTGGTTTGTTGTTGGGGTTTTTTTTGTTTTTTTTTNGTTGTGTGGGTTTTTTTTTTTTTTTTGTTCTTAGTAACTACAGCTTTAGGAGGAGGAGTCAAAAAACCCATTGGCAATAAATGCATTTCCTTCACTGCTTAAATAATGTGTGTGGAATCAACACATTATGTATCAACAAAAATAGTTCATTAGCTGCTGTACTGGAGCTTCCCTGGCTCCAGAGCAATTGTATGACTTAGTGAGTCAAGCTGGCAAAAAATTAATTAATGTTTTAGCTGCTCAAACAGCCTTTCTGCAGAGCTGGAGATGCCAATAATCACAAAATTGTTTTTCCCATTACACTAAACTCTGTCTGTTAGAACAAAATTCACAGCCCTACTATTAATTGAAACTTCACAAAATCAAGCTCACCAAGTACAATTATCAATCAGAAAGAGGAAAAAAAAAGTAAAAGAAAATCAATCACACACTGCCAATGTAAAGTCCGGTCAGATAACTAAAATTCAAGAAAACCCACCTCCATGTACCCCATCTACCATATCTGCATTCTCAGGGAGAAATAACAAAGGTAGAGCAAAGACGCCTTTTAAAAACAGGTTTTAAGATATCCTACATAACCCTAAGTTATTTTCAGGTATCAGCTCCCAGTTCAGAATTTGCAGAGAAATTTTGCTATTTTGGTGAAACTTGGTAATCCTAAAATTTTTAGTTTATTTTGGTGACCACCTGACAAATCAGTCATATTAACTTGGAATACTTTCAAGTGCTTCCATACATGTTGACTGAAGTTTGCTCAGTTCAGCTCAGCTCAAGCCAGACATCTGTTTCACAAGACTGAAAAAATAATTAACTGCTTTATCTGCATTCCCTTAATTAGCACTTCATTAACACTTGTTTTTTCACACTTCTAAGGTACAGTATCTACTATTTTCACGTGCAGTTGCCCCCTTAATGGTACATTTCCATCAAGGAGAAAGCAGCTTGTGGTTGTAACAAATTAAAGAGATTAAAACAGCCTTGGGTCTCCAACAGTCACCTCAAATTAATTTGCAAATGAAGCAATGCTAGCAAAAACCTCACTTAATAGGAAAAGTTTCCAGAATATATTCCTTGTATTTGGTTTAACAGAAAAGACTGTCACAGAAGTGTATTTTACAAGAGCAGATGGGGGAGTTTCTAAACAATACTTTCTGTAACTCATCAAAAGCCAACAAAGAAAACCTGATCAATCTTACCAACATTATTTATTTTCTTTGCTCACACACAAACTTGGACGTTCAATATATACAACCTGCATGAATTTTCACTTACCTGGATCGACTAAAGCTTTATTAAATATTTCTTTAAGTTTTCTACTCTTCACATTCCTGCCTTGTGCCAGGTTCCGATACATCTCATAGCCAATGATCATCACCCCCCCTTCATCCTGCCAGTGCTGCAGCATGTAGCTCCTCTCCTGAGGGCGTTTCACAGTTGCCAGCTCACAGACCTTGCAAAGGGCAAAAACAGGCTTTAATTCCTCTCAAAATACTCAATACTGGTGCAACTTTAATACTTCTGTAGCTTTGTCACATGAAGTGCGTTCCTTAGCCTGTATTTTGAGTGGTGGAGCTTCTCAATTATGCAAATCATTCAGTTATTTCATGAAGAACTCTTTTTAAGCCTTTTACCTCTAGTCTTTCCTCATCTTCTAAACCTTCTTGCCATTTTTCAAACTCATTCAACCAGTTCAAGGCAGTGTTGAGTGGACACACGACCAGAGCTGTCCGAAAATCCAGCTTGTCACACAGCAGGACTGTGTGGAGAAAACTTACCACCTGCAAGAGGAGAAAACAGGCAGAACACCAAATAAACATCAGGAAAGAAAAAGTATCTAGTCAATTATGTAATTAATTACCAACAATCTTCTTTTAACATGCTTTTTCTGTTTCAACTTGCTGCTTAAAATTTCATTCAGGTGTATCTGGAGTTCATATACTCCTTACTCTGTGTTACATGGCTGCACACATCCTTCACACACTGAGATACACTTCTGAATTGCTGAAGGATTTCATAAATAGGGAACACTCCCTTCACATTTCACCATCTTCATAAATTAAAAATTTCTATCAGATCATTTTTAAGCTTTCTCCCAACACTTGCCCCAAACATGAAATAAATTCACATTCCCCAGACATGAAATAAATTCACATTCAAGTTTCCCAAAAGTGAACTTCAGTCTTAAAACAGTTTTTCTTTTTTTTTTCCCCCCCGAGTATTTCAAGGCAAATGCTCTCAGAAGAGCTCTGCAGCAGGTTATGGAAATGTTTCGCAAGGATTCCCCCCACAGCCAGCCTGGCTGTGTGTTCCAGATGACAACACCTCCTTGAGGCCTGGGAAAAACCTTCAATCTTTTGGTGTCCCCCAGTGCTCTGCTGAGCTGCCTGTTCTGAGCAGCAGCAATTAAAGGCAGGGCTGGGGGAGTCAGGAGCAGGAGAGTCAGTGATCCCAAGGCAGCTCCCCACTGGATTTTTAATGGTGAAAGCTGCACTCTAATCCACATAACTGTACAACAGCAGCAAGTTCTTTCTAGATAAAATCTTGGTGTCTGGCAGCTCTGACTTAATACACTGATCAGGGGAATTTCAAATTGTGCCTGGAACTGTGGGCAACAGATGCTTTTAAAACAAAAGGAGTTACTGATGGTTCTGTGGTAAGATAAAACTACCCAGGGAAGACAAATGACAAAAGTCCTCTGTCCTGGCCAGCAAGTTCCCAACTGCCTGATTTCCCTGATCTCTACTGACATCCTGCCCTGCAGTTTGCAAAGTCTGCTAAAACTGGTGGCTGGTTCAGCTCTTTTCAGAGCTAAACAACAAATGGCATCACAGAACACAGCAGAATGACTGGCAAATGGACACATACAGAAAAAAACAACTACCTAAGCATCAACCAACAGCTTTAAAAATTGTTTATATTGATACATAATAATCCAGGTAAGTGGAAATTAATACTTTCTTTGATTATGGAGACGTTATAGCCAAAATGATAGTAATTAACACATTTGGATCACTATAAAAATACTTTCTGCTGTGAAGTATTTCATCAAACTGTGTATAAAGTGCAAGTGCACAAAGTCCCCTACACAACAGTTCTGCAAAGCACTGCAAATCTCCAGTAAAAGGTGTCATTAACTCCTGAAGAACCACACCACCTAAGCTAGAATCAAATGTGTAAAAATATACCCTTCAAAGGTGTTTTACAGAGTGTTCTGTACAACTGTAGACTGACAAGAGGCTGTGTCTGCCACCTCAGTTTCCCCAAACAAAGCAATTCTGTATAAATACTGCAGCTGGAGTTAAAACCTGCTGTGCACCAGCACCAACCACAACTGCAGCTTGGTCTGCCTGAACTGTGAGTACAGCAAGTGACCTCAGTCCCTCTGATCATCCTCAGCTCTGTGTCACTCAAAAAAACCCCACAAACCCACCAGCATCTGACTTTGGACACAAAGTCTGGCCTTAAAAAAAACCCACCTAATCTTGTACTTTATCAGCAGCAAATAAATTTAAAAAACACTCAAGAAAATAAACCATTTACGGAAAAACACACGAATGAGGAAGGCAGTAAAAAACACAACCTGCTTAAGACTATTACACTGTGTTAGAAAGAGGTTCCTGAAGCCCCTCTCCTACCAGCTGTGTTTATTTTCTTGTTCTGAATTGCAAGGGAACTACACAGGATTTGGAAATAGATTTTGTTTCTTACCTGTAACGTTTTCCCCAAGCCCATACAGTGAGCAAGAATGCATCCAGAGCCAGGGGATGTCTTGGTTTTTTTTACAGACTCACAACAGCAATCCCACATGAACTGAACACCTGCAGAAAATTATTGAAAGTTTTCTGATTAAACATTCATTTTATTAAAGTTCACCTGGCAAGAGACAGCTGTGATCACTAAGATCATGATAACTCTTAGAAAAGCAGTTGTCAGGATAATTATTGATTCATTTCTGTCCAGTGGGTTGTATGTGGGATGATCTTTGTCTTGAACTTGATTATATTCACAGTTTCACTGAAAATGCGGCAACTTGGTTGGAAAATATTACTGTGAGGATGCAGGTTGACTGATCTTGGGGATAGGGAGAAAAGAAGACACATTCTGGTTTTGCCTGTCAAGAAGTTTTTATTATTCTAATTCAGTCTGCGTAAGGTGCTGTGCCTCTGAAAAGTTTTGGGTTTTTTTCTTTTTGTTTACACTCTTTCCTTACCATCTACTTGGTGTGGTTTCAGTCTGGTCACTATGCTCCTGTGAACCTGCACTAATGGTTCTTTGGTTTCTTCATCTTCATCTAAAACCAGCTTAGTTGTAATGGGACATTTCAGAGGGGAAGCATCTTCTATCTCTATCACCTACAAACAGAAACAGGGCATCAGAGGAATGGTTCTCATTTGACTAACACCCAGCATTTGAGACACTTTAGATTTAGCAGAATTGGAAATCATAATTTATTTAGGAAAGAAAAACCTTCAATTCTTTGCTGTGCATCACAACTTACTCTGGCTGTGAAGTGAAGCAGTAGGGAACTGAAACAGCTTTCTAAAGATCACAGCAGTCAAACAAAACTCACCAATGGCACCCTGCAGGAAACTGCAGGCTTATATTTAAGGCTTACAAGGCTGCAGCTGAATTTTCAAAGATTACTTATCAAACTACATTGATGTAAAAATTAATCATCTTAAACATTACCAACAATTCAAGCTGACAGAATTTCACACAGAAAGCAGAGCATACCTCTCTCAATTTCTCTCTCTCCCGCTCTCTCTCTGCTATGCGTTTTCTTCTTTCTTCTTCTTCTTTAAGTGCATTTTGTGTTTCTGTTCTAAGCTTATCATCTTTAATGATTTTCCTTATTTTCTTCCTGCCTTTTCCAGGAGATTTTGAGTCATCATTGTCCTCATTCTCAGAATTACTCTATTGGAAATTAAATAAAGTTCGTATTAGGCAAGAAAATTACGGCCCAGACCATCAAACCCTTCATTCTTAGACAAGCTCCCCAAAATTCTTACACATACAGGTGAAGTTTAAGGAGATACCTTTTTAAAAGTATGACAAAAGAAGTGCTACCTTAACTGTAATGTATTCTGAGATGATAAAGGTAAGTCCAGCTGTGCAAAGGCAGTACTGAAGGCACTGTTAACATTTTGTAGTAGCTAATGATTATTAATACAGCATTTTTTTTCTGTTATAGTGGTGCTACATCAGATCAGCCCTTACCCACACCACACAGGAAAAGAAACCCCAATACTACTAAAGCCTTAATCTACAATTTGTCTCATCTGCATTTAGATTAAAAACTCCATTTACTTTGATATCATGCATTTTTATCAAGACCTGGACAGGAAAAGTTTTAGTTAAACACAAAGTTTTACCTCCATAACGATGCCATTTTACAGATTATAAGCCTGAATTAACAATGAGAAGTTTTAATTTTTTACTCTCCTTTGTGCAGAGCTGTTTGAGATATCCTAAGCAGTTGGCCAAAGAGATGGGAACTCCCCATTTTTTACTTCAAAATATCATACAGTACCTTATTTTCATTTTCACTTGATGAATCCTCTTGAACCTTTATCCTCCTTCGTTTCTTTTTCTGTTTGTAACTTCGCTGGTTTTCTTCTAACTCAGCTTTTTTGGCAGATCTATTAGAATAAAAAGGCATTATTACTGATTAACCACAGTACTTCCCTACCTTGCTGGAAAACAATGGCAAAAAAGTACCACATCATTAACTAATGAAATATGCACTCCTTTTGTGCAGTCAGGGGTGACTTCCAAATTCCTTCCTGCCCCTCAACTCACTGGACACACAAAGCAATGGTCTATCCCAGAAAACCCCAAACAATCTCAGAACTGTTAAGCATTAGTTTTCTACTGCAATCAACCATCCCTTAGTTGACAGTGATGCATTTGGCATTAAAATGTTCGTTTTTTGTTGATGTTTTTTGTACTGCCTCACCAAATTGCTGTGTACCCCCTACCGCAGTACAAATTCAAAATTAGCAAATTTACTGCAAAATTAATTAACGTTCTGGAATTCCCACAGACAAATATCATCAAGGATTTTAAGAACTGCTCCAAAGTCTTTAACTTTTGCCATCTCCCTGCCTAAACTGCACTATTAAAAACCAAAACAGACACAGGAGAAGAGTAGTTCAATTTCCTTCACACCTCGTCCTTGGCCGTTGGTCGTCCTCAGACTCACTGACTTCTTCACTCACTGCAGACTCGTGGAACTCAGAGTCATTGGAGTCATCACTGCTCACTGAAAAAGAAACCAGCATTTCATGCTGAGTATCACTGCAAAGTCAGCAGCTCCTCACTGTACAACAAACTGGTTAAGAGCAACAAGCACTGGCAGAGTTCATTTCAGACAATACAGGACCCATTAAAATCATATTGGTAACAAGCAAGAGGGAGAAAAGGGGCAGAGAGCAGAAAAGCTTAACATTTAAGCACTGGCTGAGTCCTGGTACATTTGTTCTTCTGCCACAAGACTTGAGGTCTTTATACATGAATATCTACATACAGTTTACAAGAGAGCATTATATGATGGAGGAGAACAGTGGGGAACAGTACAGAACTTCAGAAAACTAAAGATGATTTTTAGTGGAACAGAAGCTTTTGTTTCAAATGCTTTACATGTCGTTTTATAACCAGACTTCAAGAAAAGGACCCTTATTTACTAACAACACATAAAATTACATCACTGCATTTATGGCTTGACATTTCTTCAGGTGATGCAAGTTCAAAACCGCCTCAGAAGGCAATTACAAATACAACTAAAGTAGCAGCAGTAGGCAATACTTTCCTAACGACTCTGAGGAGCTACCACTGGCATTTTTAGGTAATTAATACACCAGCATGGCATTTAACACCTTTAATTTCAGCTTGACCTTGAACACTGTGGAAAGTTCAAGTGTTTTATGAACAATAAGGCTTAAAACATGGGTTGTTCTACATACATGGGGCAAGCAACATAGGGCTGAAAAGGGCAAATTGAAATCCAGTACATTGCTCTGTTGGAGGGTAGTGAACTTCAAAGGATTACACTGAAGAACCCTAAGAATTAACCTGGCTGCACCTTATTTGAATATTAATTCAAATGTGATTAACAGTTATTTCTCCCAAAAGAGATATTGTAGGTAGAGTTTTAATTCCGTAAGGGAGGAAAAACATGAATATGCAAACACAAAAATGAGGGTTCTCATGAAGGAAAATGCTCAACAAATCACATTGCATCTTTCATTCCTTGAAAGACCACAAAAACTGGCTGGCATTAGTGCAACCCTGGGATCAGGGAAGCCCAGTGCACCTTTCCTGGCCAGGGAACACTGACAGGTTCTTTGTTCCTGCCTGCAACAATGGGGCCAGAGCCCAGGCAGGGCTCATTTCACAGTGCCATCTGGTGCTCAGCTCCAGCCTGCTCCACCAGAATGAAATGCCAGCATGGAGACATTCCTCAGGCAATACTGGCAGCCCAAGTTAAAGAGAGAAATTACATAGAGGGCAAGACTGATTTTCCCAAATTAGACATCCTGGATTTGTCTCTGCTGTTTAAGATGGATATTCCAAGACTCCATAAGATAAATCCAATTCAGAGGATACAGCGAGTGGAGAGAGCTGCACTTGTATACAACATTTCAAATAAAGCTATTTAGCAAAGATAAGAGAATTCTAGATTTCATACACAAGGAAGTTTATACAGCCATTTTAAATTCACAGAGGTTGAGATCTCCATTCTAACAAGCTTTGGACTTATTTTATAGAACCAAGTACTTTTATATGACAAAAAAAAGGCTGGATTAGGTACCTTTCCTTCTATTTCTGCGCTTCCCCCCTTCTTTTTTCTCTTTTGGTTTCACCACCTTTTTTTCTTCACCAGACTCTCCATCACTCATGGTGAGCTTGTGCCTCAGCAGTCTGTGCCTGTATCTGGGCTTCTTGGATGATTCTTCTTCCTCTGAATCCTCTGAGTCAGAATTACCTTCTTCCTTTTCAGACTTATTGTCTTCCTTTTCATTCTCTCCTGTCACATACAAGAGTCAGTACCACATGCATACCAATCACTTTCTTTTCTTACATAAATTAGGCAAGAATTAAAATCTGAATTAATGTAGGCTAAATCCTGTGCTTTTCCAGGGAATTACAAGCAACAACATACCAGTTTCCTCAAATGTGAAGTATTTTACACTGCCTGAATGCTTGGAATGCTTGTTCCAACTGGTGTGTTAGCCAAACCTCTCCTGTGCACTTGCAGGACTTACTGTTCTGTATAGATTATCCCTCATAAATCCCTAGCATTTCTTAATTGGCTACAAAAATCAGACTATAAAAAAAAAAATCAGTGTATGGAAGACTAAAAGAGATGATAATCCTCATGACCACATACCTTGGCCTCTATGTGGCAACTACATAACATGGTATTTTTTTGCTGAAAACTTGAACAATCATCATTTTCCCAAGTGACCCTTGAAATCATGACAGGTGCCACAGCACCACTTTTCCCCAGATGCTTTTTGGTGCTTACCATCATCTCCTGTGTTTTCAGTTTGCTTTGCAGGTTTCTTTTTCCCTTCCTCCGGTTGCTCATCTGAAGACGTATCCTCATCAGAGGAAAGATTGGCTTTGATTTCTTCTAAAAGCATTTTCTTGGCAATTCTTTGAAGTAAAACAGAAAACACTATTTATTCCATTGTTCAAGTAAATCTATGAACGACAAGTGTAATCCTACACCATTCAGAACTTCAAAAAAAGGGCTGAAAGCTGAACAAAAAAGAAAGACACGTGATGAAAAGTCATTGTGGCAAGACAGGATATATCAGCAAAAATCTCACATTAAATGTAAAGTGTTGACTTGCTTTTAAAAAGCAGGTTTGTATAATGCTTCTTAAAAGAGAAGTTTCCTGCTTTACAGCAAGACTGGAAGTAATTGTAAAATGTACAAACTTAAGAGATTTCATTTTATTCGTGGTCTATCTGGATAACTCACTACAAGCACTTGTCTTACAGAAACTATAGCAAAAACCCCTATGTGTATCTACAAATACACACCAAAAAGCTTGGCCAACACTACAAGACCTGAATTTCAGTAAAAAAACATTATCTTACTTCCTGCTCCACAAACTGTCCACTGAGCTTCCCAAGGTTTCAATGCAGCACAAGAAAATTTCCAGCTCATGCACAGCTATGGGAAACAGTGGACTCAGCAGAGTACTTGTACTTCCAATATAAATATTATATTATCATATAAATATCAGGAATATTATAGTTTTCATTCCAAGGTCATCAATTTTATGTTTTTTCTAGGTCAAACCTCATCTATCTTGCCTTTTAGGAGAATTAATGCATACTGTGTGCACATAGGTCAGAATGGGAAAGCTTTTACACCAGTCAAAACAACAGCTCAAACCCCATGGAACTGAACCACAATCACTTGGACATGGCAAAGAAACAGGGATCCCTCAAGCAAAGCTTCTTACACAACACAAAATAGTTACTTCTATGGAGCACTATGAAATGGGTTTTTAACAATCAGTACTGCATTTTCCAGCCTGTAACATGTCCCTAAATCAAAAGAACTTTTCAAAAGGAATTTTTCCATGGTATCTTTCCTGACACTCCATATAGTATTTTCCATTTTCTGAGCAGCAGTGTATTTTCCAAAAATACTCTCACATTAATTTACATTCAGTTATTATTAAAAGATGGAAGCAAAATAGTTTAGTAAACATTTAAGATCGTTCAGTGAGTCAGACCATCCATCAGCATCCAAAACACACCCTCCCCCTCTCTTTTGAGAAATGGTTTGTGAAGAAAAAGCCGATTAAAACTTTACCATGCAGTACCCTTGGAGAACTTTAATTCCACATCTATCAAGACATCAATGTGTGAACCCAAAATAAACTTACTAAAGTCCATAGATAAGTAACATCCTCTTCCAAAACCTTTTTGCATTAGGTCCTCCCAGAGGATATTTGGAAAAGGAACTTAGGGTTTGGGTAGTAGTTTGGCTTTTTTTTTTAAATCCAGCACAGCATGTGTAACAGCAACAGAAATAAACAGCTCCTTATGTAAGAAATTCAGACTATATTTCTTCCATCTCTTAATGGTCAGAACTTTTTCTTCAAAATTAAACTGCTTGGGATTTCAAAGGTTGGCTTCCCTTAAGAGCTTTGAACATAAATCATTAACCTTGACTTCTACTTCAGCAAAGAGAGCCGTGGTGTAGCTGCTCTCCTAGTTTAATAAAAAACCAAAGATATGGAAGAGAAAAAAAAAAAGGAAACACTAAAAGAACTGAAAAAACTTCAAATTGAATCCTGAAAGTCCTGCCTTTGATTTTGGCTGTTCCCAAGTGCATTAGCAAAATTAACACAGCTTGTACATGGATGGCAATACTTACCTCTACACAAGTCACCTTTAAAAGGCTGACTTTGGTTCTTAGCAAAAGAAGACATATATTTTTATTTGTTCTTCAATGAAGTATTTTTTGAAGAGGAATAAAAAACAGCAAATGTACCTAACACCTAAGAAGACCATGCACAAAATGTACTATCCACAAACAGAAGGTGCTCTTATTTGCCCATTAATCATCAGCATAACCATCAACCAGACTGGGTAAATGGTTTAGTTTCTAATTATTTATATAAATATTACGAAATTATTGCAGTGATAGAAAAGCAATCCTATTTTTTATCTAGGATAAAGATTCAACCACTTGGAATCAAATTGAGATGCGACTGTTTGTTTGATATTAGGCTAAATGTGAGACATTATAAAGATGTTCAGGATTTAAAAGATGCCCTTTTTTAATTAACTAGATACCTGACAGGAATGATAAGGGTAAGCAATACTAGACCAAAGAGATTAAGCCTTGTAAATGCATGTGACAAATGACTGATGTAACAAACGGCTTTTATGAATCAGAATAAATTGAATACTGGACTCTGGAAGCTGGTTTTAAATTAAACTACCATACAAGTTGACCAGGATAACATACCATATTTCTATTTCAAGATAAAACCCAGGTTTCTAAGCTAAGAAACTTCACATGGCACCTTTAGCATTTTAGTATTTGCATTAATAGCAGCAAGAAAGCCAAGCTATGATAGTGTGAAAACTCCCTCACTCACATTCTTCCAGAGCAAACCTGTAAATCAAAAGGGACTGTAATATTCACTCAGGTCAAGGACATAAAAGATTCTTGGCCAATCAGATGTAACAGTAGAACAACACCAATGGATTTAATTAAGAGGCACAGGGAGCTGTATGACCTCCAGCACAGGATTTCAGGCAGTAAAAAAGAAAGTAAGAAATAAATTTTTTAAATCCCTGCATTTCACTCATTTACTGCACTGATCTGCTGTGACCTTGAGCATGGCACGTTGCTCCACTCCTTCTTATCTAGACTCCTCATGAGATTTGTATGAAGGGCACTCTCCCAACATTTATTTATACAGTGCCCTACAGAACAGGGCTGGAATCTCAACCAGGACACAAAAAAACCAACTCTAGAACAAAATAATAACACACACACATCATTTTATATAAATTGGGATTTAAAGATATTTCCCCTTTGTAAGAGCGACACCAGCAAAATACATTTCTAAATAATGCAATTATTACTATGGATGTTTAAGTTATACTAAAAGACAAAGAGTTTTCACAAGACAGGCAAACTGGAAGTTACCCAGGGGTTGCTTAGTTACACTGCAGGACTACTTTAATGATCCTTCAGACACTGCAGCAAAACTGGAATAGTAGGTACAGCCTCTCATGATGTGGACTTAAGCCCACATGGTAATTTGCACCATTCTTGTTCAGGAATTTTACAGCACCAATACAAAGGACTCTTTTAGAGATTGTTCACAATCTTGGCGAGACAATGTTACCACTGTAAAAATCTTTTTTTTCTTAAAAAGCCACGATTTTAAATTTTAGCTCATTATTGTGATGTATTATTACCAATTAGATCACATCAACTCACACTCAGTGTTCATAAATACCTACTAATTATATGTAGAAATAAGGTTGCCCAAAACAAACCCTTGGGAGGGGGAGGATGTTGGAATGTGGCTAATAAAAGCCATCATAATTCCAGCTAGAGCACTACTGGCTTCAATAGGCCTTCAGGATACTACCAGAAAATTCAGAACCCCTTAAAATATATTTTAAGAAATTAATATCTGGAGGGAATGTCATACATGTCTAAAAAAATGAGTGAAAACCGCCAAACACCTTGTTCTAAATACTGTGCTGTCTTTGTTGGAAGAGGCTGATTTTCAAGCTGTCAAGAGTTGTATTAAATTAAATGCTTGGACAAGAAAAACGTTTTACAAAAATTTATTGTAACCATCAAATACTTAAAGGCATTCTGCATTAAATACACTATTAACTTCTTAATAAACAGAACTACTGCAAACATATCAAACAGTACCATTTAAAAGATCAGAAGGACCAATAATAGTTACACAACAGAAGATGAAAGCATACAGCACTGTATGGCATAGTATGACCCACTTGGATATTGCATTTTGGCAAAGATGATTTCAAGACTATCAATAATTCATGTCATGCACTTCCCCAGGTATGCAAATAACAGAACATCTAAACTAGAGACTTGCAAACAGCAGAGTTCCCACACTACAAACACCCAGCAGGTACTAAGTACCCTCTTTGGCCTGGAAGAAAATAGGCAACTTTTCTGAATCAGTAGGTAAGCTATTTAAACACGGTGTTGAGTAAACAGAAGAACAACTTTTTAACTTCTTGAAATTTGTTCCATCTTTTTACAGTTTGTATCTCTGATTTTGGTGCCAAGTACAACATATGGTTAATGTAAAGTCAGACTGCATTACCAGTTAACATGTCTGAAGGTTGACAACACTGTTTATTGACAAAATACCTCCCATCTCAGAAATAGATATTCAAAGGATCCCCTAAACAAAAACAAAGAGGCAGCTTAAAAACAAAGTACAGAAACTGATTTTCAAAGCCCAAATTTATATTACTGAGGGTATTTTTTATCCATTAGGTCAATTCATTTCCCAATACAGCTCTTAACCTAATGATTAAATTCTGTCAGAAACATTTGCACGGTAAATACTGAACTTATGACAAAGTGTGTAGGCTTAGTTATCAACCAGAAACTCACAAAAACAAAAATTAAAAAAAAAGGAAAAAAATTAATTAAAACAGGACTGAAATTAAAACAAAATTTGGAAAAATCTTGTTATAACCCAAGTTTACATGTTCTGCTTATGACCCTGTGCTGTCAAGTCCCTAAAAAGCATGTCTCTTTGAAGAGTTGAATTACTGGGTTAAATTTGATGACTGAAAACACCCAAGAACTAATTCAGCAGCAGCATTTTGATGCCAAACTGAGGTCCGCAAAGGATATAAAACAGTGTTTTTAAAACTTTCTTCAGCCACATATCCAAACATACAACTCTGTGAAACAAGGATTCCGTATTCTAAACTAGTAAGGCTCAGAAGCAGAGAAAGACTCCACCAGCAACTGGTCCCACACATGCTATATGGCCAAAACAAACCAAAAAAATCAGTTTCTGAAATACTGTATAAAAATTTGTTGAACAACTCTTGAGTCTAACTACAATAACTTCTAAAAAGAAGCTGTGGCTCGGAACTGAGCCACACTTCATGTTGTGCATTTACTTGTTAGGAAACGAAGCTTATACATTTCTAGCCAGGCTAATGTTGATACCTACAATGGTACTGGTAAAATATGACATGTCTTAACTAACTGTATCTTACAGAGGTTCTTTTTTATTCAATTCATAACTGAAGCAATACATATAAGCCACAATTCTGAAAATATCTATGCAAAGACTTAAAATATATATGTATAATTAGTCTCTTTGATACCAGTTAGGCCTATGCACAGTGATTGTAGAGTCTGGGCCTCAACTCACATCATTCACTTCAGGTACTCTTTAGTGCATTAGAATTCAGTTGAATTAACAGCTGAAAATACCTAGCATGGTTTTCTCCACATTTGTGCTTTCTCTTTATTGAGAAAAGGCATTTCAATTAAAAAAGCATATTAAGTAACAGCAATAACCAAATTCATTCTGAAAATATTGCAGCACTGCACATTGCACAGATGCAAACTGTCACCTTCTATTCAGAGAACTAGCTGGAATTCACATTTAGCAGCAGCAGCTTTTTACCTGCCTGCAAGATCCTCATCACCAACCTCCCACTTCCAACGGGAACACCAACGGGACAGGGCTGCAGTGCTTTTATAACACCCCCTAGCCAGGTGTCTTAACTACCACTTCTAAACACTTGCTTTGCATTTCTGCCTCGGGGCCTCTGTTTGGCGGCCCCAGGTCCACGCTGGCGGGAGGAGGCCCGGGAGCGAGTCTTTAGGGGGCAGGCAGCCGTGCTTTTTACAGCCTGCTTGCTCTTCCGCTGCGCCGCTTTGCGCCCACGCCTAGGGTGTGTTATAAGCGTTTTTAAGTCCTTATGGAGGGTATCATACCTATTCTCAGGGTCGTCATCATCATCATCTTCCTCCTCCTCCATTGGGATAGCCTTTGCTAGAGCCTCTCCCTCATCTCCTGAAAGAAAAACAGGGACAACACTTAATACGTGTAGACCCAGCGATGAATAGAGCAATGAACAACAGAGCGCACAACTACATCTCCATCAACAATCCCCATTTACAAACAGCTTGGTAATCCCACTCTTCTACCAGTTACCTGCCTTGACATACAAAAATAAATACCATTATCAATAAAGTATCTAGTTTTCCAATGCACATCATGCTTGCAACTCGTTCCTAATCACATACTGTGAATTTGGCTTTTTATACCAAAACATAGAGACTAAATACTCTTCCCAGGGATCAGAAATAAGTAACTTCCTAATAATTAGAAATAGCAACTTCCTAAAAAGTTATTTGCTCTATCAGAAGCTCCACTACTGAGCTTGTGTAAACTGAAAAGAAGGCACAAACAAATACACTGCAGAATTGCTTCCCAAGCCCGTGGCAGTAACGACACAAAAGGAGGAGACAGAACCTCTGGAGATCAAGGAACGAGTTCCTCAAGGAACAAGTGCCTCGGGCCTCGCCCATCTTTATTCTATAAGTGTCTTATAATTCATTGTGGATTGGAGGAAACAAAGGGCCTCCCCTCAATCACACTGGTCAAAGGAAATGTCCATCAAACTTCTGTGCCCAGGAGAAAGGAATGTAAATAAAAAGATACCGTTACAATAACATGGCTATGTTTACAGAGAATGTCTGAGAACCAGTTACAAAAGAATGAAAACATCCAGAACTGCAGAAGTCACGGCAACACAAGCCCATGGGCTGCCCTGCTGCCATGAGGAAGTCCTGGAGAACAGTAATCCTTGCCTGTTTTTCCTTTCAGAGGATGAGTGTGTGTAGAGTTATATTTGGAAAACTCCACGAGCTGTCCTCACTGCAAATATCCAAACTCAGCTGCACTACAGCACAGTGTGAAACCTGTCTTTAAGCTCCTCTGCACTCTCCTGGCTGGACTGAGCAATTCAGATTGTTTCTAGAACACTCCCAGGCCTCTCCCCTTGCTTTTCTCTTGTTCTTCTGACTTGCATGTAAATCAGACAAATCTGATAGGTAATAAAATTAAGCTTAGGAAAAGAAATCTCTAAATCCTCGTGAGCTGAGATTCCCTCATTCATAATTTCTACTGTTAATTTTCTATCTGTTGGGGCTGGAGGACTGGACTAAAACTAGGCTGTGAGAGGCCTACTGCAAGAGGTGATCACAGAAAGTCCCTTGTGGATAAATAAAAGCAGCCTGTTGGTTAAACCAGATCCCAAGTCTCATTCATTGATCAATCTACTCAGCTTGTTCAGACACAGAAAAGACCCCTTTATTAATTCACCTATTCAGCCAAAAGCAAACTGAAGAGAAAAGGCACACCTTCTCCTCTAAAAATAATCTAACACAGGCAGAATTTCATACAATCAAACAGTAACTAAGGTTGGAAGAGATCTCTGGACATGCTCTACTCCAACTCCATCCTCAAAGCAAAGCTAATTCCCAAGTGAGACCAGTTTTGTCAATCAAATTTTGATCATTTCCAAGAACAGCGATTCCAAAGTTGGACAGGGCAACCAATTCCAAGCCTTAACCATGCTCAATGTACAGAATACTCTTCTTAGTACCTAAATCAGTTTTCCTTGCTAAAGCTTGTATCCCTTGCGTCTCATCCTTCCAGCACACATCCAGTTCAGCCTTCCCTAAAACTGCCCATTGGATGATTTGCAGACAGAAATTCAGATGCCACGTTTTTAGCATTCTCTCTCCAGTCTAAATCAACCCACTTCTCTCTCAGCCTAACTCTGCTGTCAATCATCCCACACCACAATCTCATTTTTCCAATTTCTACACTGCTGTCCATCTCTCCAGTAATGACCCAATCTTTCCACTTGTGATCTACAAATGGAACCCTTGCTCCCACTGCCTCAGACACATTCTAATATATTAAAAGCAAGCTTTTCCTCTTGGGCCATTTCAATACCAAGTCCATGAACTGTACATGAGCAGTTACATTTTTAAGGCATTTTTCTCTGATGGTGGGAGCTCTTTCTGCAGTGATGCTGGAAACTGTCACTTAGTGCCACCAATTGTCTGTCTATGAGAAAGTTTTAACAGCTGTGGCAGCATCCATACACAAAAAGCCACTTCATTACTATGCAAACTATTAATTATTTGCAATCTGCCCCAGCAGCGGCATCACCAGGGAAAACACTGATAAGGCAGCACTCAAAGAAGAGCCCTACAAGTCCCAGTACTACCTGCACAGAGACACAACATATAAAAACAATTACCAATGACAGATTTCTGGAAGTAGCTGTTCTAAGGCTACATAGCTCTTGTGAGGCACAAAAATCATCTACTTGGTTTTAAAATGTGTATTACAATGCCACAAGTCTTCAAAGTCACATCCAGTGCACAGCCAGGAGGTGATAAAATTTGAGTTCACCACGTTAGCTACTCCTTCAAACCAGCTTCTGCTAAATAGTCCCTGGGCAGGGAAGGCAAGGACCAGGCTTTGCAAAGCTGGACTGTAAGGCTACTGCTGCAGCTACTGCCTGGAGTTTCCAAAGCCCCTCCATTTACAGTAACACCCTTTTTTCAAGAAACAAGCTGCACAAACTGCTATCATAGAATCTTACAACCACAGGGTAGTTTGGGTTGGAAGGGAACTTTACAACAGGTGCTTCCAAATCAGAAAATCCAACAGGCTGCAGACATTCAAATGTATGATGATGAAGAGTATTTTTACTTCTAGATTAATAAAAGCCACGCAAATCTCACTAAATTCCTCTCTTAGTATATTAGTAACACGTGCACATGAACATCTTTTGCACACCTGAGGACTGACAAAAGGCTGCATCAGCAGAGAGCATCAAGCTTTCGGTCACCGGCCTGATCTTCTGCTCGTCGCTGCTGCCATCGCCCGTGGAATTCTGATCATCATTCTCCTCCTTATCAGACGAGGAAGAGGAAGTGACCACCACCTTCTTTTTTGACACTTTCTTTTTTAAGTTGCTCTTTTTACTTTCTTTTTCTGACCCTCTTTTCATCTTTTTCTTGGTGTCTTCATAAGACTCCTCATCAGAAGAGGATGAGTCATTCTGTTCTTTCTTGGAAATTTTCTTTTTATGACTTATTTTTTTCTTTTCTTTAGTGTCAGCTCGTTTTTTACGCCGCACAGCATCATCAGAAGAACTCTCCTCTTTTTGGGGAGATTTCTCAGTATCAGAGGATAAATCAATGTGTACTCTTTTAGCTACTCTCTCTCTCAAATTTCTCTTTTCTGTAAACACGGGTTCCTTTTTAATTTTGTCATTTTCAGAAGAATTGCAACTTCCTTTCTCTGGAGATGACTTATCAACATCAGAAGAGGAATCATCTTGTTCTTTCTTGAAACCTTTCTTTTTCAGTTTTTCAGATTTCTTTGCTTTGCTTTCTGATCCTTTTTTGTTCTTGAGCCTGTCTTTTGAAGACTCCAGCTTGTGCTTTTTCTTTACAGATTTCTCAGTACTCTCTGATGAAGAATCTTCTTGTGCCTTTTTCTTTTTTGAATCCTTGTTCTTCTCAACTTCAGAACTCTCTTCTTTCTCCAAGGAAGATTTCTCAACATCAGAAGACTCGTCATGTTTTCCCTTTGCAGATTTTTCTTTTGAGTCTCTGTTTATCTTTTCCTTAGCAGCTGACCTCTTACCCGTTTTTTTATCTTTAGAAGAATGATTAATTTCTTTCTCTGGGGAAGACTTTTCAGCATCGTCATCTTCAGAAGATTTACCTCTCTTTTTCTTCAAATTTACCTTTCTCTTACTGCTTACTTTCTTCCTCTGCTCTTCTTCAGAGGAATCGTAACTATCATCTTTTTGCGAGTACTTTTTCTTAGATTTTTTTGCAGCCTCAATTTTACTCAACATTTTTATCTCTTTTTCTAACTCAGAATCGTAGTTTGAAGAATCTGAATAGTTCTGTCTTTTCTTTTTAGCAGCAGCAGCATTTTTAGCTGATTTGCCTCTTTTAGCATCTAAATCTGAACCGGAACTGGAACTTTTCCTTTTTCGCTTCCCATTTTCATCCTTTACTGGCCTCTTTTGAAAATCTGAAGTCTTCTGATCATTTGCTGGTGCTTCACTATTGCTCTCACTGTCTGAGGAGCTGCAGCTCATCATCCCTGCTTTTTTAAGGACAGCTGGCATCTCATCGGAGTCTGAGCTGTGATCTAAGTCATATGGCTTCTTGGATTTGGAAACTTTGTTAGGACTGGGACCATCAGCTGTACTGTCAGAAGAATTTCTCTTATCCTTTTCCTTCCTGCGCTGCTTTGATGATTTTCTTTTGCATTTCTCATTGCTTGTGTCATTGCTGTCCTCTTCTGAGTTGGATGTCAGGGGGCTCATGTCAGTGGGGCGCCTCAGCGGGGTGGTCTTGACGCGCGGCGACCTCCGCAGATCCGACTCCTCCACGGGCGCAGCCTCGTTCTCTGTGGAGGGCTCGCTGCCAGCATTATGGTTTTGTTTCACAGAATCACAATTTTCTGCTCTAGCTTTTGCCCCAGCATCTTTATTTTCCTTTTCTAGACTGCTGTCTTGGTCTTCAGCTTTAACTGTAGACTCTGAAAGGGAAACAGGAGTCAATTTTACAATCAGTTCTTTTGTTCCTTTAGCCGATGACTTTAACTTGGTACCGCCTTTGGTATCTTTCACAGGAGCATTCAATTTTGTATTTGAATTTAGAGTCTCGTGATCTGTTCCTGTGTTCCCACTGTCCTGCTCATCTGATGGCATCTGAATCTCCATAGCAGATTCCAGAGTCTCAAAAATATCCTCAGGAACGGATGAGGGGATGGACACGATATCCATGTCTAAAGCCTCCGTACTGTTTGGTTCATACTGTGGTTCTTCATTTCTGCCAGACTTTTTCTCTTCCCCAGGAGGTGGCTTGTTATCTGTCTCTTCCACTGTGGGAACACTTTGATCCATGGGCTCACTGTCAGCCTGCTCCGACACAACTTTTTTCTGTGTCTCTGTGGCGTCATCTTCTTTTAATGCCACATGTTCCTTTCCTTCATCTTTTTTCACCTCATTTTTTTCTGATCTAACCTCAGTTTTTTTCTCTTTGGTATTTTTATCTTTGATTTTAACATTCAATGCTTGAATCTCCAGGTTCAGGCTTTCCTCTAGTGCCAGCTGAGCTTTTTTTATGTCACTCAGCACAGATTTAAAAGCTTTCAGCTGGCACAGTTGCACAGTTGGGCTTATTTCTACATTTTCTGCGGCATTTTTCAAAAAGCTTACAAAGCTAGAATTCAGATTTGTTGTAGTTTCAACCAGTTTTTTTGTTTTCTTAAGCAAGTCTTTTGGCACCATTAGTGCTTTATAAGAATATGTTAATGAACCTGAATATGAATTATCTAGTTTTTTTTCTTCCCCATTACAATTTGCATTATTTCTCTTTGGAGAAAACTTGACTGTGTGGTCATATATTTTACTTTTTTCACTTTCAACTCTGATCTTCTTTTTGTTTTGTTGAAGTAACTGTTCTAAATTTTCGAAGACACTGTCACATGCAGTGACCAAGTCCAACAAAGGCTCTGGATGGCAAATATAGCAGTGCCACTGGTTATTTTCATCCAGGATAGTGGAGAGCTCCTTTCGACCCAGGTTGCGCAGAATGCACTTTTTACAGAAGGCGTTATGGCAAAAGTCACAGCAAATCAAATTTCCACCTTCAGCACACCACCTGAAAGGAGAATGAAAAAGGTAAGAGTCTTGTCTCCAAAGCAACAAAGTGGTAATATATTTAAAAATTCAGGTGATAAACAGATATCTGTTACTGGAAACCATTATTGAAAGCACGTCTGAAACGGTCAATTAAGGATTGCAAAGTCAGAAAATTCACACATTAGATTAACACTTCACAGAGCTGAAATGGTCAGTAATTTTCAAACACAATTTCAGCACTGACTGTAAAGAAGAGGAAAAATTTAATTACATTTTATTTTCCCGGTTTATTCTCAAAAAGAAGTGGGGGTAGAGTGATTTATTTTACAGCAAAATGAATAAGCTTAAGTCTTTCAAGCCTTAACTCATATATTACTACTGCAGGAGCACATGAAGACCTGAAAACTGGTGGACATTAAGCTCACAGAAACCACAGCTTGTACAATTCTGATTCAAATTGTATTTAGATATTTGACCTAAGACAGAGAAGTGCTTTAGTATCTCAAAAGTGGGAGGTGCATCTGGAAGACTAAGTGTCTGTGACTCAAGGTTTAGAATGTCAGATTCTATGCCCACCTTTAGGGTGTTAGGAAAGTGGCGTGTTATTTAGTTAGAAATGTGGTACCTTACCAGTGTTTGCTCTTAGATTTCCTTATAAAATGTTCTCCTGTTAATTACCAATATAACAATCAACCAGAAAAACCTGGGGTTGAGTATTTCTTGGTGACAATTGTTGATTCAGGTCTTATGTACTTGTCTTTATTTGTCAACAATGTCATGATTGCAAGAAGAAAGATCCAGAAAGCAGTAGAGCTGCGGGTGCTATTTCAGTTTTTGCCCACATTTCAGTTTTTGTACACTTACCTACACTGTTCATCCATCCCATCCGAATCACGACTGATGTCATCGCTCATGTAATACTTGTAGCACGTCTGTAAAGAGACAGAACTCTGATTATTAAACCTGAACTGGCCTTCAGTAATTCATTACATTTCAGCATGTATTAGAAGCAAGCCAGTAAAAGCAGCAGCTGCAAGGTCTTCAGCATTCTAAGCCTTTTACATTTGTTTTAATGTAAAAAATATCTTCTATGGATATAACAGGTCCCAAACCATTACTTATTTAGATGGCTCAAGGTTTGTTTGAAAATTAAACAGGCTTTTGTTTGATGGCTGCATATTTGTGTATTTTAGAACATCAGCTGAATATTTCTCTCTAGTCTCTGTTTTTTCCATCAATTTCCTAGGTAAATCAACACCACATCCTCCCTGACACAACTAAACCTATATAAAGTACAATTTTCAGCTGGATGCTCTTTATGTTAACATGTGATAAGGCTTTAAATAAAAATGTCTTCAGCATTTATCATGATGTTAACATCCAAGAGTTCCGTTTCCAGGTACAAACTATCTTCACTGAAAATTTGGTAACAGTAAGAAAAAAATAGAAATTACTCAGTTAAAAGTATTGATGGCTTCAGTTGCTGAATTGTTTACACCAAATTTTGAGGGTTTGGTGTTATTTTTTTCCTAGCTGCTAGTGAAAAAGGTTCTCCCAGACTTGCAGCTCTGTTTTGAACAAGCATTAATACAATTCAGAATCTAGAAGAGGCTTCAGCATCTGACTTTAAAATGATGATGCCCCTTTCTTTATCTGGAGCAGCCATACACATCTGTTCAACTAAACTATCCAAACAACCAAAATCAACAAAAAAACCCCGTAAAATCTGATGTTTAGACACTTGATGGAGCATTCATAGTCAAAGGAAAACAGCTTCTCAGATGTGGGACTGTTCACCTAAGTAGGAGAAAAATAAGGGCAGAACCAGCCACAGAAAATAATGGAAGAGCTGGAGAATGGAGGGCAGAACTTCCACTCCTCTCCCTCACAGCAACATAAAGCCATGCTCAATTCAGTAAAAATACAGAAAATCAAGGGAAACAAGTAATTCATGTAACAGAGCTCCCAGTCAAGAGCTGCTGCTGTTGAGCCCAACACCCTGGACAGGTTCCAAAAATGAACCAGGTCCCTGGTGTGCACCACAGGAACACAGGCAGCTACAGCCACGTGCCGAGGTCTGCAAGTCCAGCAACAAGAGCTGGGACTCCAGTGGAGATGGGCAACAGTCAGCTGGTGAGCTGATGTTCGTAAAGCATATTTTATAAAAGAAACAAGCCAGAATGCATAGAAGAGCCAGGACAGCAGCCTCGATGGGCATGGCTGAGACAGTCTGTCAGCTGAGCATGGAATATTAATCTAATCAGGAACTGGGAAGGAGGAGGAGGAGCAAAGAGCAGGAGAATGCTACATGTACACTGTCACACAGAACTGTTTCTGTCTTTAGCAGTATCTTTATAAATGCAGAGCCTCCATGACTACAGAGATAGGCAGGAGAGGTCTCTGCACCTCTTTGAAAGTTAACAGAGGTCTCCACAGCAGGAGGCAGGGACATTTCCTTCCTGCCCTGTCCCACCTCTTCCCACTGCAGCCAACTCAGGGTTGTTGCAGCCACCACCAAGTGACAGAGCTGAAGACCCAGATGCTTCAGGTTATGGATTAGACCAGCATTACAAAGCTGCCATAAATCAGGAGTCCAGGAGCTGGCAGAAACAGAGATGGCTTTGAAGCCACTTTCCTGCTCCTTATTTCAATGCTGTTTTACACAGAATGCTTTACCAGGAGATACAGACTTGAATCTGTTCTTAAAATATGTTATGAGTAGGCAGAAATTTCAGACAGATCATTTAACATTAAAAATTCACTAACATTATACCCTTAAAGCTCTACAAGTAAGTAAAGAAACCACAGTGAGTTGACCTGGGATAGAAGAAAAAAGGAGTATAAATTTGTAAGTACATTTGCCTTTTTTCCCACTTTTAGTTTCCTTAATTGTAACAGCTAATGACTGAAAACTTTATTGACTAATAAACAAGAACTACTCCCACAAAAATCCCACCCAAATCAACTAATATGACATTTCAAACAAAAACAAACAGCAGAACTGTTTACCACATACCTTACAAATAAGCACCTTCAGTGTAGGATGTCTATAGATTGAATCCTTTTGAAAATGGTTCACCTGCTGCCCACAGGCTGTACAGCTCACAATTCCATGTAGTCCTTCCTCTATAGAGAGGATTATAAATCACACATTAATTGTTTTCATTTTTTTAAACCTGTATATACCCATTTCATTTTCTTACAATATTCTGGCCTGTCAGGTTTTTCATATGCCTTTATTTCTGCACCACCAGCACTAGAGAAACCTTTCTGTAACCATTTACCATTTTAAGACTGCAAGAATTTTCCCCTAATTTCTATGCTTCACGTGGGGTAAGAGACAATCCTTTCCCTTTGAGAGGTTTAATTTGGGTTAACTGGCCACCTCATGAGAACACACCTAATAAGAGTCACCACTAAAACCCTTTCAGAGCAGCTCTGATATTCTGGACAAAGCTCCACATTTAATCTTTGTTCAGCAAATACCATTGCAATTCATGTTTGTATTATGGCATTTTTTATTATGGCATTTCTTTCACACACAGTTTTTCTCAAAGAAAAACATGGAAAACTCTCACATGGGAAAATTCTGACATGGAAAATGCAAGTAATCCTTATAATAGTGCCTGAATAGTGCTCTTCTCACATTTTGTTCCCTTCTTGATGGCAGTTTCTGGGTTTTTCTGAAACTACATTTTGCTCTACCATGCATGTTCTCCCTGTGTTGCTGATTGCTCCCACAGTGAGTGCACCACCCTGCTGCTGCACCTACATTTGCTCAAGAAAGCATTTCCTTAATGCCAACCCCCCAATTCAGTTCAGAAGGGGTGAACTTGGGCCTGGCAGGTTCACTCCACGCCAGGCTCTTCAACTGACTAATTAATACTCTCAAACCTTTTTGTTGTCAACAGCAGAAAAAGGAAAATCATTTGTGAAAACCCCTACACTTCTAAAAGCCTAATTTGGGATCAGGCAGATAGAGGGTTGGTAAGGGATCACTTAACTGTGACTTGTCCTTTGCTGTCATGTTCAGTAAATAAATCAGTCAGTAAGGAAATTAACTCAAATGGTTTAATTTAATGATTACAATCTGAGTACAGACTCTGTATTTTTTCCATTTCTAATTAAATAATCCCTACCACAGAATTAGAACCAAGCCCCAACACCACAATGTTAAGAACTGAATGAACATTCTCCAGACACAAGAGAAGCTCCCAGCTTGTGCTGCTGCTGAAGCACAACCTCAGAGAGCTCACAGGGCAGTGAGAAGAGCTGATACGCCTCCTTATTCAGTGAAATTCTGAATCCAAGCCATGTTTTCACCCTTCAGGCATTTGTGACTGCACCTCCTGCAGAGCCTGTGGACCTGCAAGCCCCTCTCACAACCTCCAGGTTCAAATTCTGCTGTGGCTGTGGCTGAGCACACCCAGCACATCCCACGTTCTGCAGCACAGAACCCAACCCTGGCACACATCACAGTCCTGAAACTGAGGGCAGCAGCCAACCCAGGGAGAACGTGCCATTCCTGCCAAGTCCTGAGCCACTTCACTCCTCTCCATAACCAAGGGGAAGCACTACAGCCTCCTTCCTCAAACCTGCAAGCTGGCACCAGCAACAGAAATAACTTATGAGGCAAACCTTTTAAACCATGTCATTACTACAAATGATGATGATCCCAAGAAATTAAACTCCTACTAATTCATTAATACTGAGAAAATACTTAAAAACATTCCTGAGTTTATTAGCAAATACACAGCCATAACCATTCTGCAGACACAAAATTTGAAAATAATGACTCAGTGCCTCTTGCAGGCTCTGATGAGAGCATGTGGTTGCTGGAAAGGCAAGAGTTCTGCTTCTACCACTATTTCTATTATACACAGGATATAGAATTCCTAATAAAAATGCAAATTTTAAAACTATGTCAGGCACAGTACATGAGTAACCAGTCCAGATACACAAAGGAAGGCCTGCAAATTCCCTAGGGATGGAGACTTAAAAAGCTGGAAGGGCAGGTCATACAAACTGTCCTGGGGATGCAGACACAGGCCACAAAGCTTGAGCAGAAGATTCTTATCTGTTTAACACTGTACCCCTGAAGAGTCCTGTTGGACCATATGTAACATTGTTATAAGCACAAATGGAAAAAGCATTCCTATATGAACAGGACATCTTGCATGAATAAAACAGAAGCAACTTCCAAAGATTAATAATTTAGAGGAAACATTAATGCTCATAATGTGACTGACACCATACATGAGCCCATGTGCATGCACAAGCACATTTCCACACAGTCACATTTCACTCCCCTTCAACCACACGTGGAGAAATAGCACTTAATAAATTGCTTTACAAGAGAGTAAGGAACTCAAATGCTACAATGGGAAGAATGAGCAGCGTGTGCAACAGCTGTTTGTGTGAATACTCTGGTACTGCTGTAGGTGTGTGAGCTAAGATACTGCCAGCAGTGTTAACAAAAATATCTGCCTTCTTATTGGCTACTTCATACATAATTCTCCCTCTCCTTTTTGGAAAAAAAAATAGAGAAATTAATTTCTGTTAGCATGATAATCTACCTAACTCTCAGTTTTAGCAGCAGCTGTAGAAAACCAGCTGACACAGCAGCTTTTCAGAGATAATCCTTAGAAGGGCCCACTGGTAGGGAATTTCCCACAATTTAAAAGCAAAACAAGGAAGTCTTTAAATGGTTTGAGGGTTTAGGATTTTTCTCAGCTCACTGATGGACCATCTGCCTATACATGTCCCTGCTCCAACATGGTTGCTTTCCTGGTGGCTCAGTGAAGGTTCCTGTACCAAAGGTGTTTCAATATAATTCCTTAAAAAAGGAATACCTGTAACACCTGATTGCAACCAAGCAACTGTATCTAATGATGCAGCCTATACCTACTGAAAATAAGGAGCTTAATGGGAACTAATCTTAGCTTTCACTGCTGCATTGCAGGGGCAGCAATGGAGGCTAATTTCTATCAGCTAAGATCTCTAATGAAGAAAAAGCCAGAAGAGTGGAGGTATTTTTAGGATAATTTATCAGAGATAGGAACAATTTTTAGATGTACCAAATGTGGTCATAAGCAACAATTTAAACCCGTTTCAATAGATGTTTTAAATTGTATTTACCTCCACGCTTTTTGGGAGCTTCAGGTTTCATTTTAACGGTATTTCTGCTTCTAAATTCAGGCCCTTTAAAATCATCTTTGTCTTCATTCAGCACTGGCTCAGGCTGTACAACCACTGTACCTAGAATAATTTTATTTAGAAATTGGAAACCATTACAGATCCAAGTGAAGTGCAAAAGTTCTGTTTAAATAAAGCCAACAAAAGAAGTGCAATCTGTTGACTAAAACTCAACCAAATTCTGAATGCACAGACGTTCACAGAAAAAAAACAATAAAAAAAACAAACAAAACCAAACAAAACCCCAAAAACAACACCACACACTTCAAACTCCATCTGTGTTGCAGCTGTAGGACAGAAGCCAAGGACTGAATGGGCTGAGAAGCAAATTCTGCTCCCTGCCCTGCTGTGGCACGTGCAGGACAGGACTGTCACACTGCTGGGCGTGTAGGACAGGAATTTGCTACAAATAAAGGACATCACTTCAATCCCTCAAAACCCTTAAGAGTAATGATGCTTTTCTCTCTTTGTCCCCTTCTATCCAGTTTCCCTCATCTTCATTTATCTCAGCATGAAATAAACAAAAAAAGCAATAGAATAAAACCTGCTTTGTCTTTAACAAAATTCAAAAATTGACTTTTTCATTTAAACAAAGCGCTAACCAAAATTACCTGAACATAAAAACATAACTTTCGTGCTTAAGAGCCCACTTTTAATACCTTTGTTGTGAGGACACTAAAAATAATCTAATATTCTGAAAAAATAATTTAAAAGTGACTGCTCTAAAATACTGCTGCTCATGCAGTTAAGAGCAGCAATTTTTCCTGTAACTTTCATAGGTAAGAAACAGAGATTAGTCCAACTCACATCGTAGTTAAGAGCAGAGGGATGTAGGCCTACAGCATTAACTGCTTCTAAAAGGTGCTTAAAAATAAACCAAATAATGAAATTTCCTCCCTCAGAGTTAGTTTTGCTTTTGTTGATCTAATTGCTTAGAACCTCAAAGACAGAACAGCAAAATAAGACCTTCAAGTGACAGAGCTCGAGGCTCCTGCAAACCACAGAATAAATAAATTCCCCTGTTTTGTGATGGTTTAATACAGATGTCAGCAGGCATTTGAAATTAAAGCCATCAGCACATCCTGGTGCACCCATGGATTAAAATATTTGGGTTCCAAACTGAAGGTGCTCAGGTTCCTCTTTTTGTGTGGATAGAAAAGCCAACAGGACCTTCGAGAGGCATTTTACTAATACATGTGCATTCTGGTTCATTAGTTATGCTGCATCATACTCTTAGCTAATTTGCTGAATTCAGAAACAAAACAAAAAAAAAAGACATGACCTACCTTTAGGCAAGCTTTGCATATCTACATCATTTTCTGAGTTCTCATTTGAAATATCTTCATTTACAGCTTCATCTACGATTTGTTCATCGTCTGACCCAACGTATTTTGTTACAACTGTGGGTTTCCTGCACAGACAGGAAAAAAAAACATTTTCTGACAAATACTACACACTGCAATTCAGGTAAGCTTTGCAAGCAAAACACCATATTAACTGTGAAAAATTAAGATCTTTTTAAATTAATTTAAGACATTATGAGGTGGGATGCTCCAGGTTATTACAATACATAAATTGTGGGCTAATTTTCTGGTTTGTAACAGAAATTATCCCCACCCACGTGAAATAAAAATATACACTAATAAAATATTTTTGTTTCACAAGCTTACTGTAGTTTTTTCACATCAGGTTTAATGTGTTTTTAAGAAAGTAACACCTCCAGGAAAAAAGTCTAAATGAAACACAAGTGACTATTTGCTCATTAATTTTGTACATCGTTCCAGGTTTAACAGGCAGCACAAAGAGAACACACAGAAATTAGCAAATTACAAAAAGCGGAAGAGATGCTTGCAAGGAAAGAAAGGAAATGCAGTAAGAAATGAAAAAGCTGGGTGTTGAACAAAAAGATCAGCTGCCAGAATTCTACACAAACATAATTTAGAACTGAATCCATGAAAATGAATGAATTTACTATGTCAAGACTGGGAGAAAATAATACAGAATATGGAGCAAATTCTTCAGTATCTGAAGGCAATGCATTAACTACTGCAGGACACTGGTTTTGTGAGTAGAAGGCACAGTATGATAAATGTATGAGTGAAAATACCTTTAGGGATAAGATAGGAAGCAAAAAAACAGGACTAAAAGGCATATAAATGAAAAAACTTCAGCAGGACACCGGAATCAGAAGATGAGAGAAAACTAAAGCCAAATATAAAACCACACTTGCAAATATGCATCGAGACATACATAAAAAGGAGATTGAGGAATATTAATTCCAGCAGACATGATAAAATAAAGCAACTTGGATAAAAAGGAGAGTGAAAAGAGACTTTGAAAAAGCAGTACTAAGGCAGCTGTTGAAAGCTCAACTCCCTGCACAGTTCACTGGGATTTAACAAAAATTACAGAGGACAGAACCTGAGTGAGCATCAGCTGAGAGCAGAGGAGGAGGAGTCTGACTGGATTAAGTCTGCTCTTACTTGGGACACAAATAATTTGTCTCCTGTACGTTCAAGCAGTTGGTAAACAGTTCAGGCCATACTTTTCAAATCAAAAGAGGGAAAAAGGATTAAGCAGGGATACAGCAAATGGGACTTTCTGCACAGGACAGCTCAACAGCACAGTCTGATGCTGCACTCTCCCAACAGTAAAGCACACAAAGTCTTGTCTTCTGTATGAGCCAAGTTACATTTTTGGAAGAATCCTACATGTACAAATAGCAAGACTGAAGGCACACTTGTATAAATGTCTTTGTTCTGAAGACATGGCATAATCTTGTCTTTGTTAATAAAAATCAAGCTTTATCATCTTAACCTGTCACCCTGAGAAATGGTTTGAATTTTGAGTGTACTATGAGGCATTTGCTTTACCAGCACTCTGCTAACTTCATGCAATTATACTGGCTTTTACAAAAAATATTTGGTATAACGTACTGACTTTTCTATAGTCTCCCACATCCAAAAAGTAATTTATTTGTTTATTTTCCAAACCAACCTTTTGGAACGGGATAGTCCTAAGGATTTGGTTCTTTCTGAAGAACTACTGCCCTAAAAACAAAAAAAAAATTTAAAAGTCAACACATTTGTATCCAAGGGACCTGTCACAAAACAGTTTCTTGCATTAACACATCTCAGAAGTCACCAGTGCTCTTATAAAAAAAATAATTTCAAAAAGCAGCAGGAAAAGCAGTAACTACAAGTGACAATTTCAGCAGTCATGCCAGTTCAGTGAATCTGTGGAGTTTCAGCTCAGAAGTCAGCAGCTCACACAGGTCTGTGAATGCTCTTCATGACAGGTGAAGAAACCAACAGACCCTTGCAGAGGGTTCTGGCACTGGGGAGTAGCACCAGCCTGCCCCAGGAACTGCCAGCAGAACAGACACTTGGGATGTGCCTCATGTGCCAAAAAGCACTGGCTGCCTTTAGAGGAAAACTGATTTCTCAGAGGTTTTTGCATTTGGATCATAACTAGGCCTGGGCAGTTTAAAATACCTGAATTTACAGCAGTAAAGGCAAACTAAGGCAGGACACTGGCACTGGTGTTATCTCTACAGATTAAGATATTGTCAACCAGAATGTTTCCAACAGGAGAAGAGATAGTAGTAAAATGCAACACATGAAAAACTTCTGCTCATGTTTAAGACAGATCCAGTATCTCCACTTTTTTACAAAAAGGAAGTATATTTGTCTAAAAGGACAACTAAGCACCTTCTGTTACTTGAGTAAAAGGGTGCAAGTGTGATGATGGGTGTTCTGACAGGATTATTTTGGTATTTTGGTAAAAGCAAGAGAGTGCCATTCTGCACTAGACATGCAACTAGAATTGAAAAGCATTTTCATTCCTACCTCGTCTCTATTGTTCTCCATTGAAGCTGGACTTCCTTTAGATTCTCTACTTTTACCTATGGAGAGAAATTAAAACAATCCACTGAAATGCAAGGAACATTAAAAGCTCTTCACATTGCACATCACAGCATTGTTCATGTTTCAGCCAGAGAGAGGTATCTGTGTGACTTTGGGAGATAAGCTGTGGCAAAACAAAAGAGACATTCCACTGTATGGCATGAATTTTACAGAAATAGTTCAGAAATCCCTTTCAGTTCATTCTCTGGGAAGCTGGACAACAGCATTCCTATTGGTGAAGAAGCACTGAAGTGCAACTGCATGCAGAAATAATATCAGTGCATTTTTGTTGATCCCTGAGAAGTTACTTCAAGCATTTTCTATTATACATCTTGACATTAAAAACAAAGAATTAAATCTGGGATCACAGAACTACAGACAAAAGTCCCATTTGACCCAAGTTATGACTGAGAATTTCTATTTCTTAGTCTTGGGAACTGTGGAATACAAAGCCTAAAGACCTGCAACCTATTAGCATCTGCTCCAATCCACCAGTCCTGGAAATGGAAGGGAAGGTTGTGAGTGCAGTGATACTGAATTTGTATGAAGTTGCTTCAAAGGCTTAGGAGGAGCAGGATTTTCACAGATGCACTACTGAGTAGGAAGTATAATTACACTATATTTATCAGGATTATTTGTGATTTTAACAGAAGACTACTAACACTGCAACTTCTTGATAATTAAACTTCAGTTTTAGGAAAAATAAACCATTTTCTTCTACACGTTTGAAAAAATTAAATCACTGAGATTAGTGAATTCAATGCTGGATATTTGATCTAGGCTGAACTGTCTGAGTAAATGTCAGTGAAAATCATCCAGCCATTTCTGGATGTGAAGGATGGAATAAAAAATGGAAGTAGACAAAGTTTTTGGCCCTTTTAAGTACATAAAATTTCTTCTCTAAAATATCACAGGCATTCCCCTCTCGCGAGGGAAGAACCTGAGATCTGGAAGAAGGGTTACATTGCTTCTGGAGATTAGATGCTTCTACTCTTGCCCAATTTTGTCCAAGTGATAAATCCATGGAAAATACCAGCTTGTAGAGCTTGGCAGAGCTCTCCCTGCTCTGGCAGCTGCAGCCTCTGCACTCGGACTGGCAGCTCCTGCTCATGTGCAATTCCCAAAGCAGCTGAATGTGCTCCACTGCCAGTGGCTCTGGCTGCTGGGCTGGGTGCACCCACTGCCTCTCAGTGTGCTGCACCCATCCCCTCACAGCTCAGTGCTCACCTGGGCTGTGGGCACCCATGGCCACAGAGTATGCTGCACCCATCCCCTCAGAGCTTAGTGCTCACCTGGGCTCTGTGCACCCATTGCCACTGCTGTCCTGGGCTGTGTGCACCCATTGCCACTCAATGTTCTGTATCCATCCCCTCACAGCTCAGTGCTGCACCCATCCCCTCACAGCTCAGTGCTGTCCTGGGCTCTGTGCACCCACTGCCACTCAATGTTCTGTATCCATCCCCTCACAGCTCAGTGCTGTCCTGGGCTCTGTGCACCCACTGCCTCTCAATGTTCTGTATCCATCCCCTCACAGCTCAGTGCTGACCTGGGCTGTGTGCACCCACTGTCTCTCAGTGTTCTGTATCCATCCCCTCACAGCTCAGTGCTGACCTGGGCTCTGTGCACCCACTGCCTCTCAGTGTTCTGTATCCATCCCCTCACAGCTCAGTGCTGAGCCAGCTGCTCCTGCTCCAGCCACCCCAGGGCTCCAAGAGAGCAGGGTTTCCCCTGGCATTGCTGCTGCACTCAAAACAAGAGCAGGCAGTCTTGTGCTCTCCATGACTCTCCTGCTGGCACCCAGGAGTGGAAAGGAGGGAGACATGCAGTTCCAGTGAGGAGGAGATACAGGAACATTATTAAGGCTATAAAGCAAGCACTGCTTCCTATTTTAATTGACCTCTGTATGTGGCAGGGACACAAGTTTAGGGTATGAAGTAGTTTCAGCTAATACCCAAGTGATTTCTAACATCCAACCCTCCTGAGCCACACTAAACCACCTTCATCATCACCTCCCTCCTCACAACACTCCACCCCATAGTTCACATATCCTACAAATGCTGGAACAAAACAAGATCCATTACTAAATTGGCCCCAATCACATCCATAACTTCAGCTTGTAATGAGCATCCTGTGGAGTGAAAAAAAGCAAGCACAGTTGCTAAAGACACTTTCATTATGCACAGAACATTGTGGGGGAAGGAAATTTGCAGTTAATTCTGTCATTTCCTAATATTTAAGAGTTTAATCCTGAATCTTCAACTTTAATATGTTCTTTTAGATCTCAAAACCAACATTAAAATATGTCTGCTATGAATTTACAAGTGTATCCATTTCAAAGACAATCTGTGTTTTACTGCGAGGAACCAAATGCTAATTTTCAACTACAGAGCATAAAGGGAGAAGATTTCTTTTCCCAGTGTGCTCCTCAGCAAAATTTCACTTTGAGATGCATCGACATCACAGTTGATTTTACTATTCTGCTGAAGCATCACACGAGCAGTTTCTCTTTCCTATGCTAACAGTTCAGTTTGATGCTGACACGAGGAGGTGAGCACCACAGGCAGCACTCTCTCTCTAAACAAAACATTAAAACATAAAAATTACATGCCAGAAAACCCATGGAAGATGTTACTTAAGACAACAGCAGTTTGAAAATAAATTCTGTAGCACAGCCAGCACACTCTCATTCTCCTGCACTCCATCACAACAACACAACTTTTAGCTTATTAAACAGGAGAGACTGAAAGGTTTTGCACCTGTACCCAGTCCAAGTCAGACTAAGAAACAGATTTAATCAGTTAAATTTGGAAACAGAGTTTATTCAGTACTGATATGAAATAATTTCACTTTTAATCACTGTCATCAAAACAAAGTGTTTAAGCTTCATTACCTAACTTAGAAGCAAAAATTTCCAATACCAATCCTGACCTAGTGTAGGACTCAATGTTTTTTCAAAGTATTATTTTCAACTGTTTCCCGATTATATGTAGAAATGTTTTCCAAGTAACTATGAAAGTATAATCTCCAGAACTCCCACAACAACTACAAGGACTGCAAAAGCTTTACTTCAGCAGAAAAACCAAGATACTGCATTTATAAATTCAAGAACACTGAACAAGAAACTCCTAGCACAGCAAGTATGTGTGTTTGCCATCTCATGTTTCATAGAAGGTAAATTAGCAGATGATCAGATTTTTTTCACATTTAGAAAGATTCAGAACTCAAATAAATATTGTATCAAAGGCTTATTGTGCATTTATCAAGATATCACACCTTAAATCACATTAAGTCTTCGCATAATTGCCCCAGTGAAGTGTGATACAGTGAAATAACATCAAGATATTGGACTTTAGAATCATATATATACACTGAAAATAAACATAAAATGTCTTTTTACCTATACTTTTGTTTTTAGATAATGCTGGAGGAGAGTTGGCGTCCTCAGATTCTTCTGATGAGTGAGCCAAGAAGTCATGGAGTTTCTGTACCAAGGTATTCAACTTGCTTTCACTGTTAAAATACAAGTAATACTTCCAGTTACTCACAGACCTCCCTCCAATTTAGCAAGCCTGAAAGAAATTCTATTTAATCTCAATTAGTACACATCCACAGGAGATTTAGACATTTGTTTCTGCAAGAGGAAATCAAAGTAAATACAAAACATACAATTTCATTAACCCCTGAGCAAAATAGTAGGTGCAGCCTTACTGACAAAGAAGTACTAAGGATTCTGTTTTAATTAAAAGTCTATTTTAAGTTATTTTTGCTGTTTACAGTTATTGATGAAATTCAAGAAAGTCTGAGTGGTAATGCTGCCATGACATGAAGACAGCAAAAAAATTAATATGCTACTTTGTCAGAAGCCAGACAAGCAAGAAGAATAAAAAATTTATTTTATTACCAAAGAAACGTAACCTTTGGGATCTAAACCATTAGAACTAACAGAAGAGTTTCACTTGCAAACTTGGAAACACACAGGTCAACTGAATATGACATGCTTATGCAAAACTTTTATTAAATCTACCATCTACACGGTGTGCAGTGTTAATTTTGTCAAAAAAAAAACATGCAGGAGCAGATAATTCCCTGATCTGTTTGTATGAGTACTGACAATTAATTTATAACAAATAATACCCTTCACTAGACACTTTGAGACCCCAGAACTGTTAAGTCTTGTGTACATTTACTCATTAAAGTCAAAAGCAACACCTCGACCCCAGGCTTTCCTTCAATAGCTGTTCCACCTCCCAACCTCCGTGTTACCCCCTTGCATTTTACATGGTTTAATTCAAGTTTTCTGCTCCCACAGCTCCTCCACCTTGCCAGCCAAGGCTCCTGCAGCTGCCCCGAGTGAGGCCCTGGTGCCTGGAGCTGGTGAGCAGCGTTTGCTCGCTCCCTATCAGCGCTGTGGAATCTGCCAGCAGATCTCTCCTGGCTCAGCACTCCTTATCTGCTGCTCCACAGCCTGCCCACTCTGACCTACCCTGCCCCCTGCACAAGTGAGCCCTGCTGAGGATACAGCCCTGCACCCTTCCCACTGCTTGCTTCCCCATTATAGTCTTCTATAAGCAAGAAGAAATAACATTTTCTGTCCCCTGTTTTACTGGTCACAGGAACTTCTGAATATTCAACAGCAGCACTCACCTTTACCAACTCTACTGTTTCTCTGAACACATCAATTTATTAACTTCTAGCTTTCAATTTAACTGTTGCTAAAAAAAAAATCCCGTTTTATAAGAAGGATGTGCAGGTGAGCATTCTTCTGAGCAGGGAGTGAAAGAGAATCCTCACATCAGTGCCAGTCACTATTTCAACCACTGAAAATAACCACCTAAACCAGCATAAACCATCCAGTTAAAAACAAAATAATCTGCAGTTTCTTTAAATCTTCTGAGGTACTCCAAATAAAACAAAACAGCACTTTGCAATGAAAAGATTTTCTGCATGAGTGAAGGGCACTTTTCTTTTGAGACTACATATGTACATCAATCACTGGAGCAAGGCTGAAAGAGCGGAACAAAGCTCTTTAACTCTCATGAGTACCTTAAAATTTTTCTCTCAATCTGTCCAAAAGTCTTTCCCTCTAATTACTGGACTCATGCTGCTACACAACTGCCAGTCCCTAATCTTGGGCTTCCCTTTTTCTCACGGATGGAGGGCATTCTTGGAAAACATTACAGAAGATGATAATGGTACACTGCAGTCTTAACAGCTTGCATGCTCCCCTTTAGAAAGGAGATTTAATGACAATTCACTCACATTAAGTGAAAAAAAAAACAGAGTTGCTCAGAATTATTTGATAGTAAAAGCGTATAAAAAGATTTTATATCCATTCCAGATGGTCTGAAAAAATAAAACACATTTAGAAAGGCCACAAAAAAGTATATTTTTGGTAGTAAAAACAAAACAAAACAAAAAAGCACCATGCATGTGGAATTCTGCTCATTTAGTTTATAAATAACTTCTTTTGGTAACAGCATTTTAGAAAGAAAATGGGAACTATGGATGAGTTTAGTATTATTGTTGTCAATACAAAACAAATTCAGAATAGTAGGCATGTGTCTTTGTGACTAATACTTGGAACATTATCTACTATCATTTATTAACTCTTATTCTAACTAGCCTAAAATTATCATTTTGAGAGCAAAATGTTCTTGCTGACAAGCAATCAAAAAAGATGATATACAAACTAATATTAAAAAGCCTTCTCAACTTGCTTTTTCTCTTGATTAGTCATAATTTAGTACCATAAGATTTTATTAAGGAATACCAGGTCAAATCTAAGTAAAGGTGTTACTTACTATACTTCACTAGAGAGAAGTGTTAGTTAAGGGCAATGCTTTACCTGGTTTTGTACAAACATGGTTTTATGTCATGCATTAATATTTACATAGAATAACCACCTATTTTTTTTTAAAGCCTACAATGTAAAATCCTTATTCTTTGGAATACAGACCCATTCACTAATAAACTGGTCACAAACTATAAATGAGTACTAAAAAAAATAAGAGCCTAACAATGCAGAACCACCTCTGAAGCCATCAGGCTTCTCTACATCAACAGTCCCTACACTATTTATTACTGTTTTCAGACTGGAGTTTTCCAAGCAAATGGCTTCACCATCACTGCAGAGCTATTTCAACACTGTTCAGCCTAATTAAAACAGGACTGAAAGGGAAGGTGCCCTGCTATTATTGGTTTGGCCATGAACCTGATTTGTGACCTTGGGAACTACCTTGAAGATACCATTTCTTACCCACATTCAGAGCAAGTGCTGTAAAATCAAACAATAAATGCCTGGTCCTTACCAGGATAACAAAACAACCAGAACAGGCAAATCCCCTACAAGGCTGAATGAGTCCACAATTAGAATAAATAAATAAACAGACAGGCTGTGTCCTAATCTAGACATAACACACTTAATTCCATCTGGCTGTTGAGTGCTGTGCCCTTCTCTGTTCTTACCTGTGCTGGGTTTGAGTGGGCAGGTTTTGGGGTCACAAACTTCTGGGAGGAGATGCCCAAAGCTTCCCCCGTGTGGCTCCAACACGGAGCCACTGCCAGCCAAGGCTGAGCCCATCAGCAGTGCTGCTGCTGCCTCTGGGATTATGGAGTTGGGAAGGGGAAAAAAAACCTGCTGCACAACAGCAGCTGGGAGAGAGGAGGGAGAGCAACATGTGAGAGCTACAGCCCTGCTGAGGCCAAGGAAAAAGAAGGGGAGGAGGCACTCCAGGGCCAGGGGAGAGACCCACCTGCAGCCCACGGGGGCCCAGGGTGGAGCAGAGAGGCAGCTGCAGCCCCTGGGGTCCCACACCAGAGCAGGGGGATGCCCAAGGGAGGCTGGAGCAGTCTGCTCCTGAACCCCACGGGATGGGAAAAGACACTGGAGCAGTTGGTGAAGAACTGGGCAGGACTCACACGGGAGAAGCTGACAGGGAAATGTCTCCCGTGGGAGGGACCCACACTGGAGCAGGGCAGGAGTGTGGTGAGCTGACCACAGCCCCCACTGCTGCCCCCTGCACTGCTCAGGAGGGAGGCAGAGAACCAGGAGTGAAGCTGAACCTGGTGGAAAGGAGGGCTGGGGGAAAGGTGTTTAACACTGGGGGTTTATTCCTCATTACCCTAGTCCCACTTGATTACATTAAGCTGATTTCCCCAAGAAGAGCCTGTTTTGCCTGTGATGGCAATTGCTGAGTGATCTCCCTGTCCTTATCTCACCCTGAACTTCTCATTGTCCTTTCCCTCTCCTGCCCAGCTGAGGAGGGGCAATGACAGAGAGGCACCCACCACAAGACCTCATCACCTGTGCTGGCTGATGTCCTGTTTCCCAGAGCAAATCACATCACCTTGGACAAATAAAATTTTAAGGGACAGTTTGTATTTGGATCCAACATGCCACACATTCACAGGATCATTCTTTCTGAAGGCAGGTGAGGTGATGAAAATGCATAACCAGGGCAGTGGAAGGAGAAGGACTGACCATTTCAGCAGCAAACCCAGGACACATTGGATTATCCTGTGAAACTGCACTGAAAACCTTGTTACTACACTCAGTTTCCATCTATTTTCTTCAGACACTTTAGAAATGGAAGCGGGGAATGTCCCAGTTATTGTCAACATCTGGAAGACTAGTTTGAAATCTGCATTTTCTTTAAACAAACATATTTGTCATTCTTCCACAGGATCATACCAAGTGTAAGTCTAAACAAGTGTCCCTCATCTGCATTTCAAGTGGCTCCTGAAAGTGAGACAGGAGTCCTTTCCAGCTTTTATCTACCCCAATGCTGACAATATGCTTTTTTTAACTACCTGCCTTCCTTAAATTCAATACTTGTCTAAGATTTTTCTGTGTTTAAACTTTTAAAATAGTTCAAGGCACAAGTTTTTAAAATTCCTGTTTGCAGTTGCTTCCAGTTAAGTCTCAGTCGCTTTTCACTTTTGAAGTTGAAATGAAACACTGCAGAACAACTATTAAGCAGACAAAATTAAACAATCCTTAGGAAAAACAATTAAAGAAAAATAAAACCAGATGTGCATTTAAACTGCTGGTCTGTAGACTGCCATCCTCTGCTTCAGACCATATCACTGTATGAACAGCAGAAATCCAACAACCCACAGCTAAAGTCTCAATATTTTATTTAGGATGGTGGGAAGAGAGACTACCTAAGCCTTGATATAATCAGGCCAGGATTCTGTCACCTACAAATCTTTATAAAAGTTTTTTCTGATGAGAAGGAAAAGGATTAGACTTACCCCAATTCAAAGATTTCAGTTACAAGGCACTGTTGTTTCACATAAAACATGTCAATACTGTGGCTGAACACAAATGAAATAGCTTAAAGCTGTTGGAAAGAGTGAAAGAGAATAAAACCTCCATTATTGTTATTTTCTTACCACAATTAAAAATTGGAGTGAACACACCTGCAAAGTCCTAAGAAGCCTGCTTCTCTCAGAAAAAATAAAATCTGCCTACCACTGTATTAGCTGAAAAAGTAACATGGTTTTAGAAAGGTGGGGAAACAGAGCACTTCATCCCCAGTGGCTGTCCAATGGTACTCTGCAGGCAAAAGCAACATGACACTGTAAATCCTGGACCAGATTCACATTTTGGACCTTCTTTATACTGATACCCCAATTATGCCCAAACCAGTGAGGTTTTACCACCAGGATTCACACAATCTCTTTGTGTTGGCACGAATGAGCTCTACTGCCCAAGGACACAAACCCTCACACCCTGCACCCTCCTGATGCCATCCACACCCTCAGGCCTCTCCTGTCTCCTCCACTTTACACAGGGATCCTCTAGAGAGCCCCACTTTACACAGGGATCCTCTAGAGAGCCCCACTTTACACAGGGATCCTCTAGAGAGCCCCACTTTACACAGGGATCCTCTAGAGAGCCCCACTTTACACAGGGATCCTCTAGAGAGCCCCACTTTACACAGGGATCCTCTAGAGAGCCCCACTTTACACAGGGATCCTCTAGAGAGCCCCACTTTACACAGGGATCCTCTAGAGAGCCCCACTTTACACAGGGATCCTCTAGAGAGCCCCACTTTACACAGGGATCCTCTAGAGAGCCCCACTTTACACAGGGATCCTCTAGAGAGCCCCACTTTACACAGGGATCCTCTAGAGAGCCCCACTTTACACAGGGCTCCTCTGGAGAGCCCCACTTCACACAGGGATCCTCTTAGTGCAACCCCCAGCACACAGACAGGTACAGGAGGTCACCCAGGAAAATGTCCAGCCAGGTTCCAAGTACCTGAGATGGAGGCCCCACAACCTCTTTGGGTGTCCTGCTTGTGTTTGACCATTCTCATGTTTAGAAGGAATTGTCCCACACTAAACCTACTAATTCAGATACAGAGAAAATACCTGAGCATCAAAGCTTTGACTGAAAAGAGATGGAAGCATCCGGCACTTCATCAGTCAGAGATTCCGTACCTAAGACTTTGTTAACACAAACTCACTTTTTTACTTTGTTTAGAACTGACTTGAAATCCACGGGGGCTTAATCAAGTGATACCTGGTACAGTTGAAGACACTCAGTGATGTGGATGAAGTAATTTTGGAGCTTAAATACAGCATAAGAGGTTCAGACAAGTAAACAGAATTATCTTTCTCCAGACACACAAGGGGAATAAGAGAGCACCAGTACAAAGTCACTAAGAGACCCTTTAATCTGTTCAAGGAAGATTACACAATTTCTTTCTGTTGACACGGTATGAGTTATCACACTTCATTCACTAAGAAGTAGGGAAAAAACCCTTTGTTTTTAACCTGTTCCTTTAATGAGATTTTAAGAAACCCAAACAAGCAACGTCATCACAAACCCACAAGACAAAACTAAGACAGACAATCTCATTGTTAGGAGGTTCAATGCCACACAGAAAAGTGTAACTTCAATGGTGAGACAACCTGCAAGCTGAAAAAGACTGGAGCCACCACTTGAAGATCTAAACACAGCATTTTCACCTTTACCAGACCCAAATTGTGACAAACTGCACACCTTACTCTACTGATTCAGGAAAGGAAGCTCAATCTAGCACATATATCATTCACAGCAGAGAGCTGTATTTAAAATGCTCAAACACCCACTGTGTAAAGGGAAGGAAGGGCCCCATGATCAAGAGCATCAGGGCCCTCAAACTCTAAAAATGCCTTTTGCTTCATTTGCCTTCTGCTTCCTGGAGCTGATCACAGGTTCTCAAGGAAACATCCTTCAGTACAAACTCTGATTGGGAATTACAGCCTGGCCCTCCATCTCTCCCAGATATTCCCAACCACATTTGCCACAGGCTTTAAGGGTTGTAGCCCAACCAAAGCACAGGTTTTCATTTTACACAATAAAAGCCATCTCAGTCCCAAATTTATTGCCTATTTTTTAGTTTTGCTTTATGTGATGTATTTGCCCAACAAGGCTTCTAGGCTGAACCTATTAAAACCTACAGCTGGACCTACTCAGATAGAAATTTCTACAACTATTCAGCTTTTGGACTTGCAAATAAACTGCTTAAATAGCATTACAGTTGACATTGGTCAGCAACCTGTGTCATCAAGTTCTTGACCTTTTCAAGTTTTCACTACTTTTCTGATGAAAAAAATCAACCCAACTCAACCCATCACCCACCTTGAGTGACAACTACATTTTATCACTACGAAAGACTATGAAAGCTTTATGCTGCTCCCTCAGTAAATGAGGGCACTTCACCTCTTTTAAAGTCAACATAAAACCTTCCATTATATTTGCCACTGAATTTCTACAATTTCTTCTTTCTCCTGCTGCCACACCAAGGGAACAACCTGCCACTGCCCCATCCATGAACTGATTCATGTTTCCAAATCACCTGCAGGCACGAGCTGAGCTGCAGCAATACAAAATGTGATTTCATGAGGTTCAGCACTATCCTTAGGCTTTCCCTTTATAAAAGACACTTCTGGTAATCCAGTTTAAAATGTACTTTGTCACAGGCTGCAGAAATTTGTTTTTATGGTGAACACAGCAGATTTTAGCAATATTTTGGTATTTTCCTTTGGTGAGGGATAGCCACCCTTCAAGCAGAGGGTACAAAGAGCTCATCTATAAGAGAACTGGGAATTTCAAATTCCCACAATCTTAAGGTCACCCTGTTGCAGAATTTGTATCACACACCCCTCTGTCACACTGAATTATTTCCTAGAAAATGAAGAGATCTTCAGTTAAATGCTACAAAGACCCCAACACAAAGTTTACAAAGCCCTAACAGACAGTACTGTACTAAACCAGAAATAACAAAGTCACTGCAGTAAGTTCCTCTCCCAGAGAATTTCATTTAAGTGGTGAAAACATTGGTTCTGAGGCACATCTAAAACTGAAGACAACACAGTTTTGCTCTTCAGGGAAGAGGCCAAGATTCTACCTATGCCCATTCCAGAACAGTGTGGAAGACAGAGAACTCACACTGTCCCTTTAGGGAATACAGAAGATTGGTGTTGACTTACTTCCAATTATATCATTGTGGCATCAAGTAACACACCTCAAACAACCCTGCAATATCACTCAGAACAAAAACATCCAATCGATTCAAAAAGGCAGACAGTTGAATAAAAACCTCAGAACCAAATGACCAATATCAAAATGTGAGTTGAAAAGTCTGGGTAAAAAAATCCTCAAGAACAAAACTTATCTTGCCAACTCAAAAAATCTACAATCACTACATTCATGGGCTACCAGAAGGCTCAAGTGAGGAAGATTCAAAACTAGTTTTCTTTTCCTATTGCTGTGCTTATTTTGTACAATATATGAACTGGTAGGAACAGGTTAGGCCACTATGCCAAAGATTCCTCCACTTAAAAAAAGGTTTTGGGTCAAAAGTTATTGAGGCATCTTAGTAAATATGTGCAGAGGCAGCATTTTTTAAAGTTTCATAGTAAGTTACTCCAGCCTTTCATCATTCTAAATTTCTCATTCTGGACATGGAAGAATTCTAGGATCTTAATAGTAAACAAAAGTATTCCTTATACAAAAGTTTAAAACTCCATCAAGAGCAAACTAGTATTGATTAATTATTTTCTTCTAGAACACTGGAAGTCTGTCTTCCACAAGTGCTGGGAATAGATTTTCCATTCAAATCTACTTTTTTGCACATCTTCCCAAGAATTCTAGCAGCAATCGCCCAGTACTTTATTTCTGCACACCTCTGACAGGGACAAAATTGCAGAGAGCAGAGGATGAAGTGACAGACATGCAGGCAGCTGACAGCCAACACTTGGGGGAAATGAGAACAAAAGACAGAAAGAGAGGGTGTGTTTTTCTTTTTCTTCTCATTCTCTCCAACTCCAATTTTAAGTAGAACTTCAAGGGACAGAAATAAGAAAAAGCAAAGTGTTCATCATAACCCTGAAATCCTGAGACCCTGCAATGCCATGCCCAGCCCCTGGCATGGATCATGTGAAGTACAAACGGCCCAAGGTGAGCTCTATACGGGATGGGAATTACAGCAAACATTTACACTGAATGAGAACTGACTTCATGAACACAAGGGAAGTTTGGGACACCAAAAAATGTGTATGTCCATCTACTCAAAAGCAGCTTGTCACAGGGCTGATTATTCTGTGGGCAGATCCCATTCACAGGCTACACACAACCTCAGATCTATTCTGTCCATGCTTTTTGATCTTCAAGATCACAAATAACCTGAAATAATCCACTCCTGTCTGCAGGTAACCTAAAAATTGCATGGGAAATGTATGAGCTTCTGTATCTTCTTCCTCCAAAGCACCAACTGAAGGAGCCCCTTGGTAATAACGTTAATTGTTGCACTAATGACAGTGTAAGAATGGGGAAAGGGTTAAGTACAAACCCTTCATCCTGTAGACCATTAGAAAAAGACAAAGCAGGTTATGGGACAACAGGGAACAAAATACAATTATCATAGTAAAATAAAAAGCAAAGTGGTCAAAGTGGAAGAGTATTTTTTAGAATATAAAATACTAACGGTGACTGTAAACCGGTCCATAAACATTAGTAACCCAGATCGCTTTGTTACCCAAAAGTCAAACTCTACCCTCGATTTTTCAAGGGCTGAAGTAGAAAAAATGAGGCAGCCCCTTAATTAGCACTTCAGTCTACACAACAAAATAATCACTCCAACAAAGTAAGTTGTTTAAACTGTCAAAGTACTTTCAGAACACGGAGGGGAAAAAGTGGGAGTGAGAAGGAGAACGGATGAGAAATGGACAATCCCTGTCTGATAAAATACAGAAGAAAACACATGCAGAAGAGACTGCTAACTGCTGGGAAGTCATGCACCAAATAATGTGTATTTGCAATGCTCATGACCTACATCAGCATGTGATCAACATCAACAACGACGATAATAATCAAAAACCTCTTTTTTGTAGATTCCTAACTTGAAATGTTAAGGCTTTAAAATCCAGCAACACACAAAAGGATAAAAACTACCATCCTTTAACTTTTGGCTAAAATGACACGGTAGTTATGAACTACTCAAAGTAAGCGTAAAGGCGGGAGGTGAAGACACCCAAATATGACCGCAGAAAAAACTTTACCCAAGGCTCAGCACTAGAAACAGTGATGAGTACTGAAGCCACAGCGATGCCTCTCTAAGGCGGCTCTAAGGTTTGTGCAGCCCTGGCGGGGGTCGAGTGCCACCTCCCCGCGGTCTGTGCGGTGCCCCAGGCACGCTGCGCGGCGGTGGGCGATGGACTGCGGGGGCCAGAGCCCCGGGGATCGGGACAAACCGAAAGCACACAAAGACAACTATTTATTAACAGTTTAACATGGCGCCTCTCCCTGCCCGACTTCTGCGGGCGTTTGTCAGTTACTCACGTTCCGTGGCAGCCCCGCGGCCGGAGGGAGCGGCCCGGCGCCGGCGGGCGCTGCCTGTGCCCAGCGCGGGCTGCGGCCGGGGGCTCGGCAGGGCT
>VZRZ01002373.1:38431-53613 GCA_013398175.1 Climacteris rufus | reverse complement strand
GCCACAGGGATCACCACAACAACCCTCCTTTGCCACAGGGATCACCACAACAACCCTCCTTCGCCACAGGGATCACCACACTGACCTTCCTCCTCCAACAGGAGCACCAGAGTGATCCTCCTCCTCTGTGGGCATCACCAGCATGACCCTCAGCCTCTTCGGGGATGACCAGCATGACCCTCCTGCTCCGTGGGGAGCACCAGCACGGCCCTCAGCCTCTGCAGGGAGCAGCCCTGGAACTCCACGGCCACCAGGACACGAGCCCAGAGCAAGCTTGGGAGGAAGGTTTCCCAAGTACAGAGACAGCCAGACAGGGATAATGTAAATGACATGGACAGCTACTGAGTCTGGACTTGAGCAGCCCCAAGTAACCCTGCTCGGGGCAGCTCCAGCCCAGCTTAGCTACAACTTTTTCTTTTTTTAGCAAAATTCTTTAGATAAGGAGATGCATGTTGGCTGCTACACCTAAGTATGCCAAGACAACTTTCCCTGCTGGTACTAGCAGCTTCTACACTCCTGTCAGATGTTAAAATGTTGTGAAAGGAGGAGGATTGGAATACAGCCCTATTCGAGGGAAAGTTGTTACAGGCTTTTGTGAGAAGGTGACTGAACTCCTCTGGCTGGGGTTTTGTGTGAACTTCCACCTCCACACATGACCAAAACAAAACAGACCACACAGCATCTGAAACAGGTGACAAGTTCTATTCACTTACTATAAAGAAAACCACTTTTGAAAATTAACGTCTTTCTGCAGAAACTAAAGGAAAAATAACACACACCAACTCACCTGGTTTCATAAAGCAATGTATGAAACACGAGAAAATATCCAAGAAAATCAACCTTAGCTCCCATTTCATTCTATGATAATAGAATCAGCAGCATTTTCACACTTCAGCACATCTGAGTTCACGCATCCCACGGAAATTCTACAAACAGATCTAAACACAATTTCCTTGAGAATGTAACGTTTTACCCAAGAGCTGCATCCTGTATTTGCTGAATTTAGTAATAAAAGAGCAGGTTTAGCAGCAGCTCTGTTACCAAACTCTGTCTTGTGGCCAACGCTGCACTTGGAGCAAAGCATCACCTGCCTTCTCCTTCAATTTCAGAAGGAAAATAAAAAATCCCTATTAAGTGACTGCTACAAATCCCATTAAAATCACAGAAAGCCATTCTAGGTTTTTGCCACCAGTGAGATGAAGGAAACCAGAAGCATTGTCCAGTCTTAGCTCTGCATTAGGATTCCAACTGTGTGATTAAAATAAGAACAAAAAACATTCATTTTCTTCCTCAAAAGACTTAGGGAGCATTACAAACTAATACCCAACTGATTTAGAATAACACAGATTTATTACTATTTCTCTATAATATTCTTTTACTATTTCTTTGGGGAAGGTATTTGAAAGCAGTTTAAAAAACCAAATATAATTGCCTCCAGTTCATAACTTATCTCTGAAGTCACACATGATAATGGAATCCTACTGTGAGAAAAGGTCGATAAAGTAAAAATGGAAATGCTTCCATCTCCCAGCAATTCCTCCAGAAGACAAAACCTGACATTATCATGAGGTTGTGAAAAACCAGATTGGAGAAGCACTGAAATCTGTGTGCACAGAGAGACTGAGTGCATCTGTAGGGAAACATTTTGCACACCCAGCAGTGAAGTTTGCCCAGCACCCAGGAGCCCTTCCCCCAGCACTCCAAGGCTGCTGCCTGCTCCAACAGGCTTGGGAGAGTCAGGATTCAGAGCTCAGTTTGCAGGACAAACCGAGGGCCACTGTAGAGTCTCATCACACCAATTGTTTCTCTTCATAATGATAGTAATTAGTTTTCTTAAGTACATATTACCCTACTTTTAAGGCAAATGGCTGAAAGACATGTATAGTTATCAATTGACAAGAGAATATTTTAATAACTTGACGTGCTCCTGACCTAGAAATACAAACTACATACACATCCCTTTCATTTTATCTGTGATAAAAGTAGCACAATTAATCCAGACCAATAAAACACTATGCTTAAATTAATTTTGTAGGAATGATCAAGATCTGAGCTGTTAATTGGAGCAGGTTGTGTGCAGTGAAACTCACTCTCCATTCCTCAGACAAAAAGCATTAGAAAATTGAAGACAGATGATGCTCACTCGAGGGCTTGGGTTTGCTCTTTGTTTTGCTGTTATTCTGTTCCCCTTAGGAAAGTTCAAAGTGATGGCATGGAATCAGTTGAGTAGTGGTTTGTAGTTGAGAATTAAACCTTTACACCATGAGAAAGCAGCAAACATTAAGGTCCAACACAGAAACCAAGTGCCAGGACTTTTCCAAATCCTCTATGAGAACTGGAAATTTCAACTTCTTTAAAAATCTGATTTCAGCTCAAGTGGCTTTCTGTTATAGTGGGTATTTTTAAAACCAGATTACCACAGCCAATAACCCATGAAGGAGCACTACAGACCATTCTTCTCTCCCAAAAAAGTTTGGCTACAAGATGGCACAATTTGGCATAGCCTGATGTGATGGGCAGCACATTCAAACAAGCATAAGCCATTCATGCATCTCATTTTCTTTGGATGTTCCAGGTGTTTCAAAAGTTAAGCAATTGACTTTCTTCAGTACTTTTAAAACCCCAACTTTGATTTGTCATGAATATAGACTAGGAATCAAAAAATGCTTTTATACCTTTTGAACAAGACTCAGAACAAGCCTTGCCGTGCATTTACTTACACTTCCAATAATTGTGACCATAAAAGCATCCACATTTTTCTCCTAAGGCCTCTAGCCAGCCATCATATTCCCCAAGCATGGGTGGCCATTCCACAGCCTGCCAAGAAGCTGAACTTGTTCTTACCCTCATGGCTGAATCTTTATCCTGTGGCCATCAGCAGCCAGGGGAGTAATTCAGGTTATTTGCATGAGCACCAAGAACACAGCAGATGCAGAGCTGAGCACATCTACCACCTTGCTGGGGGGCTGGGCAGCTCTGGCCCTGAAAGCCACGTGTTCATGCAGCATCTGTAGAAGTCTTCACTGCAGGAATGGCCACCAGGCACCACCCTCACAGAAGCCCAGAATGGTTTGGGTGGGAAGGGACCTTAAAACCCATCCAGTCCCACCCCAGCCATGGCAGGGACACCTTCCACTGTCCCAGGCTGCTCCCAGCCCTGTCCAACCTGGCCTGGGACACTGCCAGGGATGGGGCAGCCACAGCTTCTCTGGGCAGCCTGTGCCAGTGGCTCGTGGAAAATCATGTTCTGTGCTGAACACTATAATGGTTTGAAGGCAGAAGCCTATGGTAAATTGTACATAATGCAAACCATTATAGATTAATCCAATTCAATTTAGTATCTTGCCTTGTGCTTAGTGCCGAGAGCTCCCTAAATTATTTCTAGCTGTTATTCCAAAATATCTTTTAAATACACCACAGCTCCTTCTCAAAGGCAGAAAAAAGCAGCTGTCAGTGAGGCCAGCCACATTAACCAAACCACACAGTCCATTTTCAGTTTCAGAACACACCGTTTCCCCCTCTGCCATAAGTGTTCTCTCAAGATGAGCTTTTAGGGCAGGGTGAGCTGTTTCATGACTCACTTGCTAAAGGGGATGGCCTCAGCACCTCCCAGTTCTCCCACACCAGGTCTCAAATGCATTGCCTCACCACCTTTGTTCTGCTGGCCCTGACTCTCCCCCTGAGCAGTGAGCACTGCCCACATCCCCAAGGGTCACCTGGGCACCACTCAGAGCCAGCATTACCTCCCCACTGCTGCACAAGTCAAACCTTGCCAGAACTCATCCTCTCTAAACCTGCAGTTGGTCCTTGCAAGCTCTCCATCTTCTGCTCCAGTACCACACCTCTTCCCTTCTCCATGCACTTCACTTTCAGCCTAGAGAGCAGAAAAACTGTGGGAAAAAAGGATCATTAGTTTCATCTCATAAGTCAGCATGGAAAAAACAGGAAAATCCCAAACTCTCAACCTCTTGTCCACCTTCAGTGAGAGGCAAACATGACTCTACCCTCCACCTGCATGATGTGGCACTATTTAAACTTAGTCAATATGTGACTGGATGGTGTTAGAGGGGCAGAATAAATTACAACTGAAAAAGTTTATTGGAAGCATTTTACCAACTGGGCAGGAAAACAAACCACAAGTACAGCAGTGCTGAGTTGTTCCAGGCAAATCTACAGTGCTAACAAGATTCCACCTCCAGAAACACTGTGAGGTGATCTGTCTAGAACTCCAGCAATCCAAGATTCCCAGTGCATGACAGCTGTCAAAGACAAGTCAAAACCATGCAATCTTTATGCTATCATGGCTACATGAGCAGCTCTCTGGTGTTGACATTTTGGGCTGTAATTCTCCACATAAACATACAGGTTACTAATCCAGTCTACTCACCATACCCAGGTTGTTCACTCTGTACAGACAGCCTATTGTTAACACATTGAAGCAACAGTGGAAGAAAAGAAGGTTTGTTTTGCTTTATGGTCAGGATCAAAAGACACAGAACCATGGATTAAACTAAAAAATTTTATTGAAACTTGTCCAAAATCCAGTCAGGCACACAATTTATCCATTCCACTAAGGCTCGTCATTCTATATGGCATAGAAAAATGCATCTCCACAAGTTGCAACGTCAAACAACTAAATTAGTGAAGTTAAGGCACTTGAGATGTGGATTAATTTAGCAAAAACTGCATAAGAATAACATTCTACTTGGAGTGATACCAACCCTTTCTGAGATTCAACCTAAACCACGGCAATTCTGTAAATCCTTGAGGCAGGGGAGAGGCAGAAGCAGGAGACAAAAGTCTCTGACCACGAAGCTCTAAGGCCACCACAGCCTGAGGAAGGAAGTGTTACTCAACCAGGCTGCAAAGATTTCCTGTAGCACAACTTCAGAACACTTGGGGCTGAGGCACAATGTCTTCCACTCAGGAATTCTTAAGGCAAAGTATCTCTGTGAGGTGAGAGAACAAAAGGAGACAGCAAGCAGCACATGCATCCCACTGTGAGGGGATCAAATGTGTCCTGGGGTAACAACATTCATCCTGGGAGCAGACAGCTCTGCCCAAAGGACAGCAATGTGGAGAAAGCAAGAACTTCTACAGTGACCAGAAATCTGCTATCTCTTGGGTTTGCCAGGGCTCCAAGCAGTAATTTGAAAGCCTATTAGCAACTCTGAATTCATGCAACACATGGATAGTTACCCTTGTACTTTTGAGAGTGTGAGTGTTGGCCAGTATACAAAATTTTTTTTCACCTCTGAGTCAAAGTTGACAACTTAAACCTTGCAGTTTCAGCATTTGGCAAAGAAAGATTTAATTCATTAATAACTCAGTTCTACATGTTGAAAACTCCCATTTAATCTGTGAAACAACCTCTTGCACCATACAGCAGTTAAGAACTCTTCTCAAAAATGAGATACAGCTCTAGGGTATGCACGTTCCACACTGGAATCTGGAGCATGCTCCAAGAGTTTCACAGAGGCTGAAGGAAAAGATTTTCAGGTGTATGAAGCTGTTTACTCAACCATGGAAAGGCAGGACAGAGAAGCTGCTGTCACCTGCTATGCACAACCAGGAAATAAGGGGATAATTCAAGGGAGAAAGAAACATGGTAAACAAATTATCCAAGTGAATTCAAAGTACCATTTCTAGTTAGTCCATGGAAATGTAGTTTTAAGCATTACATTCTGAATTTTGCCAGAAGTAGAGCTGCTTAAGAAGATGTAAAGCTTGTGAAAGAGAGATTGCATCTTAATACTCTGTGTTCTTCAGAGCAAATTGCTTGTTTTCTTTAAGGCACTACAAGTTGTCTTTGGTTCAGTGTCCAACTGTCTCGGGCAGTGTAAGCAGAGGTAGCACAAACCACACACATTGAGCCCCTCATTCCACCACATCCAACTTCAGAGCCACCACCTTCCTCATGTTCCAGACCTTGGAATCCTTTAACTCATTAGGAAACTGCAAGAACAAAATAACAAACGTTCTTATTAATGTTCTAAGAAACAAAGGTGTGCAACGTTCCACTTAGCTTTTATAAATGCCAAGAAAGTCAGAATGAGAAACTGGACCTGATGCAGCTTCAACAAAGCAGCTGTGAAGTCACTGAGAAGTGAGTTTCTAATAACTCAACCCAGACAACCACATCTTCCCTACAATAAAGTTAGCAGGAGTACCTAAGACCATTGCAGAGACCAGAATAAAAGCTGACCAGTTATTAAACAAGGAATAAGTTCAGCTGTCTTCTGCTCTTGAGAAAAGTCTTCATAAAACAAGTTTCATTGTACAGATGTTTTTAAATAAGAACTCATTTCTCAGAGGAAGAGCATAATATCTGTCTATGGGATTAGCCTTATAGGCAAATTAAGCTCATTGCAGAAGGTGAAATTGTTAGAAACTGGTCCTTCAACAGGTATTTATTGCTTCAAAATGCATAAAAGCTAGGAAACACACCTAAGATATCTGTATCAGTCATACACACACATATATAGAGCAGTCAATAGTATTAGACTCTATACAAGCAATCCCAAAACACAGGCAGCTTTAAAGCATCAGGCATCCTCCTTGTTCTCACAAATGAGGATTAATAATGAAAATATATGAATATGGAGGAGAGAAAAGTAGGGTCAAAATACACTTGGTTGGCAGTACAACCTGGCTGAGATATCATTATGAAAATATAAATATTTTATATTATAAAATGAGAAGGAGAGCTCCACAATCTTTTCTTTGGCCAGACTGAAATATCATGGTATCCATGAAGTACTGTTATTTCTGGTGATTTTAATCAACCAACACTGCTGCTCTGAGAAACCAGGGGAGCATTTTGAAAGGAGTATCTCCTACCCAAGGAGCTGCCAGGGTGCTGAGCTGTCCCCCAAAGGGCAGAGAGCAGTGGCTGCAGGGCCAAGGCTGCCTTACCTGTAGGGGTAGCCGTGGTACTTGGATCTGAAGACAGACAGCAGCCAGCTGAAGAACAGCACCACCAGGCCAATGCCAGCAATGCACATAACTGCAAGAGAGGCACAGGAGAGGCTGCAATGTCACACCTGCCCCTGCAAACATCACACTGACCAGGCTTTTCAAGAGCCCTCTGCAATATTTACAGATTTAATCAGATGAAGCCTCTATTAGTGTCATCAAGAAACACTAAATTAACACCAATTTTCTTTAAAATTCCTTCTGTACATCACTTTTATACAAATGCCTTGAGAAAATGTCCCTTCTTCTCTCCCTTACCAGCAAAATGCTGCAAAGCATCTTTATCTCTCCATCTGCCAAAAGGGTTTGAGTTTATCTTGCAGTTGGCTAAGCAACTCCAAAAACTGTCAAAAATCCAAATGATTCTCCTTGGCTTAGAGGTGGGAAGTATACAAACCCCCCAGTGCAACAGCATTTCTGTTAAATGGTGCATCAAATACCTTTACTGAAAATGCCTTTGCTCAGAGACTAAACTATCAGTACTTACTTTTTCTTTTCCCCACATCCATGTCAGAAGTAGCAGCTTCATGGAGAAGAACCATTCCTAAAGTAACACCACCATCTGCAAATGCTGTTTAAGGCTAAACCAACAAAGTGCAACGGATTCAGTACAGTACACTCACCCCTAAGCTCCTACATTCAGCTCCCACACCACACCTGAGGCATTAAAACTCACTGGAAAAATCAAAGACTTGCCAGCCAAACTAGCAACTATAGAGGAAAAAAAGAACAACTGACAGGCATTCATAATGTCAGCTTTTAAGAGAGAAAAAAAAAAGCAAAGCTTACAATATAAACTGGAAGATCTTCAGGCAAAATTAAAAGCACATATTTATTATCTGAGCTTGTAAAGAAGCAGCATTCCTTCCCAGAGAGCTTGGTCCACTCCTACTGCTGTTCTACTCCACTGGAAAATCCCCAAAGGAATTAAATCTCTGCATTTCACTGAGCCAACAGAACAAATAAAACACATGCAGTATTTAATCCAACAGGCTGTCTTTCAACAGGCAATATTTCTTTTCTAATTCTTCAACTGAAAAAAAAAAATTAAAGATTGTAAAACTAAGGAAGCACAGACAACACAAAAGGCCTGACATTTGCCAAGAATGAACCCTAGCAAAGCAAAAGAGTGAATCCAGTGGAACAAAGGACAGAATTCCACAGATTTTATTCCATTTCACTACAGATGTTCAGTCCCAAGTCTCTTCCTGAAAGGAAAAATTGTTATAATTGATTGCATCAGGACCATCAGGAAATCTTTCCATTTCAGGCACAGCCCACCTTCAGCACAGGAGGGAAGTGACTTGAGCCCCCAGAAACCTCACCAAATTTAATAATTGGAAATGTCTCCAGGAACTGGTAGGTTGGGTCCATAACGTGACAGAGAAAAATAACACAAATAAACATCAACAGAAAGTTTCCAAAAAGTTGAATTTGACCAAGTGCATGAGAAGTACAGTAACAGAAAAAGATCAAAGTTCCCCTCCAAGTGCCTGTTTTAAGTTTAAAAAATTAAATACAAGAAAAGATCCTGAATAAAAAATAAAGGAATGCTGATACAATTAACACAGAAGAAAAGCTCCAGCCAGAAGTGATTAAAGTTACAAATGGGGGATCAAACCCATACATGTGGGAATAGAAAAACAGAACATTGAATTTTAGGGTATTCTTATGACCCCAAAGAAACTTTTTTTTTTTACAAATGAGAAAGGTAAAAAGCTCAAAATCTGCAAGTTTCCACTGCCTTTCTGGGTAGCATGGCAAAGTGCTGAATCTTTAAAACCAAGAAGTGGTAAAGGTTCAGTAAGAGAGGAATGAATTCAACACCAAAGCAAGAAGTGAGATTGAAAAGAGACGTACAGAGGAACAGGGATTATCCTGAAGAATCTTTTGATTCCACAAAGATCCACAACTTTAATGCTGTATTCAGTTTGGTACTTGAACAAGTAGTGGTGAGAAAGCAGAAAACATTTTTCTATTCAACTGAAAGATCAGAGGCACAGGGAAAGCCCAGTTGTCAGTGCAGAAAGGTTTTACAAGCTTCTGCTTAGGTGGCAATTACAGCCATGACAAAGTACCACAGAAAAGGCAGCAGCATTAGCTGGCCAAAAAATTGTCACCAACCCCATGCTTGTCACAGGAAGGATACTGAACAGCAGAACTATGTGTGTTTCTGCCACAAACTGGGCTTGGCTGCTTCCATGGATATAATTCTGCAAGAGACAAAGAGCAATTAAATTCAGAAAAGACTGGAGTCAACTTTGACCTGATTAACAACAGCTACAGTCTGGAACTGGGGTTTGCATTGTGTTTTTCAGGAGAGCAGAAGCTGGAGCCTGAACAATTTCAACTGTTGGTCACTGATTTGGGGGGAGCTGCATCAGAATCAAAGATCCTTCTTCTATTAACCTGCAGATTACAGTAAGCAACTGCAGCTACAACCTTCAGGGCTCAGATTCTCAGCTCAGCTGGGCAAAATACCGGAGTTAGGCCCTCCTGCACCCAAATCCATACCTGACCCAAATCTGATCCATTCCCTGACTGAGATTCTTACACTGTGTACACACTGCTGGTCAGCCTAGGGGCAGTCCCTTCCATCTGTGTGTGAAGCCAACTCACTTGGCCCCAGAACCAAGCATTTGAAATATTTTTCACTAACCAACTGGGTTAACAGAAAAACAGAAATTTGTGAAAGATTACCATATTTTAATCCCTATGGGACACCCTACTATGGCTGTGATGGTCTACCCAAGAAGGGAAAAAAAGCTCCACTTTCTACAGAAGAATACAGAGGACCTGACTCATCTAACCAGGCATGAAAGGACATTTCACCAAATTAATTCCCTGAGTAAAACCATGAGAAAAGCCAGCATGTGATGTGTAACCACCTGAGGATGTGCAATGCTCTCAAAGCACTGTGACTACTTTTACAATGCATCTCATTCTATATCATGAATGGAGAAGTATATTTCAAATTATGTTAAAATGAGATTTTTCCCAAGAAAAAGACTTCATAAATTTGAGGTCACCAGATATTAGTTTAACTCAAGAATGTTGAGGAAAGATGTTTTTATATGAGAGTCATTACATGAGTGTATGAGTTAACAAGTTCAGGTTGAAAATAAAATTCCCAGGCTCTCAGGTTGAAGATAAATTGCTGGGCTCAGCAATAGGACTTTTAGCATGTCAGGCTCAACAGAAACACCTTTATTTTGCTGTGAGCAATTTAGAATTATATCACATGCCTTCATCATTGGAGACACAACATATGCACAAGATGTGTTGATTTGCCTTGCTCTCTGCAGGAGAGGTTAGTCTCATAAAGAGAGAAGCCAACAGTAGAATTTGCACTCTGACTTGTCTCTTAGGATCAGCCTTATTCTGCAGAAATACAACAGAAATGCAGAAAAGAACATGAAGACAAGACTCACCACTTGTCCTGTATGGGGATTCTTATGGGCATAGGGGGGGCCTCTAATGTGGTTCCACATCTGTCCTGATGTCATTGCTAACACAAAACACTGAAAAGGAAAGAAGGAACACTATTTAATTAGGGTTCTTTTTTTCAATTTAACCTGAGAGGTTTTTGTTTCATATCAAAACATACTGATTTAGAATACAAAATAATGTATTCCAAACAGGACTACAGGCTAGGTATTATTCTACCTTACATTGTACATCTAATCAAGCATTCACTGAGCTGGAAGAACTAAGATCACACATTATCAGTCTACCAAAAAGTAAAACTATCTGCACCTCATTTTCCTCTACCAGCATTAAGAGTCTTGAAATACAGAAGCTTTTCAAAACTTGAAGTGTAACAAAACTGGACACAACAGGCAGACAAGAGCCATGATTACTCACCAAAGCAGCAAATGCCCAGCCAGTTTTGTTATAGAGAAAATCCAGATTGCTGCCCCGCAGATACACCAGGCCTCCAATGACAGCCAGCAGCAACCCCAACATCAAGGGCCCAGCATAGTTTGGTGGCCTTATCACACGGATCTGAGCACAGAAATGCAAATTATTTTCTCTCAGTAGGATCAGATATTATACCTGCACTCCTGCTAAAAAACCCCACAACATATTGAGTGAGAAATGTATGTCACACACAGAAATTTTCTGTCGCAGTAACGACACGAAAGGAAGAGCCAGAGACACCTGTTACCAGGATAAGAGAGAAGGAAGGAAGGGGGGGCAAGACCCACCTTCTTTATTTTTTATATACACCTGAAAATCACTGTTCATTGGAGGAAATCAGTTCTGCCTCCCTCAATTACAGTGGTCAAAGGAAATGTCCATCAAAGTTCTGTGTCCATGAGAAAGGAATGTAATGATAAGATACAGTTACAGTAACATGGCCATGTTTACAGAGAAAACTGTGAGAAACTAGCTACAGAAAAATGAAAACATCCAGGACTGCAAAAATCAAGGCAACAATTTTCTATATCATAAATCTGACTTGGAAAGCAAGTAATGCTTCTCCCACCAATACTATAACTTGTGTGCAGCTTTACCCTATCCAATAATTTCGAGACTGTTTTTCTTCCCTTGGAACAGAAGCGTGAGAAGGAAGGAGATGAGTTCTACCACCTCCAACACAGCATTACACAAAACATCCGCACAGAGGCCGTAAGGAACTTGAAAGCCACAGTTGTGTGTGCATGTGGCTGAAGCAGAGCAGAGCAGAGCAGGAGGCCCAGCAGAGCAGAGGCTGCCCGGGTTGCAGGGGAAGGCGCCGCACTCACGTGCACGTCGGTCCGGTCGGCCACCCAGCGCGCCAGCTGCTCCGCCGCGAAGCCGCGCACCTGCAGCTCGTACGTGTCCCCCCGCCGCGGCCTCCCCTTGGCCGGGAAGTTCATGAACGTGGGGGCCGAGTTCATGTTCAGCTGCAGGGAGAGACAAGGGGCACAGACACAGCGCCGTGAAAGGGATGGTCAGCAACACAGGGCGTCACATTTCTGTCTTGCAACGTTGTTACTGAACCGGAAACACTCACTGGTTTCACTGTCCACGGCTTTAAAAAACACAGCAAAGACAGCACACAGCTTGCATTTCTGCACAGATTTTCCCATCTGTTTCTTCCCTAAATACTACTTTTGATAAAGACATCTACAAGATAGGAATACATGAGTCTACAGATCTAGAAAGGCCATAGCTTGATGAATGATATAACTCTATAATAATATATAACACACAAAGCACACACAAAGCACACACAAAGCACACACAAAGCACACACAAAGCACACACAAAGCACACACAAAGCACACACAAAGCACACACAAAGCACGAATATATATGATGAATGATATAACCCTATTATATATATATAATATTATATATATTATCTAACTCTAAGGACAAAATTAGCAAGTGCAATAAAAAGCCATCCCTCATCAACTCTCCAGCCCAAAAGTTTCCATTTAATAAAGGATCACTGCCTCAACTGTGTAGCTGTGAGATAGAGATTGGTATCCCTCAAAAAAAAAAAAGTTAAGATCTGCAAGACTAATGAAGTATTAATGTGACCCACAATTGCAAGTGTACATGGAGTGTTCTCACAGCTTCAGAAAAAAACGTGGTCACATCATGTTAACAGAAGAGAAAAATGACTGGGTGCTTGAAAAGAAATTAGTTAACCCATACCGAAAGCCTCATCTATCATTCTCAGGTAATCTAAAAATTATAATAGCTGTTCCTAAAAATATCAGTACTTTCTATCTTGCCTCTTCATGCACCACAAAAGAATTCCATTAGGAATTACACTGTAAGTTATTACAGGAGACAAACACAGGGAAAAAAAGTCAGGAAACCAATTCACTCCTTGTACCTATTCCACATCTGTTAGTTCTGTTAACATTCCTACCAACATGCTCAGGCCCTCTGTCTTCCAAGAGTGGCAGCTTTTATATTTTCATTCCTTTAATCACTGCAACACTAAATTTTGTATACATCTTTACCTTCTTGCCCAAAACCTGAGTTTAAAATAATGTTCCAAGAGAAGAAGACATTACCATCTGAAACACATCTGAGCCTTCGTCGAAATCCACCATGGCAAAAAAAATCTTGTTGGTAAATGCACTGGAGTATCTCCAGGAGTTTGCCAGGATCTGGTATTCCTCATCAGCTTGCCTGGAAAACACACCAAGTGAGATGCTGTATCATGGGTTTGTCCACAACATGAGTTATAAAGCAGCTGAGGGAGCTGTGCCCACCCACTCAGCAATTTTCTAGTGTTAAAAAGAAAGTTTAAGTGTTAATGAAAAGATTGAAGCCCAAACACTCATCTGCAATCAGGGGAAGCATTTGGCACTGCTGCTTTTTGAAATGCAAGGGCAAGATGTGAGACCAGGAACACATGCAGAGGTAATTTCTGTCTGACAGGTGAAATGGAACCCAGCTGCTCACGATCTGCCAGTCCACAGAGCACCAAAACGTGCCCAGGTGTGCCCTTTCTTTCTTGTCAGAGGGTGGAAAATGAATAATTTCAACTGACCAGGTACAAAAACCACCCTCACAGACCTCTGTCACCTCTGGATCAGTACAGGACAACCATAATATGGTTAAGGATATTATAATTGTAAGTAAGTGCCAAACAACATATTAATTAAGAGCAACTTTTAAGCTGCATGGCCAGCATTAATTCTACAAACATTTGTTCAGCAGCTCATGCCAGGAAAGTTGAGCTTTCACCGTGTCTTTCTCCAGAAGCCCATCAGTGTAAGTACTGTTTCTGCAAAGCAGGGATTCTTTTAAGAGGCAGATAAAACTAAGGATTGATTATATTGTTCTCCCACATATCAAATTCACATCACATCAAATTTCAAAGACAATCCTACTATAACTTGCCCATGTACTTTCCTCCCACATATATGAAAGTTCAACCCTATTCTTAAACTTAATTTCCTACAAAGCACAGGATGACTTTCAAGTTCTAATTTAGGATTAAATGGAGCCCATACTTGCACACAACACACTGTCTGTGAGGCTGAAGGGCAGTGAACATCACAATCACTGAGTAGTTTCTGGGCGGTGCCTTCACAAGGCGTCGGAATTTGTCTCCATTCATTCGGATAACAGATCTTTTACTGGCCCACTCCATCAGCTGGTTCACCTTTTCTGATAACACCATCTGCAAGTCAAGCCAGAGAAACATTGTTGGGGTTTCTTTCCAGTCTCACAGCACAATCTCGAAGGTTTTTAGATTTGATGTAACAAGTATCTGCACTGTATTTTATAAAAACACAGCCCAGATGATGTGATACTTCATTGAAGGCACTCACAGATGCTTTGGGCAGTCATGTTAACATAATTAATTAACTTTAACCACCTAGTATTGCACACAGCTTTGAGCACTTTGCCTGACACGGCTGCTGAAGACTCCTTGCTCACACTGCTAATTACAAGATTCCTTTCAGATTTATACACTGCCCTCGTCCCCTCCACAGCATTTATGAAATACTGAACATCAAACTGTTTCACATTTCAGAATCATCACATCAACACCAGAGACAGAACCAACCTCAACACTTAATTTTTAGCCCTCCTGGGAAAAAAAAAGAACCATAATTCGCAACATATTTGAAGAACTCAGGAATGCTCAATAATAAATATTCCTTAAAAAGGAAACAATCAATTCTATAACGTTATACGAAGAGGTATTAGATTGACAAACTCCCAAATGTTATATATTTATATAAAGCACTTCCCTATTCATTAACACACTTCTTTAGATAAATACATTAGTATTTCCTGAGTTGGAAGGGAGCCAGGAGCATCAAAGTCCAACTCCTGGCCCTGCACAGCACAGCCTCAAGAACCCCACCATGATAATAATAATAATAAATTATTCTTCTTTGACTTACAACGGACACAAGTATAAATCTACTTATAACTCATACAAGTATAACAGCTTATATAGAAGGATCTTTCCAAACCTTAGGGGTCAAGAGTGTGGGAATAAGTTGCACTTTTATGATTACTACCAAAGCCCACCCGTCCTCCCCCCCGCAAATCCTATGCAGTAGGAATCCAACACTCGTGCGGTGCCCCTAACAACAACTGAAAAACCGGAAACAAAGACCTTCGCTCCCCGTGGGTTCCCCTCAGAGCCGGCCAAGCCTCAGGGCTGGGATCCGGGGTGAGGCCAGGCCACCCCGCGGGGCCCTGCCCCGTCCTGCCCTCAGCCCATGCAGCGAGAACCC
>VZRZ01002373.1:0-38122 GCA_013398175.1 Climacteris rufus | reverse complement strand
GGCGAGCTGGAGCAGCGCCATTGGCAGAGCCCTGAGGGGAGGGCGGGCCCCGAGGCGAAGGCGGAGCGGGCGCTGAGGGGGAGAGCGGAGTGGGAGCGCGGGTCATGGTGGCGGGTTAGTGGTGCCCGCCGTGCTCAGCAGCTCCTCACAGAACCATTACCGTAGGAACAGACCTCTGAACATCATCCGAGGTACCGTCGCCCGGAGCAGGTGTTGCCCGCAAAGACCGGGTTCGTTACCCGGCGCGCAACAAGCCAATAATTACAGACGCAGAGAAACACTGATTATTTATTTCAGAGTTGTGCTAGCCTTGGGTGCTCAGTGGTGTTCTTCGAATCAAGCACGCCAACTCTCAAAACTTTTAACTAGTATTAGTATTTAGTATTCTATCTTCTGATGGTTAATGCTACTCTCGCTCCTCTTCCTAATTAGTCCACATGCTCAGTTTTCCTCTTCTTTTGAGTTGGTGGTCGCGATTTGCCCCTGCTGAATTTACGTTTTAGTGGAACTGCTTTTAGCACAATTGCTGAATTGGCCTTGTTAGTGTCTTCCTTATCTTGGGAGTTCGCTGCTGTTTCACAGATTAAATCTCTTTCCTTGTTGATTAGGCTAGAAAGCATACAAAGACCAAACATCAAAGAACATCCTTTCTTAAGGCAATTTTACATATTCCACATTTTGCAAGAACGGGAATGTGTCCAGATGGATTTTGAATGTCTCCGGAGAGGGAGATTCCCCATCTCCAGGCAGCTGTTCCAGTGCTCTGCCACTCTCAGTGTAATAAAGATTTTCCTCTTGCTTCTTGAGATACACGCTCCATGTCAAACACGCACGTATATTGCTGGGTCGTGTGTTACAAATGTTAAAATCTAAACGCACTGGGGAATACTTGAGCCGGTGTGTGGTGTTTTATGACTCTGATGTGGAATCTCTAGAGAGAGGAGCATTTACTCGCACTTCGGGTTTTATTTGCCTATTCGAAGACAGTAGAAAAATTATTTCTGATTTCTATTGCACGAAAACCCCTGAGTTCACCAATTTAAATTAACTGCAAAAAGAGAAAGGGAAAAAAGTGGTGTCAGAAGTGGGATTCGAACCCACGCCTCCATACGGAGACCAGAACACCCAAACCCGCCGCGGGAAGGCGCGGAACGCCTTGAGTCTGGCGCCTTAGACCACTCGGCCATCCTGACACTGCGACTGCAGTGCTGGCCGGGACGCCCTTAGCGCTGTCGTCATGGCCATGCCGCCTCCCTCTATTCTCCGGCCCTTCACGGAGAGCCCGTCCGTGCTGGGAAGGTGCCGGGAGCTGCCAGGGAACCTCTGCCCCGTGCCGTGCCGGCCGCGGAGCTCCGCCGCAGCGAGGAGGAGCCCGAGGTTACCCACAGGCCCCCGCCGCGCCGCCACTTCCGCCGCGACCATTTTGTTCTTCACGGCCGTCAAGGGTACGCGCTCGCCTCTCATCATGTTCCCCCTGGCCAGGGCTGCGCGGAGCCTCGTTGGTAAGGACAGGGGCGGCTCTCGGGGCCGCGGGGGGTTCCTCAGGGCGTCTCCCCGCGGTTTGTGGGCTCCCCTGTGCTGAGTGTCCCTCACAGCGCCCGGCTCGCTGCGGACAGGGCACCTCAGGTCCTGAGGGCACCTCAGGGGTCGCGGGCCGCTCTGGCGTCCTTTGCCACCTTTCTTTCATCCTGTTTTATCTCCTAGTTGCTTTTTGACCTTGGGTTCCTCGGTGCTTTTTTTTGTTCTGGTAACTAAAGGCACATCCAGGTGCCTTAGCTGACAAGGTGTACTCAATACCCAGCCCCTAAACTCAAGGTTGAAGTTACCCCTTCGTTGGTGCAGACCCCGCGGTGCTTCATCTGCGCCTCTAAGATCTGATCCTGGGCCATGACATGCTTATCCCCAGGTGCGGAAGTGTCTCGGTAGATATTCAGGCTTTTTTATGTTTAAAAAACGGCCTTGTGCAGCCTCTGAGAGCATGCAAAGGATATAGTAACATTATGGGTATCACCATCGTCTTGTCTGGCCAGGGTTTGGTAAAAAAGCAAAAAACACTGGCCTGAGACTAAAAGGTTTTATTTTGCAATACCTTTAAGCACACATCACCCTCTCATCAAATACTTTGTATACAACTACTAGACAGTCTTTGTCTTTTGTGGCTGCAGCTTTAATTTTTCACTGTTGTCTTCCCTCCCTGTTACATAGAGTACGTTTATAATATACATCATGTGAGGATATCTTTCTGTATTTTATTCTGTTATTTACCTCATGCCCACGGTTACTTCCGTTTCCTTCCTCCCCTCCCTCCCTTCCCTTCAAAAATCCTGAGGGAATGAGGCAGGAGTTCCCCACACCCGCTATGTTCAACCCCATAATCTGATGGTGAGCTTCATCCTGACAATGCTTGTATTATATACACATATTGCCAGGATAGATATTTACGTGTAGAAATCTGAAAATGTTAAGTACTTAGCAAAATATTTCCTTAGAGAAACAGTAATACTAAAGAAAACATATGAATGAAAAAGGTAACTTAGAGGTTTGTATTTTTTTTTTTAAGGAATAACTTGCTAGAGAGAAATGGAGAGAGCTGAAAAAAATTTAAAGGATTTGTGCATATCCATGTTTTGGAGTCATTCCAGAGTTCTAAGTCCAAAAGATTATTTTTTTCTGGCATTTTTAGTCTTCTAATGCTAACGTTTGCCTCTCCCCATGGGAGCTGATGATTGTGAATGGTTTGAGCATAATTTTAGTTGATTTCTGTACTTAACACTCCTCAGCTCGTGGCATCCAGCAGACTGCAGTCAGACAAGCTCATCGTAAGCACGAGCCAAGCTTCCATGATAAATACGGAACCGTGGTCCTGCTTGGTGGAGCCGCTGTTTTCACCTCTGTCTGGGGCTATGTAAGTTGCTTTTTTCACCACTCTCTTGTGACTCGAGCTGTAAACTTTAAAGGTGTCAATTTTGCCTGTTTGAAGTAATGTCAGTGATCAGAATTTAGGAGCTTCTTATATAAGTGAATGGTGATGTGATAGAGGTAAAATTTCTGTTAGTTTCTGTCTTGATTTTGAGTTGTTACTCAAATTTCTGTGTCAGTCTGTTGTCTGATTTGAAAATGTATGAGAAACACAAGGGTTCTCTATTTTACTTGGGATTTCTAACCTATACAGGTACAGCTGTTAGCAGCAAAATTCCCAGATGAAAATACCAGTACAGTGGTGGAGTTTTACAGTCCAGATTCTTTGTTCTAAAGATGGATATTTTGAAATAGAAAGCTGAAACATCGAATAATATTCAATATAAACATACTCCACTTCATTAGAAAATTATTGAGATGTCATGTTCTAGTACAACAAATCTAAACTGAAATCAATAAAAACAGCCCACTACCAGAAGGTTTCTTTGATTGCAGAGTTAATAATAATGGATTTTATCTTCTTACAGGTGCTCACACAGCTTGGAATTGAGTGGGGCTTTTCACCTACTGGCAGAATCACTCCAAAAGAATGGAGGGAGTAATAGCCTCTGCTTCCAATGAACTGGTCTAAACTTTCACAGAGGAAATAGTCGTGTAATGGCATTTGTTCCCTGATTACCACTCGTACAGTGGCATTCCTGGTCTAATAAACATACCTAGAAACCTGTCTGGCTCTTCTAGGTGTCCTCTGTGCTCTGCTTCTGCTGAAGTATATGGAATAGTGTAAAAACTCAAAGTAATTTTCCGTAGTTGCAGTTGTTCCTGTAAAGGTCAGCAGTGATAAAGGACAAGTCCAGCACATTGTTGAGTTGTCCATTTAACCAGATGTGTGTGTAAGTCAACCTCACTGCATTCCCACTGCAGGGTGCACATCCCTTTACCTCTGACGTGTAAGCACAAAGTTGAGATCCCAGTCTGTTTCCACAAAAGGACTTTTATGTGTGGAATCACTCTGCCAGTAAGCTGCTTCTCTCTGTGGCCCCTGAGAGTTGTGAAGAAATTAAATTCAGTTTTGAGCTGGAGAGGGTTCACAGGAGCAGGCAGTAACCTAGCCCTGCCAATCGCTGATGCCAGGAGAAACGGACTTTCCTAATGAATTCTTAGGGAATTACAGAATAGTTTGGAGTGGAAGGGACCTCAAATCCCATTTTGTTCCAGCCTCGCGCCTCGGCATTTTCCTGCAGTTTAGGGTAGAAGTAATTAGAGGAACGAGGCGGCAAAAGGACAGTTATCGGCTCATGCAGGTATGTGATTATCGGGATCGCAGAGCGTTTGGGTTGGAAGGAACCTTCACGGCCAGCTCGTTCCGATCGCTGTGCGGCGCGCGCCTGTCGCGACAGGGCGGCTGTGGCCCCGCCCTCTCCAGCCGCCGTCACGTGACCGGACACATCACGTGTGCGGGTGGGCGGGGCCGGCGGCGCTGTCACGTGGCACGGCGGGGGGACGAGCCCGGCGGTCCCGGGCCGGGAGAGGCGCTCGGAGCCCGCGGCCCCGGTGAGTGCGGACCCGGCTCGGGTCTCCCTTCCCCTCCTGAGCGCGGGCTCTCCTTGAGGCTCCTGCTCCCGTCCGTGAGCGCGGAGCCGCCTCGGCGCGCCCGCTCCCCTCGTCCTCCAGGGCTGTCCCCGGCAGTGCGGACCCTCGAGGGGCTCCCGCGTCCCTCCGTGGGTGCGGACCGGGGATGGGCTCCCGCGGCCTCAGGTGCGTGCGGACCCGCCTTGGCGGCTCCCGCTTTCCCCCGTGCCGTGAGGCTGCCCCCGGCCCCTTCTCACCGCGCTCCCGGTGGGGGCTTTGCGGGCGGCTGCGGCGGAGCCGGGCTACGTGTCCCTGAGGGGAGGGGAGGGTCCGGGCCCCAACACACGCCCGGCTCGGCCGGGGGCTGCCCAGCCCCTCGGAGGGGCCCGGAGCTGTGTGAGGGTGTCCGGGGGGGCCGGGGCTGACCCGGCGCTTCACCCCCGAGCGCCCCGCGGTACGGCCGTGTCCCGGCGCGGCCCCGCAGCCAGAGCGGCGCGCGGAGCCCAGCCGCCTCCTGCCGCCTCCTGCGCCCGGGCAGCCCCCGCGTGTTGCTGCGGGCAGGAGCCCGGCTCCGCTCCGGGGGCTGCCCCGGCACCGGCGCTGTCCGGCGGGGGCTGCGCTTGTCGGGGACCATCCCCGTTCTGGGTCTTCCTTCTTGGCACGCACTGTGTGCGCTCACTTGGAAAAATCCTTCTTGTGCTCCTGTCAGAGAGACTCGTCAGGAACCGGAACGCACGGGTCAGAGCCTCTGCTCCAATTCCGAGCTGCTCTGCTTGTCCCTCTGAAACATCTTAGTGTTTGGCCTTATATCACCTTATGCCACCTTATGATGGCAGCACTCCGTGCACAAATACCTTTTCCCGATGTTTTCATTAAAAGCATACTGTGGATATTCTGGAAAAGGGCACATAGTTGTGTAGGATACTTTGGGGTGAAATCTCCCAAAACTGAGCAAGAGTAAACCAGCTTAACTGTTGCCTCCCTGTAGCCATGTCCAGGAAATGGCACATAATTAGTGTAAAGCTGCTTAAAATTTTTCATACAGGCAGCAAAGATTGTGTTTCTGTACTTAAATACTTGTTGAATTGTGTGGATGTAAAGAGACAAAGATTTGGTAGTGCAGGAGTTAGTTGTGTGTGTTACAATGCACTGTGTGAGTACAGTTTGATTAGAAATTAAAAATTATAATGTATTTTGTTAGTAGAGAAAAGAGCTGAAGCTTTTTTCCTTTCCAGGTGGCAAAGCAGGGAGGCAGAAGTGAGTGTTATCTGTAATTTACTGTCCTATTCTTCCTATTTTCACTTGTGTGATGCATTCCACGTTATTCTGCCAAGTACTTTGAGACTAAGCTCAAGTCTGAGGAGCCCCAGTTGACCTTAGTATGCTCACATAACAAGGGGTTATAAATTATATTCTATTCATAATATTTACTGTGATTCTTCCAAGGGAACATTCATTCATGCTCTACAAAAATCTGGCTTGAAGAGGTAGTGAAAAGCCATGAACAAGTAAAAGAATTTGCTAAGAATTTGTCTCAAGTACTATAAAACTCTTGTTAGAAGTGAAACAGAATGCTTTCCATGTGTACTTTCTTTTTTGCCTGTGCAGTTTGTGTAGAAATAAATTCCTGAAAGTAATTTCCATCCTCTGCTGACCAAGCAAGGCTTGTTAAAGTCTTGAGCAACAGGAGTTACAACCTCTTTAGTGTCACGTAGCTGAGACATTTATCACAGATGCACAGCTTCTCTCTCAATGATTAAACCCCATATATCCATGGGCCCATCCTATATATCTCCTATCTAGTCAGGCTATCAAAGGCACCTGTTTGCCCATGAACCCTATAAAACCTTCCCTGTTGGACCCATCTCCTGTAGCACTTCTTTAAGCCCAAGGATGAGATGATGAAGCTTTTCCTTTCTTGCCCTTTGCTCTTTTCCACAGCTCCCTGCAGACATTGAGGGACAGGCACCTTTTTTTCCATTTACTGTAATTAGTAATTTAGTTTTCTGCTGCCATACATAAAGTGAGCTAGGTTGCACTTGGCCACTTAGAAGTTTAATAAAATCCAAAGGCTCTAATTAAGCCTGAGAGATTCTGTTGCTGGCATTTGTGTGATATTTGCCAAGTTGTGACCTCTCTTAGTTTCAGCTGCTATAAATTCAAGGTAATTAGAGATAAACTTTGGTGAAAACTGGAGTTTTATGGGTGACCAGAAATATCTGTCCTTGCCAGTTGTATCCCTGCTGATGCCAGAACAGGCACAGAACTTTGCTGTACTGGGATGCCTGGGTTAGCTCAGATATTGGAAGGACCAAAGAGCCTTTTGTAGGGTTAAATGGGACTCTGGGTTTTTACTGGTGTTGTAACCCCTCCTTGCATATTTCTTTTTTTAAATTTTATTTTTCCTTTTTTTGTAGTTGTTGTTGATAGTGTGGTTTTATTAATTATGTAACTTTGACATCATCATACCTTATTTGTTTCAGATATTTTGCTTACAGTGACTCGTGTGAGCACATCAAAAAAGTAATTAGAGACATGAATTAGTGTCTCAGACACCTTGTGCTTGATCACTATTGAATTTTCCTTTCCATAAGGAGATACTGCTGTGGGAAGTAGAAATCAGCTCTTTCTATTGCTTCATTCACTTCCAAGAAACACTGACTTCCTTCAAGAAAATGAAACTAAATACAGAGCTGGCAAATTGTAAGGGAAACTGCCATTTCTTTGTATTGCAAATCCTAAAATTCATTATTATTTGGTGGTAAAGGTGTTTTATAAATGGAGTAATGCATTGGTTAAGAACAAAAGCATTATTTTTCTCTAAAACATGTAATCCATAATTCAGCATCTCACTTAAGAGGATGTGTCCATGCTAACTTGTTCAAGCCATTGCTGTGGAATACATGGACTGCCACACAACCTCATTCAGATCTTAACTTCTGCATCTGTTTTCATCTAAATTTCATAAAATATTAACCCAAATGAAGAGAACTAGGATTAAATTGTTATTATTTGTGTATCTGTTACGTGCATCTAGTCCTCATTCATTGGTGTAACAGATATTTTCAGTTTGCTTAGTCATGGACTTCCTTAATTCAAAGTTGTGAGGAGGGGGAAATACAACAAATATTTCTTTCAAGTTTCAGCCAAATTCTTTCTGCCTTGAAGCACTTGTAAGGGAGGCAGAGCATTGGAAGTGAAATGAATATGACAAGGTAGAATACAGTCTTAGATGTAAGCATTTAAATTTAACTGGCTGTCCTGGGAATTTTGCAAGGGGAAGAGAAAGGATGTGTGTATCCTTAGAGTCACTGTGTATATCCCTTTATTTCCTTCTGAGAACAAGATCTCTTTGAAGCATCAGGAGCACTGGAAATCCAGACAGTTTGGCCTTCAGAAATTTCAGCAAGGCTGGACAGAAAACAGAGGCTGTTAATGGGCAGTTCTCCATTCAGTATTAATAATGTCCAGTGTTGCTCACAAATGGCTCATTTAGATTTGGACAGGTCTCATTTTTTGGAGAACAACCTTTTTTTAAATTTAGCATGAAAACTGTTAGCACCTTGCACCAGGGCAAATAAAAATCCACTTTGGTTGTCTTTCCCACCACCAGGGAGCTGTGAGTGAGGCTCATGTCAGAAATCTGGGTGCTTCTTAATGGAAAGCCAGAGAACAAAAGAAGAGAGAGTTTGGTCCAACAAATAAATTCTATGATGGAACTTCATCCTAGTACCTTGGGGCCTCGAGGGGTAAAAACGGAAAAATGAGTTTGATTTTGGTTTTTTTTTTTCTTATGCCTTTATGCTTTTGACATGTTGGAATTAGAACCTCTTCCAGGAAAGGATTTTCTCTGCTGTGTTTATGGATGAACAGCAGAAGGAAACAGAGTGAGAAAATGGGGGAAATACTTTGTTCATACGAGCTATAAGAATAATAGGTGCAAAAAAAGTCTAATGTTATTTTTACATATTCAGGCCCCTGGGTTTTTAATGCATCGGTGGGCATTTGTTAGCAGTGCTGATGTTACTGTAGTCAGTGCTCATTCACTGTGCTGGGAGAGTGGTGCTGTTACTTTGGCACAGGACCTTTAACACTGTATCCTGGTTTCTGTAAAAATGGAGATTATTGTCCTGGAGCTTGAGTGTGTCAGAGCAAAGGACAGGCAAGGCAGCCGGGGCTCAGCAGGTTTTCCCTGACCTGCAGCTGTACCCCAGCTCTCCTCCAAGGCAGCACCTTGCCAGCCTTTGATTATTTTAGATAGCAGCTCACAGCCAAAGTGTTCCCTTACTTTATGTTTTGTTTTCAAAATACGGCAACAGTGCAGTTGTCAGGGCAGTTCAGGTTGGTCAAGTACCTGAAATGCTTTTAAATTCACGTCTCTCCAAACCTCACCAGAGAGCAGGTTGACTCTGTCTGTGATGTCTCATTTTACTTTGTCCTGTGTGCCTGGTTGTGCTCACAAAGTTCACTCTAAGTCAAGTGCTTTTTGCAACTTGTACTTCAGGCTTGTGGGAATATTGGTGGGGACTTACAATGATGTCCTTGTTTGCTGGGTGTGGACTGAGCATTCCTTGGGGAAGAACTGAGGGAAGCAGTGAGGATCACATTTCAGTAGGATGACAGGAAAGCAAGTGTTTTCTTGGGTAGCTTAGAATGATTTTTTAAAAGCATTTTGTACCTCTGAGTGTGCAGATCAGCCTGGGAAAGGACCTGTTGTATGAAAGTTTGTTTAAAATACAGTTTTCTGCTGATTGATAATTCTTGTGTATTAGGTGACAGTTCTAAATTTCTGTAATGTGTGGATATTCACACACAAATATTGGTGTGTTTTTCTAATAACTCAGCTCTTGTAAGTCAAGAAGTGAGATCTGCAGTAACTGCTCAGGTAGAGTTGTCTTATTTCTGTTCTTAGCAGGGATTAGGTGTATTTCAGGAATTAGATGTATTTCAATTCCCAGTTTTATGCTGTCTTTACTTCGTGCTGATTAAGTTCAACATTTAGTTTTGTGCACCAGGGAGGTAAGCCTGTTTCTATGATGAAATTTCCTTGTATTCTTACATGGTTTGTAGCACGTCTCAAAGTGAAACCAAAAACTTTCTGACCTTCTGTAACAGAGAACAGTTTGGAAATGTCACCAAGGAGCAAGAAAAATTCATTTTACTAAGCATCAATGTAATTGAGTTTTCCAAGATAAGTCCTTGGGGTAAGAAAACAAGTTAAGCTTGTGCTTCACTTCAGCTGCTCAATTAGTCATCACATTTTACTGTTGCTTCCATTGCTGCCAAACATTGACTGTGATCATTTTCCTGGTTGCTAACCCCTCTATATTGAAAATTTGCATTACCTTTTCCAAAATACTGAGGAAAAAAACTGGAAATTCCTTCTTTTGCCCTCTTTCCCCCTCAGTCACTTAACAATTTATGCATTAGGCAAAAGGAAGCCTTTGCATGTTATTTCTACAAAATAATTTCGTTTAGGTTAGTACTTTTTTTTCTGGGCTTGTTTTTATGAGCAAAAATAATAATGATACTCTTTAGGGGAGCAGAAATTAGACTTTTGGAGGTGTGGAAAAAGCTTGATTTGCTTCCTGGGCTAGTTTCAATATCACTTGTTTTCGCTACTGTAGGGTAATATATGGGAGAGAAATGTGGGAAAGCACAGTTACCTGCTGTGCCACTGTGGCTGATGTGCCATCCTCTTGTGTTAGCATTCCTAGAGCTGCTGTCCCTCTCTTTCTCATTTGCTTCTCCCTGTAATTTAATCTCACACACCACTGAGTCACAACGTGCTGCCTGTAATTAAATGATCTTGGTTGTAACCCAAATCAAATAATAGATGTCTGAACCCTTTCCCTTTCTGAAAATTCAGGGGAATGAATATGTGAATTTTCCATTCTGTTCAGGTCTGCTCATATTGACATCTACCAGAGTTACATGTGGTGAAGGATGTCCTCTGATATCCTAAAGTCCCAGAATGGTTTGGGTTGGAAGGGACCTGAAAGCTCATCTCATTCCAACCCCCTACCATGGGGACACTTCCACTACATCCCTGTTTTCATTTCAGTCTTGGGGAAATTCTTTAGGAACTAATGTCTTGATGGTTTTTAGCCACCAGCAATGAGAAGACTTAAATAGAAATTCACAATGGAGGCAAAATCCGTGGCCATCGGCGTGGAGGGGATGACCTGCAATTCCTGTGTGCAGAGCATTGAACAGCACATTGGGAAGATGAAGGGGATCCATAACATTCAAGTAAGTGACACTGTCACTGCTCCTAGCAAAGCTTTCTTCTTGTGTGAGATACCATGATAAATTGTGCACCCAGGGAGGAAAATAATGTGGGGAGAGTTTATTCTGTGCATTTCATGGGAAGCTGATGTTGGAGGTCCATTAGTGTATTTCTGGTATGCAGGAGAAAAACAAGGCTTGCTTTACTGCAGTGGGAGCTAAGTCATTATCTGTTGCTGTTAATTAATTTTCTGCTTTACAATTAATTCAGTATTGTGAAGTAATCGAGAGAAAAAACAAGAACAAGGTTTGTCCTAACTTCAGCTTTGTTTGCCTGACTTGATTTTAACTCTTTTCTTAGCTCAGAGGAGATACCAACATTGTTAGTCTTTTTTCTGTCATGGGCAAAATATTGGACTGTGGAATAAAGCAGGGTGAGCTGATTATCCCTACACAGCACATCATTTTACAGCAGTTTTAATAATAGAACCAATTTAAAAGCTGGGAGACTCTTATTAATTTTGTGACACAACCTGTGGTAGCAAGAACAGTCCTAACAATGGCAGCAACAGAAAAATGCAAAGTTTAATCATTTATTATCTGTGTTCTGAAAACATACTGTAACATTCTGTAGTGGTTGGTTTTACCCCAAAGAAAACAATATCTTTCTGGCTTTATCAAAATTTAATTCCTATTTTAGTAGGTGTGTCTTAGGTGAACATTTCCCTTCCCACTTGGGCACAATTTTGATTTGGGGTGGGCGTGATCATTGCCTGTAGCTGGTTTTGAAAGGCCCCCAACGGAGCAAGTGCTGCACAGCTCAGAGCAGTTCCCTTTTGCCTGAAGCAGGTGTTCATGTACACACACAAATTTTGGTGAAGAGCAGCAATATTTACAAGACAGGTCATTTTTCATCTTCCTTCAGCTGTGGAGGAGCTTTAATGTGAGCCTGTGCTCTGACAGCAGAGCCCTGGAGCTCTGAGCAGACTCCTGTGCATGGCCAGATACATCCCTGGGTGTCTGCAAGCATAACTCGCACAAAGGCCAAAAGCAGCTTGTAAAATAATACCCCCAAATAATCTGATTTCAGAATCCTCCCTTCCTCCTTATTCTAGCAAAATATGTCATTTCTTCAGCCTTGTTTCCTCAGGTAATTTCTGAGAATACACAGATGACTTCAGATAGAAGAGGTAGATTTATATTTAACTTGTGCATCCCCAGTGTCTTACAAGGAATGAAACAGGTTTTTTTGTATTAAGGCCTTTGTATTTTGCTTTTGAGGTAAATACCTTATCCCAAAGCTGAATGCTCTTTCAAAAAATACATTGCAAAAGCTTAGTCTGAGTAGAACAGGACTCTAAGAAACTTTAAGAGATCCTACGTAGTAATTATCCTTTTTATAGCATCAGAGCTCCGGTCTAGCCAGATCAGTTGGATCAGAAAATTCTCTGAACATAGTGAAACAGGGTTTTTTTTAAGTGATTATGAATTAGGTCAGCAAGGGACATGAATGTTAGATGACTAATACAGGCAAACAGCTGCTTTTAGGTTATTTTGCAATGAAACCGATAAATGTCCATGTTGCTAATTCTGCTAAGGCCCATAATTGGGACAGAAATGAGGAAAGGTGGTTCTTAAAATGATTTAACAGATATAATTTAATCATGACTGTGGTCTTTAGGTTGTACCTTTGCCCAGAGGAAAGATAGAATTGAATTGATAATGTGTTGGGCCTCTGGCAGGCATTGCTTTTTCCTTTTGGAAACTGCAGTTATTGTGTTTGATATATCATCAGCTGGGAGCAAATTGAATTGAGGATATTTGTACCATCTGATGGGAAAGGTTATTACCAAATAGGGATGTCTCTGGATCACCAAAAGGTACAGAGACAGGAAAACCAGCTTCTTTAATGTTTGTCACTACCAAGTTTCTAAAGTGAGTTTTGGTGAAGTCTGATGCAGGTTTTTGCTCACAGCAAGTTACCAGCCTGTGCCCCCATTGCCTGGAAATACTGGGCTCCTTTCACTGCTACTTAAAGCTGTGGGTTTTTTCAAAGAGTGTTCTCTGCCATCCGTGTAGCCTGAGGGCAGTTACTCCTAACTGCATTAAAATTACTGCTAACTGATTCGGGTTGCTTCTGTGGGCTGTTTGGCTCCAGGGATTGAATTGGGTTAGTCATCCTAATTCAAGTGAATTTGGCTCTGGAAGTTTCATTAAATGCGTTGGTGCTGTCTGGATGTTGTAAGTGAAAGTGGCCAGACAGACATGTAAAGGGTTCTGGAACTGGGAGCTGGGCTGGGGTCTGTTCTTTCCAGCCCCATTGTTGCACAGCAGAGCAGAAGTTACTCAGCAGTGGTGGCTTTGCTCTTTGAGGTGAGTACTGAGGGATCCATTTGTGCTGGACAAGCATTGCTAATATTTGCAAGTAAAAGCAATTTCTGGTCTGGTTCAGTGTCAGCTCTCAATTCTGTATTGCAGTTTGCTAAATTCTAAATTTGTCTATCCCCTCGAGGTCTCTCTGGAGGACAAGAACGCCGTCATCATCTACGACTGCAAGCTGCAAAGCCCAGTGACTCTGCAGGAAGCCATCTGTGACATGGGGTTTGATGCTACCCTTGCTGATTCAAACCCACAACCTGTTCTACCTGACACTGTTTTCCTTACCCTCCCTGCCCAGTCAGCCCTCACACCCAGGCAGATTTGTGCCACGCTGCTGAGGAATAAAGGAATTGTGGATGTGAAAGTGTCCTCAGATCAAAGAACTGCAGTGGTGACTTTCATCCCTTCCATCATCAATGGCAGGCAGATTGTCCAGATGGTTCCAGGAGTAGATTTAAATATCTCTGTGCCAGAGGTAACGCCTGGAAGTTGGGAAGATTCCAGCTGGTCCCAGGCGAGCAGCGCTGTGCTGCGCCTCAAGGTCGACGGGATGACCTGTCACTCCTGCACCAGCACCATCGAGGGGAAGCTTGGCAAATTACAGGGAATTCAGAGGATCAGAGGTACAACCTTAGTGTGCTTTTGTGTAAATTGAAGTTGGCAAATGGCAGGGAATTCAGAGGATCAGAGGTACAACCTTAGTGTGCTTTTGTGTAAATTGAAGTTGGCAAATTGCAGGGAATTCAGAGGATTAGAGGTAAAACCTTAGCCTGTTTTTACCTAAATTGAAGCTGGCCATGCTGTTTGTTCTCTGATGGCATTGTGAAGCTATCTTGGGTTTAGATGAGATGGCTGAGTGTGACAATGACTCCTTGTGGTACTGGGTATTTAATTATGTGTTTGATGTGCACTAGAAGTGAAGAAAGGAGCCCACTTTGTGGGAAGGATGTTGTTGTTACATGTATGACAGTGTTCAGTGGTTGCTTTGCATGTGGTGGGGAGTCTGGAGTAGTTGTGTTCCATAATTCTATTACCAGTTATAGAAATCTCTAATGTCAGATGTCTTTTTTATATTGTAATTAATATTAATTTGTTTTCTGTCCAATTAAAAATTCATATTGGCATATATGTAATTGTAGCTAAAAGGCAAGACCAACTTACCTATATAATTAGCTTTAGCATAAGTGCATTGCTACAGGCACCAAAAAAACTGTAAATTCAGTAAGAAGTGGTGATGCCATTTGTGAAAATCCTGGGTAAAGAGTTAAAAATCGAGGGAAAGAGGAGTTGAAAAATGTTGTAGTACTTGACAAAGAAATGGTTGAAGAACTAAGTTGTTTGATCTTTAACAAAGCAATGAAATCTCCTTTCTGTTGCAGTTACTTTTCTGACCATTTAAAGATCCTGTGACGTACTTATTATGCTTAGAGCAGTGGCACACTTATTTCTGTTGATTAATTTTCAGTGTCTCTGGACAATCAGGAAGCTGTTGTTGTCTACCAGCCTCATCTAATTACAGCAGAAGAAATAAAACAGCAAATTGAAGCAGCGGGTTTCACAGCATCCTTCAAAAAGCAGCCCAGACCCCTGAAGCTCAGTGGGATTGACCTGGAGAGGCTGAGGAATGCTCAGCCCAGAAGCTCTGAGGCAGCACAGAGAGAAAACTCCAGTGGGACTGGGACAAAGACAGTTGTGTTCAGAGTTGATGGGATGCACTGCAATTCCTGTGTCCTCAACATCCAGAGCACCATATCAGCGCTCCCGGCAGTGACGAGCGTCGTGGTTTCATTAGAGAACAAATCTGCTGTTATAAACTACAACCCAGACTTAATTAGCATAGAAAAGCTGAGGAAGGCTGTGGAGAATGTGTCTGCAGAGACATTCAGAGTCAGCCTTCCCGAGGAGGTTGAAAACGTGGCACTTTTCCCCACGCTGGCGTCTCCACTGAGATCTCAGCCAGCTTCCAAGGATCCCAGCCAGCCCCTCACTCAAGTTGTGGTGATCAATATTGAGGGGATGACTTGCAGCTCCTGTGTGCAGTCCATCGAGGGAGTGCTGTCCCAAAAGGCAGGTGTGAAATCTGTTCATGTCTCTCTCCCCAATGGAAATGGGACTATAGAGTACGACCCACTGCAAACGAGCCCAGAAGACTTGAGGTCCTCAATAGAGGATATGGGATTTGATGCATCTTTTCCAGGTAATGACATATGAAACTTTTAAACTTACAAGGTTTGTGCAGGTTTTGGATTTGGTACTACCCAAGATGAAATTTAGCAGTTGACACACTCTGTGCTTGCCAAAAGAAGCTTTATATCTTCATTGCTGATGAGATAATTAAACTTGCACATGCTTTAATACATCATATTAATTCAAATGATTGAGGTGTCTGGCAATATAAATGTCAGATAAATGCTATTTTATGTCAGTAACTGCAGAAGTGGTTGGGTGCTCCCATATAATNTTATGCTTAGAGCAGTGGCACACTTATTTCTGTTGATTAATTTTCAGTGTCTCTGGACAATCAGGAAGCTGTTGTTGTCTACCAGCCTCATCTAATTACAGCAGAAGAAATAAAACAGCAAATTGAAGCAGCGGGTTTCACAGCATCCTTCAAAAAGCAGCCCAGACCCCTGAAGCTCAGTGGGATTGACCTGGAGAGGCTGAGGAATGCTCAGCCCAGAAGCTCTGAGGCAGCACAGAGAGAAAACTCCAGTGGGACTGGGACAAAGACAGTTGTGTTCAGAGTTGATGGGATGCACTGCAATTCCTGTGTCCTCAACATCCAGAGCACCATATCAGCGCTCCCGGCAGTGACGAGCGTCGTGGTTTCATTAGAGAACAAATCTGCTGTTATAAACTACAACCCAGACTTAATTAGCATAGAAAAGCTGAGGAAGGCTGTGGAGAATGTGTCTGCAGAGACATTCAGAGTCAGCCTTCCCGAGGAGGTTGAAAACGTGGCACTTTTCCCCACGCTGGCGTCTCCACTGAGATCTCAGCCAGCTTCCAAGGATCCCAGCCAGCCCCTCACTCAAGTTGTGGTGATCAATATTGAGGGGATGACTTGCAGCTCCTGTGTGCAGTCCATCGAGGGAGTGCTGTCCCAAAAGGCAGGTGTGAAATCTGTTCATGTCTCTCTCCCCAATGGAAATGGGACTATAGAGTACGACCCACTGCAAACGAGCCCAGAAGACTTGAGGTCCTCAATAGAGGATATGGGATTTGATGCATCTTTTCCAGGTAATGACATATGAAACTTTTAAACTTACAAGGTTTGTGCAGGTTTTGGATTTGGTACTACCCAAGATGAAATTTAGCAACTGACACACTCTGTGCTTGCCAAAAGAAGCTTTATATCTTCATTGCTGATGAGATAATGAAAGATAAACTTGCACATCCTTTAATACATCAGATTAATTCAAATGATTGAGGTGTCTGGCAATATAAATGTCAGATAAATGCTATTTTATGTCAGTAACTGCAGAAGTGGTTGGGTGCTCCCATATAATCCTTTTCACCCTGCTCCTGCACAAACAGAGCATCCCCTGAGTTGCGTGAGGAGCAGTGGTCTGTAGTTGCAGAGCCCTTCTCTAAGGTTAAAAGCACTGGCTTTGCTTATGAAACATCACTTGCTTAGAAACTCAGCTTTGTGCTCCAGGTAAAGTCAATAAAACTGTGTAAAACTAAGGTTGCAATGCAGAGGTTTTGCTTAGAGCCTACAGGAGAGGACAAAGGCTGTGCAACAGAACAAAGACAGTGAGAAAAGGCAAAAGGAAAAATAGTAAAAAACAGTAAGTTAATCAGTGGCCCAACACTGTCTTGTTTTCTTTTGCTGACTCTTAACTGACAGAGTGGTGAATGGATCAGATTGACAAGGTGTGTGCAATTACCATTTCCATTTTCAGTCTAAATGTCCAGCAGTGTGTCACAGCAGCTCACCCCTCACTGCAGTGGCTGTTCACAATGTCACCAGCTGCAATCTCCTTTCCAGCCAAGGCAGAAGTCCCTGTGGCCAAAGCTCAGCCCTCCCCTGAAGCACAGCAGGACTCTCACAAGCCTGAGCCATCCTTCAAAGTGCCACCAGCCCACCTTGGCAGGCAGGAGACCAAGACCATCTCCAAGTGCTACGTCCAGGTCACAGGAATGACGTGTGCCTCGTGCGTAGCCAACATCGAGAGGAATCTGAGAAGAGAGGATGGTGAGATGTGTGTCACTGTGGTCTGCTGTATTTCTAAGCATTTGTTCTGGAGAATCCATGTGGCTTTTGCACAGTGTTTTTAGTGGATGGGTTGTCAGGACCATTGCAGGTGTTCCTGCTCACCTCTGGTCCATAGGGTGGGAACCTGCTGCTTCAAGGATGTGCTCACCAGACACTGCCTTTGCAAAAGCAGCAGCTGAGTGCTCCAAAGACTACAGGGATCAAACAGGGATCCTTTTGAAAGTAAACCAATTCTTTCCCACTGGAGGGAGGTGCCCAGGTGTGCAGCTGAAAGGCAGAAGCAGATCTGTGCATTGGGGAGCTGTGGGAGAGGGACAGTGTGAGTGGATTAAAGGGACACAGGTTAATTTTAGCTCTGCGAGTCAGGGCAGTGATGTCTGTGATTATATTTGCAGGAACAAATGGCTGCATGACTGTGATGTAACAAAGAGTCATTAATTCATCCTGTGTTTAATTATTATAATGAAGATGGATATGTTCCAAGCTAGCCTGGATTTTAATTTTTTCATTGTAGAAAATGGATGACTCTAAATCCTCTCAATGCACAGTAGGATTGCACACTGTTAGATCTGCCCTTTCTCATGTGTCTTCTCCCTTGAAAAGGCTTCTGGAAATGGGAAATGCAGATCAGAGAAATACACAGCAGTGTGTTTTAGAAGAACTTCTTTTAAGTAAAAATAAATAATCTTTTCATATAGCATGGACAGAATGCTTGTAATTAGTCTGTTAAAAACATGCTGCTCATGTGATGCTTTCATCTGTCACAGCTACACTGAGGTGCTGGTGTATTTTCCAAACATGAGTTTTCTTTTATATACAACATAGCAGCTTTCCCATTTTCAATAAGTTGTGTTGTGCCCTCGTGTTACCATAAACGCAGGATGTTTCCTAAAGGTGATCTGCCACTCACAGGTTTTGTTTCCTAGGAATCCACTCGATCCTTGTTGCCCTCATGGCAGGGAAGGCAGAAGTGAGGTACAACCCTGCTGTCATCCACCCCTCAGCTATTGCAGAGCTCATCCGGGAGCTGGGGTTCGGGGCCACCGTGATGGAAAACTGTGCAGAAGGAGATGGAGTTCTGGAACTTGTTGTAAGCTACTCCTTAATCCCAGCCAACCTTGGCTTTTATGTGCTTGTGTAAATGTCCACTTCCTAAAGTTTAATCCTGTAACAGAGCTTAATTTACAAAAAATGAAGTGTAAGAGTATATCAGGTATGTATCACAAATTCTGTCTTGGCCTGCAAACTGTGCTGGCTCACTGCAACTACACTGAAAATGCAGAGAAATATTCCTGTATTCTTCTGTTTGCTCTGCCTGTTGCCAGAATTTATTTTTTTTCTTTTTGAAGCTGAGTGTAGCTCAGTGTACCCCAGCTCTGAGCTTGAGGAGCCAACAGAGCTTTAGTGAGGCTTAATAACCTTGTCCCTGTGCTGTGCTTCCTCTAAGAGGGCTGGATGAGATCCTGAGCAGCCAGATTTTGTGGGAGACATCCCTGCCCATGGCAGGGGGTTGGAACTGGGTGGTCTTTAAGGTCCATTCCAACTCAGACCATTCTGTTATTTTGCAGTCCTCTCATCCTTAACTGGAAAGTTCCATCCCACTGCTTCACACCCCAAATTAAAGCAATAAATTATGCAGCACAGCCACAAGCACTTTTCCTACTTTTTAAAATGCACTTGCCAGGTGACCTGTAGCTTTGGTAACAGGAAGGAACCTTTATTTCTTTATTTTACAGGTGAGAGGGATGACATGTGCCTCCTGTGTGCACAAGATAGAATCCACCCTCATGAAGACCAATGGTGTTTTGTACTGCTCAGTAGCTCTGGCAACCAACAAAGCCCACATCAAATATGATCCTGAGGCCATTGGTCCTCGAGATGTCATTCAAGTGATAAAGGTGAGTTCCATGAAGGCACCAGGTCTCATAAAATATCCAGTGTCCTTGGAAGAGTTAAACACCCTGGAAACAGAAAGGAAGGCCGTTAAAGCAAAAAAAATGGGTTTCTTTTCTTTGATCTGCTTTCTTCTTAGTGCAGGTTTCTGCAGCTAATATGTGTGTTCTGGCTCAAAAATGCTCTCTTACAACTTTGCCTAAGTTTTTAAACAGAAATACTTTGAAAGCAGATCATAGTAGACTTGGAGATACCAGCTCTAGGTTTGTAGAAAAATAAAGCACATTTATTTAAAAGTAAGGTACTGCAGCAAGTGAAAGGTGAAATAAGTTTCTCAGCCTTCTCCTTCAATTTCTCTACTTCTGTGCTTTAGCAACAGCCATTTTGGAAAGCCACATTTTAGAACTGCATTTTATTCTAGAAAGGTTAATTTCTACTTCAGATTGCTTTTCTCTCTTTGCAAGATAACTAAACAACAGTAACATTTCATATCAGTAATATTAATAAAGCAAATCGAAGGTAATATTGGCACCATCAGTGATGTGGCAATAACTGAGCACAGGGTGTATTTTTAAACTGTTCTCTTTTTATTACTGTGCTTTTTGTCCTTAGGATTTAGGTTTTACTACTTCCTTAGTCAAAAAGGATCGATCTGCCAGTCATCTGGATCACAAACAGGAAATCAGGCAGTAAGTATTCCTGAACGTTAGGTTCTGTAAAGATCTTTGAGTCTTCTTTTTTATCAACAGTCAATTAATGATTTATTTTTTTTTGTGACTATGCAAACTTGCTAGTTAAAATACTCTACAGCACTTGACTGCAATACAAGCTTTTTTCCTTTTTTTCTCTTTCTAAATCTGAGGTGGAAAAGGTCTTTTGTCGTGAGCCTGGTTTTCTGTATCCCTGTCATGGGGCTGATGATTTACATGATGGTGATGGAAAGTCAGCTCTCAGATGCTCATGCACATCACAACATGAGCAGTGAGGAGATGGAGGCCCTGCACTCCTCCATGGTCCTGGAATACCAGCTCCTGCCAGGATTGTCTGTCATGAATTTCCTGTCGTTTTTACTCTGTGTCCCTGTACAGGTAAGTGGGGTTATGACAGCTCCTGGTTTGTTGGGCTTAAACACTCAACATGGAAGGTGGTGAAGAACTTAAATTTGACAAGTGAATATAATTATGCTGATGCAAAATGCTTTTGAGGTTATGTTGCCAAAATAAGGAGTGCTGGGGACTGTCAGCAGGACAGGCAGTGGAGAGGTGCTGAGCTCTTGAGCTGCACTTGGAAGAGACTGGGAATATCTGAGAGTGCTGTGGAGAGACCACAGCCCCTGGGTAGAGCTGGGATTTTGTTCAGGAAGAGAAGCAAATAACAGAAATAAAGGATGTGTCTGCCCCTCTGCTGGAGGAGCTGCTGCTGTGAGTTAGAGACGAGTGTGAAATGCCATTGCAGGTGTTCGGAGGGTGGCACTTCTACATCCAGGCATCCAGAGCACTGAGGCACAACACTGCCAACATGGATGTGCTGGTTGTGTTGGCAACATCCATTGCCTTCCTCTACTCCTTTGTCATCCTCCTGGTTGCAATGGCTGAGAGAGCCAAAGTGAACCCTGTCACCTTCTTCGACACCCCCCCGATGCTGTTTGTGTTCATCTCGCTGGGCCGGTGGCTGGAGCACGTGGCCAAGGTAAGGACAAGAAAAACCCAGGACACTGAGAATCATTTCAGACTGTTGTGTACCTTGTAGAAAACATCCCATGAAAAAGCTCTGTTAGGTTCTTTTAGCCTTCTGTGTTGTAAAATCATCTGTAGTAACTGAATTAGTAAAAATATGAAATTACTTTATCAGTCTGTTTGCGGAAAGTATTTTCTTTAAAGGGTAAATTGCAACAAACTGTTGTCATTTACCCAGCTTTTTTTTCAATAGTATAGTCAGAAAAACATGAAAATTATTATTCTAGGGTAAAACCTCAGAAGCACTGGCAAGACTAATTTCATTACAAGCTACTGAAGCTACTATTGTTACCTTGGGCCCTGATAACGTTCTTTTAAGGTATCTTGCTTTGTGATTTGCTTTTTCTGTTGCTTCTTTTTTTGTTAATATACTTAATTCACAGACAAATTTCACTATTCTATAGCACTGTGAAGCAAATAACTTCAGATTTGCCGGCAGATAAAAATGTTAAAATGTAAAAGAATTAACACTGCTCTGCTTTGGTTTATTGGTTTATTGTTTTATTGCTGATTTTTTTTGCTGTGATAAGACAATTAGTGGATTTTCTTAACTGTAAAGTAAATAAAATTATTATAAAATAGCCATAGTGCTCTTTGAAATGGCCTTTCTTCTGATAATTTGCTTGGGTCACTTCAGTTCCAATCTCTTACTAGAACATTTACACCATTGCAGTGAGGAGCAGGTCGATGTGGAACTGGTTCAACGAGGTGACATTGTCAAAGTGGTCCCAGGAGGCAAATTCCCAGTGGATGGCCGTGTTATTGAGGGGCACTCCATGGTGGATGAGTCTCTCATCACAGGTCAGCATGTGCTCATCTGCTTTTTCCAAGTCTCAAAAGTGTTCTTCCTTTCCTTTAAACAAATCTGAAAAGGGAAGTTGAAGCTGATGTTGTCACTCCTGCTGGGAGTTGGTAGCTGTTCCAAAGGGACATTTTTCAGCCATGCTGTATCTGTTGTTGCCCTTTCCTTAGGTGAGGCCATGCCTGTGACTAAGAAGCCTGGCAATACAGTTATTGCAGGTTCCATCAATCAGAACGGGTCCCTTCTGATCTCAGCCACCCACGTTGGAGCTGATACCACTCTTTCCCAGATTGTTAAACTTGTGGAGGAGGCCCAGACCTCAAAGGTAGAGTATCATCAAGTCGAGCACTTGAGGTTTGCTGTCTCACACCAGATCACTGGAGGGGTGGCTGAGACTGCTGAGATTTGAGTTGCAGCTGCATAATGAAGTATCTTGCTGAATAAGGGCTTTGATCCAGTGTACTGAGCCGAGTCTCATCCTCTTATTAAGTAAATCTGTAATTACAAAGTGTGGCAAGCCAAGTCTACTGCAAGCAGCAGCTGTGATTGTGTCTGAAGGCACAGAAGAGATTAAATATGATGGTGCTGAGCGATGTGTTTCTCCTTCCCAGGCTCCCATCCAGCAATTTGCAGACAAACTTAGTGGCTACTTTGTTCCTTTTATTGTGGCTGTCTCTGTGGTTACCCTTTTTGCCTGGATTATAATTGGGTTTGTGGATTTTGAAATAGTGGAAAAATACTTTCTGGTAAGTAAATCTCCTTAAACACCTTCTGAAATATTTAATAAACAGCCTTACAATTCTATTAGATTGCAGTGGTTCCCTTTCTGGATTATCCTTGCAGGCAGTTGCTGACTATTACTGATCTTGTTATTACATCTTTTACGTTATGTGTGTTTTTTTACACTGTGTCATTCCTGCATTTGTACTTTAAGAGAATCCACAGTAATTAATCAGCTCCTGAAAGTTAGGATTAAAAAAAAAGTAAATTAAAAAAAGTAAGTTTTAAACATCAAGGATTTCCCACCATCCATCCTTCCTGTGGGTAAAAGAAGTCTTTCCTGTTACAAGCTTCAGTTGTGCATCGAGCTCTGTTAGAGTAGCTCTGTGTAAATTCATCTTGGGAATCAGTGGAATTTGTCTTCATTACAGATGCCAGAGGAGGGTCAGGATCCCAGCTTGGACTTTAGGGTTGTTTAGATCACAGCTTTCTTGTTTCAATGCTATTTCTAATTAGAATTTATTTGTTTCCAGGAAAACAATCTTTGTATCTGCGTGGGTTTTTTTCCCTTTACTGTATATTTTATAACTATCTTTTATTACATTAACAACAATCTTTTATTACATTACAGTGTTAAAGAGTTAGAGCATCTGGTGTCTTATTTAGGAAAATGTCCTATAAGTAAAACAGTACAGAACAGAACTTGGTTCATTAGCCATTCATTTAATCATTCATCTTAGGTTTTGCATCATTTGCCTGTGCTTCAGTACTACTGAAGTACAATACTTCAGCATTAGCACTGAGCTGATAAATGTGCAGCTTTGCCAGCCTGCAAGTGTGCAAGTGTGGCTGACTGTTTTGCCCAGTGTGTTCCCTGACCAGACCCCTCTGTCCCAGGGCTACAACAAGAGCCTTTCCCCAGCAGAGGTGATCCTGCGCTTCGCCTTCCAGGCCTCCATCACCGTGCTGTGCATCGCCTGTCCCTGCTCGCTGGGCCTGGCCACGCCCACGGCCGTCATGGTGGGCACGGGCGTGGGCGCCCAGAACGGCATCCTCATCAAGGGTGGAGAGCCCCTGGAGATGGCTCACAAGGTGAGGAGAGGGGCTGCAGCTCCAGGGCTTCCAGAGCGTGCACTGGTCCCTTCCAGCTGAGGGTATGGGTGGGACGTGGGTGAGGTGTCACCGGCACGGACGGAGAAGTTTGGTTCAAGTGGGTGTTTGTCCAAGGACTCTGTGCCTCCACGCTTGGTTCATGGATAAAACCTTCCTGTGTTCTGCAGGTGAAGGTGGTTGTGTTTGACAAAACAGGGACCATCACCCACGGGACTCCAGAAGTGATGCAGGTGAAGTTCCTGGTGGAGGGGAACCACCTCCCTCGCCACAAGATGCTGGCCATAGTGGGGACTGCCGAGAGCAACAGCGAGCACCCCCTTGGAGCAGCCATTACAAAGTACTGCAGGAAGGTGAGGGGGCTGCACAGGACAGCAGCTCGTGTGGTGGGACAACCTCTCTTGCACTACTTCATAAATAGCACAACACCATTCATGCATTACTGAAGTGCTGTATTTAATTGGGAAAGCTGAAAAATGTGGAGCCACATAAATCACGCCATATTAGATGCACCATTCAGACTTAGATTTCGATGTTTTCCTTCCTCTTATTTGTTCAACTACACTTTGTTTTGTGATCTTTGTAATTGCATCATGCTCCTGTAAATTTAAAAATTCCATCTTTTTTTTTTTCTAGGAACTGAACTCAGAAACCCTTGGGACATGTACAGATTTTCAGGTAGTTCCAGGCTGTGGCATTAGTTGCAAAGTCACCAATATTGAAGCTTTACTCTACAGGAAAAATAGAATGGTTGAAGAAAACAATGTTAAAAATGTGACACTTGTGAAAATAGAGGAACATGCAGATGAATCAGTGCAGCCTGCTTTGATTATTGATGCTGAACTACCAAGTAAGTTAATTCTGGGTTAGAGAATAAAATAGACAATTTTTGCTTTTGTGTCTTTAGAATCGTTAAGAGTGAGGTCACTCTTCCTACTTCTGGCTTGGAGAACTAGGCTGACATCAAGGCACATGTTAAATAGTTGATAATTTCTTTATTTTCATGCTTTATTTCATCACTCAACATTTAAATTAAATACAATTTCAAGTTACATGTTGAATATGGGACTGGAAAATCATTCAGGAGTTGTCTGTCAGTTCCCTCTGGTTTTACTTCCCTTCATCCTGAGTTACCATTTGCTAGCCAAAATTATATATATTTGCATAACTGAGTAGTTTTTACTCAAGAACAGCTCAGTGTTACATCTTTCAATTCCCCTGAGCTGTTACATAGAATTTAGAAGTGCAGTGAAGGAGACTTGGTCCTTTACTGTCCTTTGCCCTGTGGTTTTTGGCCCTCTGGCATGGGCTAACTCCCCAGTCCTGAAGAAGTGTTGGTGTCTCTCTTGTCAAGGACACCATGAAGAGATTGAGGGGCAGAAGGGACTGAGAAATCCTTGATGTCTGTTTGGATTCCCTGCAGTGCTATTTCAGTGGATACTGGGATGAGCTGCAGGGAAGCTCCCTGGTTGTGCATGTGATGGGAGGATTGTGCTTTCTTCCTGCAGCTCCTGTGACTTCTCAGAAATACTCAGTCCTCATTGGGAACAGGGAATGGATGACCAGGAATGGGCTCCTGGTGAGAAATGAGGTGGACAAAGCCATGATGGAGCATGAGCGGAGGGGCCGCACGGCTGTCCTGGCTGCTGTGGATGGTGAGTTCAGTGCTGCTGCTTCATTCAGAGCTGCATTTGTCACTAAATACCATGTAAAATGTCACTTAAATAGAAATTAATAAGTAGTGATGTCATAGCAGCTATACCTGAAGCAGAGGAGTGGGATGAAAAGAGATGATTAATCAGTTTTACAGCACTTTGAATTGGGAAAGTCTTCCTGCCTTTCTTAGCTGACAGGAGAGTTGGGCATAATCATGGAATGCAAAGACTTCAAAGAGAGCAAAGGGGAAGAAAGGAGAAAAAATGAATGGTTTTTTTATTGTGGCTGGACATTCCATGCTCTGTATTGCTTTAAACCTTGCTGCCCTGATACCTGTTCTCATTCCACTTCTTACTGTCAGTATTAACTGGTTCTTACTGGGGGAAACGAGTTACTTTTTTTTTTTCCCTAAATCTATAAAGATCTTTATTAAAAGCGCTTTCTTTTCTGTTTTCAGGAGTGCTCTGTGGCTTGATAGCTATTGCTGATACTGTGAAGCCAGAGGCTGAGCTGGCAGTGTACACTTTGAAGAACATGGGGTTAGAAGTTGTCCTCATGACGGGTGACAACAGCAAAACAGCGCGGTCCATCGCCTCCCAGGTGGGCTGCTGTCCTGTGCCTGGCTCTGCAGCTGGTTGCAGCAGGAAGGGTCTTGTGGCATGTTGGTATTGCTGGCAGAAATATAGAACTGGTCTATAAAATATGCTAATGTAACAAATTTTGGGGTAACGAGGGAGTGCAAGAAGTCTCTTTGAATGGAAGTAACATCAGCTGTGAATTCAGAGCTGTTTTCATATCAGATGGGTTTGGTCTTTAGCTCAGGAGTGATGACACGGATTTCACCCTTCCTGCTCACATCACTCCAGGCAGGAGCTTTGACAGCTGCAGCTCAGTTGTGTTATCTCTCTTTCTGTTCAGGTTGGCATCACCAAAGTGTTTGCAGAGGTTCTGCCCTCCCACAAGGTGGCCAAAGTGAAGCAGCTGCAGGACGAAGGGAAGCGGGTGGCCATGGTTGGAGATGGGATCAACGACTCCCCAGCCCTGGCCATGGCCAACGTGGGCATCGCCATTGGCACGGGCACGGACGTGGCCATCGAGGCAGCTGATGTGGTTCTCATCAAGGTGAGACAGCAGAGTTCAAGGCAGCTGCTGAGAGGAGTCAGAAGGCCTGGGATGTTTTGGATGGTGCTGAGAGGCACAACCTCTCTAAGCCAGGAGAACTGGAGCAGAGATTGTGTTCATTGTTTGCATAGTGCAGTGCTGATTATCCCATGAAGGAAACTACCAGGTTTTCTGGGTACTGCACATTTTGGGGTTATTGAAGTTTGAGAGTGGGCAAAGGAGGAGAAAGTGACCTGAGTTTTGGCAAACATAAATTGTGTTTGGGTAATGCACCACAGCAGGGTTACAGTCACTTCTTCCTGTGTATCAGCAACACCCTGACAGATTGTGAGCAGTGTTTGGAGCTGTCTGAGGTGCTGTGTGCATTACCTGGATTGTGATGACATCTGGACTAAGACTGGCACTGACTGACTGGGCTCTGCAGCCAGACCAGAGCAGCCTCCAGAGGGCTTACTATGTTTATCCTGTTATATCCAGTGCACTGTGCTGAGCTGTAAAACAGGACTGTGCTGACAGCACTGTGTTTTCTTCTTCTGTCTGCTCCAATAAACATTTGAACTTGCAGGATGACCTGATGGATGTGGTAGCAAGCATAGATTTATCGAGGAAAACTGTGAAGAGGATCCGGATCAACTTTGTCTTTGCTCTAATTTATAATCTCATTGGAGTTCCCATAGCTGCAGGTATGTGAGTGTTCCCCTGCACTAATTGGATTGGGCTCAGGGAGGAGAAGATTGCAGTGATTTGCTGTTGTGTGGGAGGGCTTCCATTGTCTTTATTTCTGGCTGTCAGTAAGGGCAGAGTTCTCTACCTGGGGATGTTGCAGTGGAATATTTCTGAGCTGTGCTTCTCCCACACTGTGGCTACTGTGGATATGCTCAGCACATCAAAATAACTTCAAAATAAAAGGTTTATTGAAAGAGCCTGATCCTGTGAACAAGCAGTTTACTGCAGGGTGGGCAGGATGTGCCAGCTCTGACTCTGCAAGTGACACATCCAAGTGTGTATTCACCTGAGGTTCTATTTGAGATAAACCACAAAGCCTTATGTATTAAATATCTGTTGTTTAAACTAAAATCCTATTTTTAACACATTAAAACACAACTAAAACTAGACAATGTATGTAAAATTGTAGCTGTCAATACATGAATAATGCAGTGCTCTTGCTCTGAACTTACTGCTGGTTTAATTTTCTAGGTGTCTTTCTGCCCATTGGTTTGGTTCTGCAGCCCTGGATGGGATCTGCAGCCATGGCTGCCTCCTCAGTCTCTGTTGTGCTTTCTTCTTTGCTCTTAAAGATGTGAGTAGGAACAGTCTTGTGGTTTGTAACCCAGATTTGAAGCTCAGGGCTTTTCCTTTGAGTGGCAGAAAATACATGTGGGACTATGAGAGATTTTGAAGGCTTTTGAACCAGTTCAGGCAAGTCTGTGTTTAGCAGACACTGGTGTTTAAAAATGTCATTTCTAATGTGAAGTGTACAAATCTGAAGTGTGTTCAGAATAGAAAATGCCTTAGTGGCCTTTGTGTATTTGTGAAAAATCTTGTTGGTCAAATTACAGATGCCTCTGACTTGTGTATAATGAACTTCTATCCATATTTCAGTGTACTTCACTTCAGCCTCAGAGGCATTGTTCTATTTTTTCTTCCTTCCTTAGGTACCAGAAGCCAAGTTCTGAGAAGCTGGAGTTCCGTGCCCGTGGTCAGATGAGGCCCAAGAGCCCCTCAGAGATCAGTGTCCACGTTGGCATCGATGAGAGCGGCACTGGCTCCCCCAAGCTGAGCCTGATGGATCGAATCATCAACTACAGCAGAGCCTCCATCAACTCTCTCTTCTCAGACAAACGTTCAGTGAACAGCATAGTGCTCAGTGAGCCAGACAAGCACTCGCTGTTGGTGGGGGATTTTGGAGAAGATGATGACACAGCCTTATGAAAGACTCGCTCCTCCCAACCCCACTAAGGCAAAACAACAAAAAAAACCCTGGAGCAAAATGAAAACACAACCAAAACAGCTGTCATGAGGTCTGTGCATGTACTGATCCTTGTGGAGGTCTTTTAGATGCATTTCTTCTTCAGAGTAGAGGTAATTTTGGCAGTGACTTTCCAGGGTCTTTTTTGGTTTTTAATCTAGACTTACCAAAAATATCTGGTGTGGGGCTGTTGATGCTCACAAACAAGGCTGTGTTCCCATTCCATGGAGCTTGCAGTATAGCATTTATTTTGGCAAATTGTCAAAATACAATTAAGGAGGCTAAGGAACCAGAAACTGATTTCCCAGCCTGAAGCCAGGCTATTTTATGCGTAGTCGAGTTCAGTACTGTGTTAAAAAATTGTGTATTTACATCTGCAAAATACTGAAGGTTCTGTTTGCAGAGAGATGTGCCTTACTTCAGAACCCTCTCGCTTCCACAGCCTGCCTTCTGCCAGAAATGGTTCCTCTCAAATGCCTTTTCTTGTTAGAAACATCTGGTTCCAGCTTTTCACACTCCGAGCTTCACCTCATCTCCGTGGGATCCAAATTCCTGCACGGCGGAAAACGGGGAGGTTTGGAGTTGGACCCACACTGAGCTCTGCACATCCTGCCCCAAGACACTCCTGCTCCTCAGACTGTCTGCCTCAAGGTTGACTGGGTTGGGAGGTTTCACTTCTTCCCAGCCTTTCCTAAGCCAAAAACTCCTGCAACACCCGAATGCAATATCAGCGTGATGTGTAATAGCCAAAGTGTGCAGCTTTAGGAAGGCAGCAGTGTGGTTAGTGCTCTCCTCCAGCACCTACTGGCAATCCTGCAATGAACCAGGAGAGTTTGTCACACAATCTTTACAATTCAATCTTTGCAGGTAAGTGTCTGTATTCCAGGAACGGCCCAAAATCACTCCAGGGGTTGATCCAAACTCTCTTTGCTTGGGCTGTGCAGATCCAGGCGTTGTGAATTCAGACAGCTGTCATTTGTTGCTGAACTTCTGATTATGAAATCATGACTATCAAAAAAACCCTCAGTGAGAAATACAGATGCTCATCACCCAGGAGCTGGATACCTGTTTGTTACTCACTGAACCTTGCTCTCCATCCACTGCTGACACGGCTGTCAGCAGCAATCACTGCATTCAGTAATGTTGAATTTCATTCTGAAGTGCAGTCCATGGTGTGAATGTGTGCCAATTGTGCTTGTAGAGGAGAAATACTCAGTTTGGTGTAGATAAAGAGAGTCTCTCATGTTCTGCTTTTTAACTCAAAGCCTGAGGTCATGGCATAGATTGTGTAGGTTAAAAGTCCTGAGTAAACAGCTTCTGCATTTTATCTGAGAACCACCAGAAAAATCCTGTTGTGTGAGAGCAGAAGAGCTGTGCTGTGGGATGTGTTGTTAGGAAATCAGGGTACCTGTATTGCAGTGAGGACAGCAGCATCACCTGCTGCTGCTGCTGGTATAGGAAACAAAACATTTCTGTTGCAGGATTTGGGTTCTTAATCTCTCTACATGAATATAGAGTATTTTTATAAATTAGGTGGTAGCTGTATGTAATGTGTAGTGTTGTTACATGCTGAGAACCATCACTGCAAAGCCATTCCATGAGGTTTTGTTCTCAGTTTGCAGCAGCAGAGCTGTTCTTACACAGCAGATCATTACCCAAAGCTGTTTGGTCGTGATAGGATGGGTTTTAGTGCTTCATAATCGTGCAAAGATTTCAGTTTTGTGTAATCACCCTCATTCTCAGTGTTCTTGGCATGTTGTGCAGGTGAAAGGGAAGTATTTACATATTCTATCTGTGCTGTGGGTGGTCTCAGTCACTGCTTCAGAGGGAGTTCCCTGCTGGTTGTGGAGTGGATGGCATGGAAATGACACATCAGCTCCTGCTGCAGGAAACAGGGAGGTAATTCAGGGCTCAACTCCTGGTCAGTAGATAAAGCAGCAGGAAGGACTTGTTAAACTATATCCAAATATATTTTTAGAGCACTTTGCCTTCAACCTTTTGTTGTCCAAATGCTGTGTAGGTTGAATGTTTATGGCTTTATCTCCAACTTTTTCCCAGGACAGATATTTTTCTAGGCTTTATCATTTTCTGTGAAACTCAGCATTTGATCCAGGTACAGCAAAATAAGGCTCTTTCTCCAAACCAGGAGACTTAATGTGGTGCAGAGATGATTATCAGGGAATAAGGAATAGCAGCTGCTGGCTGGGAGGGATGGGAGAGCAGCTTGTAGGGACAGCCAGAGGATGGGGCTTAGGGGGAGAGGAAATAACTGAGTGCAAGGATGGATGGGGCAAGGTGGTTGTGATAAACTCAGATCTTTGAAAGGTTGTCTGTCCAACACTTCCCACAGGTATGATAATGACTTCTAGGATGTTTATCTTGTGATTAAAATATTACAAAAGGTGCTTTATGTTGAAGAACCAAAATATCTTTCAGTTTGAATGTACAGTGCAAGGGGAATAATGTGGGAGCTAAATGTTTTCCCAAATGTAAATGTTTTAATATGTAAATAGGTCCTCCTGTTGGAGACAGTTTGGATTCAGAAATTTGAAGTATCACTTGGAAACACTCAGTTACAAACAATATTGTATTACTCCTTTGTCTATTTTATTGTTTTCTGTATCTAGCTATTTATAAACCTGTGCTCTATTTAATAAAAACATACATATGCTCCAGGCTTTAAAATTGCTCTTTGAATCTTGCCAAACAAACTTTTAAAAGAGTTTAAAACACTTGACATTTTATACAAGAAAAGAAGGTGAAGTTGACAGAACACAGTGGAAGCAAGAAAACACTTTTATTTATTAAAAACAACACTTTTTTGCTTAGAACTTCCAACAAAGTGTTTTAAACTGGAGAGTTTGTTATTCAGTTTCAGTGATGAAGAATGGAGAAGTGACTGCTGGTTGGAATGCTAATGTAGGGCTGTTACAGTTCTTTGCATCTCAGAACATGTCTCACGTTTCCTATTCTTTCAAGACTGTGCCTCCATCATTATAATGGCAATTATAAGCTATGTAATAAAATGTAGCATCCAAAGGCTGTTTTAAATCATGTTCTTTCATCTCCTTTAAATAATTTTTGCTTGCTCAGCAACAGGCCCAGGGTTGGGGTTTGGTTGGGGTTTTTAGCTCTGCTAAACATGACCTTGAGCACACACTGAGCCTGGGTGGAATTGTGGGGCTGCTGGAAGGTGGGAAATTGGGGAATAATCATCCTGTAGGAGCATTGCTGTCTTACAGAAGGGAGAGAGAAGTAACTGAGAGAGAACTAACTGAGGCTGCAGTCAAAACCTGTCACAGCAGGAGCGCCAGAGCTGCCGGCCCAGGGCTGAGGTTTGTAACATCTCCACACCCTTTGGGCAGCCTTTTCCAGGCCTCAGTCCCCCTCACAGTAAAAAGGGGTTTTCTGGTGTTAGGATGAAATTTCCTGGTTTGGTTTGTGCCCATTGACCCTTGTTCTGTCACAGGGTGTTACTGAGCACACTCAGGTTCAAGTTGCATCCACAAGTTTCCAAAATGAAGAATTTTGCTTTTCCTTAAGCAACAACCCTGTAATTTCATTCTGGACTGTCTCTTCAGCCTGGCATGCCCCATCAGGTGTGGAAACCTACAGGTTTAGCACTTGTGGTTTGAAAAATGCAGGTTTGTTGCACAAAAATAGTAATCAAAACGTGTAGGATTGTTAAATTTAGGCCTTGAGTTATTTTGGGTGTGAACCTCCTGGTTTCAAATGGAACAGTTTCATTTTAGCTCTGACTGAATAGGAAAAAAAAAAAAAAGGTATACCAAAATCTTGTATGCTCATTAAGTAGGCAGGAAGCTCCAAATCCTGGGGACCAAGGTCTGATATCTGCATTTATCTGGACAACACACAGCATTGTGATTCAAGAAACACCAAGTTTAATATAGATTAAAAATTATTAAGACTCTCCTGGAATTTTAAAGTGCCTCTCCTTTCCTAAAACATAACAAGTCAATGATGTTTCCAAAGTGAAAGCTTTGAGCTGTCCCTGTACAAAATCAGAGCTCTGATGGAAAATGGTACTGTAGGTAATGGTAGGATTCATGGCAGTCTAAAACTTATTTTCCTGGGCACGAGAGAGGCACAGAGAAATGCTGTGTTCCTGCAGCCTTAGCCAGGCTTGGAGCCTCTGCAGCTGCTGCCTCACTAAGGTTTTCAGGCTTGATGGAATCCATTTTCCATTTTACCAGCATGCAGTTCCTGCATTGGTTTCTGAACCACTCCCTAGATGCTTTCATTGCATGGCTACACCATCTTTTAAATGTTCTTTTTTTTTTGCCATTTTAAAGTAACGTTTTTAGAACACATCTCCACAGAACACTCTGACAAGCCCTTAAGGTCAGACTTTGATTCCAAATTCAGCATCTGCCTTGATAGCAGAGCTGTGCTAAGGGCAATGTTAGGGGTTTTGGTTTTTTTTCCTTCCAGTTGACTGGACAATTGAAGTGGTAGCTGTGAATTTGTACCATGTCTGCTCAGTCATGAAGGAAAACTACTGACCAGGTAAGACTGGCTTGTTTGTATCCCATTAAACACCTCTCTAAAATAAATCTTTTAAGGGCAGTTGGAGAGCTGTACACACACACAGACTCTCAGGTGCAGGAAAAAGAGACACAGAGTAGGATTCTTCAGCATTTTTCGTTGAACCCCTCGATCAATTCCATCCATGGACAGTCCTGAAGCCCTTTGTGCCTGCAGGGCTTGGGAATGAGACTGTGCTGGCATTGGGCAGGTGAGGGAGCAGCCAGGCCCTGTGCACCTTTATTCTCTTAGGGTTCTGCCCATTCTTTAGGCAGCTTTTCCCCACCTTCAGATTGGATGCTCAAACTCCATATCCCAATGGATCATGAAAAGAAAGAGCTGGGAAGGATTGCAAAATCCAGACAGACCTGGAGCTGGTGAGAACATATGGGATTCACGTTCACATAAACTTTACTCTCCAGAGCAGCAGTCTGTTTGGGGCTATAAATCTTAATATTTTTGCCTAATTAAATTAATTAATTTCCAATGCTTAAATTCTAACACTCCCACCTGGCAATGCCCACCATGCTTGGGATCACACAGAGAGGCAGAGGCCCCACCTTGCAGGTAAGTCCAGCATTTCTTTAGGATAAAAGGGTGGCAGCTAACACTGTGCATGCACAGTGCCACAACCCCTGTCATTCCTGTGTCTCTGCTGGCTCCATGGAGCCCCAGCTGGCTGATCATTTACAGGCTGTGTAACCAAACATCCCCTCCTGGAAAAGGCTGCAGTTCCAAGCAGGTGCCCAGGGGGGTGGACACAGCAAAGATTCCCAGGGAATCCAGAGCAGTCTGAAATTATCACAGCTCCTCTCTCCAAAAAGCCTGAGCTGCAGGGTCACCTGAGGAGCCTCTTCCCATGGATAATCAAAGGACACAAACCTTGGGAGCCCAGTGAAGGGTAAATTAGCAAAGCAGACTTGTAAATCCCACAGTTTAAAGTAAGCACAATTATAGAAATATTCTTAATCACAAAGAGATAACTTGAAATAGGGAAAGCACAGAGAAAGAGCACTTGGCAGAGTGTTGGGGAGGAGTTTTGGGGGCAGAAAAAATCTTCCCTTGCACTCTTGAGGAACCATGAAACCACAGTGAAATACTGGTGAAGCATTAATGTTTCCCAGTGAATCCTCGCCCACCTTCCCCTGACCCTGCTTCTTAAAAATTCCAGAAATGGCATCATTCAGATATTCAGAAGTCCCAGGGAGACTGGGATGGTGCTGGGGCTCCATCCAGTGGGGAGCAGGCAGGGGACAGGTGCCCAAAGCACTCTCCCCTCTGGGTTATTCTCCTCACTGCAAGCACAGCTCAGTGGCAGATCTGCTGTTGGGGCTACCTGGGGATTTGGCCTTTCATTAGTTGGTGATCAGTGTTGGGCTAATTTGTCACCCATTTTTAATGAGGGACTATGAAAGGGCTGAAGACAAGGACAGGAGCTGATGCATGAGAACAGATAAATGTGCAGTTCAGACTGATGATGGGAATATGATATTTACAGTGAGGCCCTGGCACAGGGTGCCCAGAGAAGCTGTGGCTGCCCCATCCCTGGCAGTGTCCCAGGCCAGGTTGGACGGGGTTTGGAGCAACCTGGGACAGTGGAAGGTGTCCCTGACATGGCAGGGGAGAGGAACAAGATGAGTTTTATTGTCCCTTCCAACCCAAACCAATCTGTGATTCTATGATATTGAATATGAAAACACATGCCCCAAACAACCTAAGCTTTAATTATCCAAGGAAATGTGTCTTACAATCACTTCAACAGGTTTTAAACAATAAATTTAAAAAAAAAATCTCATTTTTAAACTGCAGTACTAAAACCCCATAGTGAAATATGTGATGTTCAAAAGCCTTTTAATAGAAATGATTTTGCTGCAGTCTCCCTCAGTGATGCTCTGTTTCTGGAATCTGGGCACAGAAGGTTGAGAGACAAAATTTGGGAAAAAGAAAAAATGCTCTTTCTCAGTCTCTCTCCTGAATTACTTCCATTTCTTGCAAGAATATTTTTACCTTTCCTGTAAGATCCCTGTGCTTAAATATTGAATATCTTCCACTGCAAGGAGAAAAGAACACTCAGACTCGTGCTGCAGCCTGTTTGTAAGTGGAAGCTTGACCTGCAGGGGGTGGGTGGTTCTAAAAGCAGGAAATTTCTGCCGCCGGGATCACGAGACACACGGGGAGATGCAGATTATTGCTCCTCAAACCACATCCCTCTGCTTTGTCTCACACAAACACACACCCCGGTGCACCCAAGGCTGTGCTGTGCCTCAGCTTGCACAGTCCTGTTCCTTTTGGCAACCTGAAGCCAGCAGGATCATGCAGGAAAGGGCTGTGCCAGTCTAAAGGAGAGCTGCTGCTCCATATTCCTGGGAATAACTCCCTAGGATGGTCACAGGTCTGGGAATAACTCCCTAGGATGGTCACAGGTCTGACCCCAGCTCCTTGGGTTTGGCATCACCCTTTGCCCTCCTGGCTTTGCTGCACTGGTTAATTTAAAAGTGCAGGGGCTGAACTGTTTGCATGGGCTTTTTTCTTTAAATATTTGCAGTATATTCTAAATATTTCACAACAGGAGGGAAGGACAGAGAGTTGACTCAAGCGTGGAAATGAGCTTTGAACGTGTTTCTGTGTTATTTCCCCTTCCTTTGTAACTTCTTTATGAGACACAAATTCTCAAGGGCTATGCCTGGGCCATATCCCAGCTGGAACTGTGTTCTGCCACCTCGGGTTCCCATTTGACATCCTCTCTACTCCCCTATCTCATGTTCTTCACAAAGAAAGGAGGAAAAGGAGAAAGGATAAAACCAGAGTACGCTGGATGAGGTATGGCTGCAGTTCTGCCAGAACAGCGATCCTCAGGACTGCACCAAGATTGCTACAGACTGCTTACCAACACTCCCCTAACCCATTGCATGGGTATAGCTGTAGTGGAGTTAGTCCTGGTCAGTACAGTGTTCCAGGTCATTTTCATTGATTTACTTTTCTTTATGGCTCGCTTAGTCCTCTGCTGCTGAATGCCCTGACTACCTGGGGATTCCCAAGTGTCCTGCTGTCCCCTGTCCTCCACCAGCTGTCCTGAACTGCTGCGGGTGCTCAGGTGGCTGTGACGTTCCTGCTCCACACTTTTGTACCCCTAGGAGGTGACATTCGAGCTTTTGAAAGCAAAACCTTGTGCTGATGAACGAACCCATCTCCCAGGGAAAGCACGAGGTGCTGCAAGGGCTGGCTTGTGGACTGCAGCTGGGAAGAGCTCTCCTTTCTGAGTCAGCATCCAGGAATTCAACCTTTGCCTTCGTAGAAAGCAGCACAGCATGAAGCAGAACAGGGAGAAGGAAATGGATTAATTTCAGAACAGTTAAAAAGTTACAGCTCCCTGGATCCAGAGAACCCTTTCCTTAACTCCTCACCTGGAGTCTCTCTAAGGTGTGCATTTGTTCACCTGTTCTCACTTGTGCTTCTGGCTTGTGAGGTAAAAGTTATTTTTTATTAATTAATCGATTCCTAATTGTATGATTTATAGCAGTATATGAAAAATTACAGTGACACACCCCGACAAACTTTCCTGGTCTCCTCCATCCTGATAGGTGACCACTAACAGGGGATTTCATATCACTGTCACTTTGTTCCCCTTGTGGGTTTCAGCATTGCCTGCTGGTGGGGTTGACACCTTTAACACGTCTTGGAGACCCATCCAGGCTTTCCTGAGCTTTCTGACAGGTCCTGCAGCAGGAGACTCCCACCGTCCTGCCCCAGAGGCATGCAGGCTGGCTGTTCTCACCCACATGTGAGCAGTGCTTTAGTCTGGCTCTCCTTTGAATCACAGAATCCTTCAGTTTGGAAAAGACCTCTGACACCATCGAGTGTGATCTCTGAGCAATCACCACCTTATCAGCGAGACCAGAGCACTGAGTGTCACTTCCAGTCATTCCTTGAACACCTGCAGGGGTGGTGACTCCACCACTTCCCTGGGCAGCTCATTCCAAAGTTTAACAACCCTTTTTATGAAGAAATTCCTCCTGATTTCCAGCCTGAACCTCCCCTGGCATAACTTGGGGCAGTTCCCTCTCCTCCTGTCCCTGTTCCCTGGGAGCAGAGCCCTTTTTCCCCCCTGGCTGCCCCTCCTGGCAGGAGCTGTGCAGAGCCAGCAGGGCCCCCTGAGCTTCCTTTGCTCCAGGCTGAGCCCCTTTCCCAGCTCCCTCAAGGGATCAATGAGATCCTCACAGGACTGACCCTGCAGACCCTTCCCCAGCTCTGCTGCCCTTCTCTGGACTCCCTCCAGCCCCTTTCTGTCAGCAGAGAACCGAATTTGCCAGGCACTCAGCTCACCATCATCACCACTTTCTCAGCAGTGTCTGTACATTTTTGTGAGAGTGGCAAAAAACCAACCCTGTCAGCAACAGAAAGGCCTATCCTATGGGCAAAAGACAAAAGGCCACGAGCTCGTTTTTCACGCAGTACAGTCCATGGCACTGTGCTATTGTGGCCCAGCGCACGGCCCGCTGCTCTGCTGCACGGATATCAGGGCAGGTGATGGTTGGGCTGCACCCACAAACCTGCTGTGAGGGCATGACAGGACAAGGAGGAATGGATTCAAACGGGAGAGATTAGGTTTAGATTGGATATTAGGAATAAACTCTTCCCTGTGAGGGTGGGGAGGCCCTGGCACAGGGTGCCCAGAGAAGCTGCGGCTGCCCCAGCCCCGGGAGTGTCCAAGGCCAGGTTGGCTGAGGCTTGGAGCAGCCTGGGATAGTGGGAGGTGTCTCTGCCCATGGCAGGGGGTGGAACGAGATTATTTTTAAGGTTCCTCTAAACCCAAACCATTCCGTTATTCAATGAAACCGTTTTGCTGGAAGGTGTATCCCTTCAAACAGTTGTTTTGTCCCCAGTTGTCTTGAAAAATATTTATGTAGGTCACTTGAAAATATCCCGGGTTCTAACTTGTCCTTTACTCTCAATGCTCGGCCTGCCCCAGGCCTATGCCTGGGCTGAGGTGCCTGCCCTTCATCTGAGGGATTCCCACCAGCCACCACACGTTTAGGCAGCATTTATGGGTCATTTTCCCTCAGATAAGGTCCGGAACCGCTAATTTGGCCGCTCGGGCAGCGGACCCGGCGCTCTCCGGCTCCCTCAGGGAGCGGCGGCTGCGTGCGGGACGTGACCGGGGCCGGCACCGCAGCCCCGCCCCCACGGGGCGGGCCGCCCGCTGACGGACAGGAGGCTCGACCAATAGAAACGCGTGTTGGACAGCGCGGGCC
>VZRZ01002368.1:0-34255 GCA_013398175.1 Climacteris rufus | reverse complement strand
CCAGCTCTGTGACATCATCCCAGATCCATGCTCAGCTCCAAGTCTGCCCCAGTTCCCAAGGTCCCGCTGCCCACTGCCACTTCCACAGGGAGAGAGACCTAAGGATTATCCTGCAGGAAGGATGGAAGAGCTGAATGATTGCCCTGGACTGAAGGAAGTGCACAAGGGGAGAGGCGGGAATGGGGATTCCACTTCTCACCCCCGTGTCCTGCTTGAGGCAGAAACTTTTCCTTGGCATGTCGGAGTTGGAAACAATCCCATAATGGTCCGGTCTTTTTTTGTTGCCCTTCTGGTGGCATTTGTGATCTGTCCAATTGGTTCTTGGTCCCTCAGTTCCTCCAAATCTCGTCAATATAAAAAAATCTTCGGGATTTATATGGAAAAGTGGCCAGAAGCTCTCTGCTTCTGTCTGAAATTCCCAGTGATACCAGGGATGTGACGAACAGCTGGAAAAATATCAGAGGAGACGTGGCCCTGGGATTTCTGTGGGACCCAGGGGCAGCTAAAACCCTAAATCACCTAAAACCCAGAGGGCTCTGAGTTAAGAGATAAGATAGTGGAGATAAGAGTGATTTGTGTGGCTTGGGAGGGCACAGATGTGTGGAATGCAAGAAAAGATTCCTGAAATCCCCTTCCCCAGTCCCCCCTGGCAGCAGGGATTTGGATGAGGACATTTCTATTTGGATTTGTGTGAGGACATTTCTATTTGGAGCTCGGGCCAGCCCAGGTAAAACCTTTTGAATTCACCTTTATGTGACGGAATTTTTAAGACAGTCCCTGGCTGGGAGTAACCACAGGGTAAGGAGAGAGTTTATCCAACCTGGAAAGGGGAGGGAAGGCCCCTGGCTGGCTCTGAAGAGCAGGTTCTGTTCCTTCCCACTGCTATTTCTGGAATGCCTTGGAAGCACCCTGGCTTGGGCTAAAATAGCGTGCGAGCCTCGACTTCCCTGAGGCTGGGAGAAGGCCTGGGGGGAGCCTGGAGAAAAGCAGGAATGCTGTGCCAGGGAGAGAGGCACACACAGCCCTTTTGATTCCCGGAAAATTAAATAAGGAGCAAAGATCCACAAGGCTGGAGGGGGGAAAGTGTGTGGGAATTGGTGCCTCTGCTCCGGGGGGAGCTCACCTGGGCCAGAGGTCGTGGTGGGATCAGCAATCCCTCCTGGAATGGGGTGGATGGTCTGGAGGGTCTTCTTTTCCCTAAAAAAGGCTGGAAGGAGAGGGAGAAGACTGATTTGCAGGGGGGGAGTTTCAGGCACAGCAGCTGAAGAATGTTGGGATGTGGAATTTTTCATCCAGGCCCTGAGGATGAGCACCCCAGGAACAACCAAATGGTGCAACTGGTTTCCAGTTGCTTTCTGAAGGAAAAAATCTCCAGGCATTTCCAAGAATTCCTTTTTTTCTTGTTTCTCTGGGTTGGTGTTTTAAGTGGATGGCTCCAGGGTGTCCTAAAAATCTCTGGATCAAGCAAAGGATGCGGCCCAAAAAAATAAAAGGCTCCATCTCCACTAGAAATCACTCAGCCCTAACACTGCCTCTGACATCCATGGATCACTCCAGCTGTCCTCAAAAAGGGATCTGCTGGAGCCACAAAGAGATCCTGGAAAGGAACATCCATGACTTCAGGAGGAGAAACCATGGGAATTCAAGTGCTAAATTATCCAACAGCTTGGATGCATCCAGGAGCCTGGAGCTGGGAAACACCAGGAACTGACTTCCTGCTTCTCAGGCTGCACTGGGAATGGGGAATTCCATGTTCCTGGAAGCGCCAGGGACACTGGAGGGGGATCCTCTGCCCTGGAATGTGGGCGATCAATGGGAACAATGCCCTGTTTGCAGGGAAATCGGTGCTGGGTTGAGAGGGGCAGCATGTGCTGGGTTTGGTGTGGAATTGTGCTAAAACCTGGTTAAATTATGATAAAAACCTGGCTAAATTATGCTAAAATTTGGTCAAATTATGCCAAAATCTGGCTAAATTATGCTAAAATCTGGAAAAATGGTGCTAAAATTGGGTTAAATTCTACTAAAACCTGATTTAACTTCTGCTAAAATTGGGTTAAATTCTGCTAAAACCTGATTTAACCTCTGCTAAAACCTGGTTAAATTATGCTAAAACCTGGCTAAATTCTGCTAAAATTGGGTCAGATTATGAAAAATCTGGCTGAATTATGCTAAAATCTGGTTGAATTACGCTAAAATCTGGTAAAATGGTGCTAAAATCAGGTTCAGTTGTGCTAAAACCTGATTTAACTTCTGCTAAAATTGGGTTAAATTATGCTAAAACCTGGTTAAATTATGGTAAAACCTGGCTAAATTCTGCTAAAACCTCGCTAAATTATACTAAAATTGGGTCAAATTATGCCAAAATCTGGCTGAATTATGCTAAAATCTGATAAATTGGTGCTAAAATCAGGTTCAATTGTGCTAAAACCTGATTAACTTATGCTAAAATTGGGTTAAATTCTGCTAAAACGTGGTTAAATTATGTTAAATCTGGCAGCCCAACCTCGAATCCACATCCTGGTAGGGAGGCAAAGATTTGGAGAGAAGCTGCTGAACTGATGATGCTCAGGAGTGTCAATCAACCCCTTTCCTCTATAAAATTCCACTTTCCATAGGGTAGGTTCTGCTAAATTCCTGCTTGGAGTATGTGGAGATTCCTCCCCTGGGTTTTAGGGATGCCCACCAAGGATATTCCTCGGGGTTCAGGGAGAGACCTTCCCACAGTCATTGGTGTGGGTGAATTTCATCGATTTTTAATAATTATTTTTCTTTCTTTAACATTCCTTTGATATCCTTCCGTATCCCACCTTATCCCAAAATTGTCGTTTTAGTNTCTTTCTTTAACATTCCTTTGATACCATTCCATATCCCAAAATTGTAGTTTTACCTTTTACACCCTGCAATAAATAATTCTGATTGAGTTCTTTTTGTCTAACCATTTATCCTAATCAATAATCCGATTTTTAAATGGATACATTTTGGTTTTCCATCATTAAACCTGAGGGGCAAAGCTGGAAAACTTAAACCATTGACAAAGCCCAGGGTTAGGACTGGATCCAACCCCTCCTTGGATCCTCTTTCCGAGGAGTTTGGAAAACCAAAGGCACTTTGTGATTCAATGGATCTTCTCTAATAAACCCACTCCCACACTTCCCATCAAATTCCACACAGGAAGGCCACATCCCAAAGCCTGTGGGATGCTCCTGGCCCTGCTGGCTCCAGATCTATCCCAGGATCAATCTGGGAGGCTGCAGCTGGAATTCTTGCCCTGTTTCACTCCCCAGTCCAGGTGTGGATGTCACTGGGACAAACCTTGACAGCAGTGGCACCTGGAATGTCCCACAAGAGTCGGATGAGGAGGATGTTCCAGCTGCTTCTCCAGGGATTACACCCATCCTTGGAACTTTTTTCCACCCATTTTTTTAACAAACAGGTCAAAAAGTACAGTTGGGAGCGGGGAGAAGGAGAAACTTTGCATGAGAAACAGAATTTTTGTGTTTGGTACCAATCAGATTCCCAGGATATGAATTCAGTGTCCACAGCACTGGGAATTATTTGGATTATTCCCATGGATCAGCTCTCCAGACACACCTCCTGCTCTCTCCTCACAAGCAGGAGAGAAATTCCCCTGGAAAGCAGGGGATGCCTTAAAATAAAAAGAAAGATGCAGCTCCAGCTGGTTTTTTTGGAAGCTGTGGCTGGAATAAAGGATATTTGGGATAGATTGGGAGTTTTACAGACCCTCCATTCATTCCCTGTGCCTGGACTGCACAAAGGGCTACTGAGCAGATAAACTTTTAATTTCTCTCTTAATTAAATACAGGAAATTAAAAAAGACACATTTCAGGGGCTGGTGTGGGAGGGAAAAAAGTGGTTTGTTCCCCCAAATTGGTCAGGTTTCCAGTTCAGTCCTGGATTCCACTCTCCTTCTCCCAGACCTGGAGATCCCAGGTGTGCCTGGAGCTCAGGAGACAGGCAGGTCATTAGGTAAGAGAAAACTCATTAAAATCTTATTAAAAATTAAGAGGATGACTGGAAAACAAATGAATCAGAAAGAAGAAAATATGAAATCCTTTGCTGGGCTCATTTTTTTTCATCAGAAAATCATTCAAAGCCTGAAGGGCCCTTCCAGCATCACAAGGCCATGGATGTTTGGAGAGGGACTGGGAACAAGGCAGGGAGGGACAGGACAAGGGGGAACGGCCTTGTGCTGAAGGAGAGTGGATTTAGATGGGATATTGGGAAGGAATTCCTGGCTGGGAGAGTGGGGAGGGACTGGAATGGGTTTCCCAGAGAAGCTGTGGCTGCCCCTGGATTCCTGGAAGTGCCCAAGGCCAGGCTGGATGGGGCTTGGAGCAACCTGGGATAGTGGGAGGTGTCCCTGCCCAGGAATTAGATGATCTTTAAATCCCCTTCCCATCCAAACTATTCCATGGCATCCACATGAGATGCTGGCTGTGCTGGATCCTTCCCTTTCCAGCACCAAATCCCAGTTCTTGGGAAGTGGGAAGTGCTTCCCATGCAGAACCAGCTGGTCCTGTCCCAGACTTTGTGGTGTTTCCTGTTTTCCCTCGGAGCTGGAAGCTCCTGGATGCCCTGGCTGACCCCTCAGGCACGGCTGTCCTTACAAACATGAGCATCCCGATCCAAACTGCATTCCCTGCCTGATCCAAATTGCATTCCTTGTCTAATCCTTTGAGCTGCCCATGGAACTGAGGAGATTTCTATAAATAGTGCTCCTAAAAATCGCTGGGATATTCTGCTGGAGAAAGGCTCTGCTCTCCCAGCATCCCAAACAATTCCAGCCTTGTGAATACACGGGAGGGGTGGGACACAGAGAAACAGTGGGAAAAATAGGGGCTCCTTTGTAAAATGATGTGCTTGGGAAAAGGGGGAAATGTTTGGGAAGGGGTGACAAATGTTCCAGAAAAATGAATTTATTTTGGAGCCTCACGAGGTTGGGCTTGATCAGCTCCAAACTCAGAATTCCACTCTTCATGGAGTTAATTTTCTTTGTGAACTAAAAGGTGTCCTGATGGTCCATGGGAAGTTGTCCTTTTCCCATGGCTGAGACCAAGGGCATTTCCCATCTTTCCAGGCCATCCCAGGATGTTTGAGCAGTGGTTGGGAGGGAGAGTGGGATTTGGGGAGGCCCATAAATATTGTGGCCGTGTCTGACAGGGGACAAGTGACAAAAAAAAATTCCCTTAAACAGATTTGGCTTTGTCTGAGGTGATGTGGGAATATTTAAGTGCAAGGCTGGAGACTCCTTAGGGATATTCCTCGTTTTCCCTGCACTGGTGGCAGATGTGGGTGGTTTTCCAGGATTATATTCCAGCAGCACTGTTATTTTGGGATGTGTCCTCACATTCAACAAGGGAATCAAAACCCCAGGAGTCAAACAAACCCCGAGGATCTCGTTCCAAGTGTTTGCTAAATGCAGTCTCAGGTCTGGATTGGAAGTGGGGATGGATCGTCCCAATTTTTAAGCTCATCCTGAGGATGAGGAACCTCCCACCTCCGAGCACAGAATTCCAGCATGGATTTGGTGGAAGGGACCTTGTGGATCATCTCATTCCATCCTCCACAAGAAATTGGACAGGACTGGTGAGATCATTCCAGGGATGTTGTTTTTCCTTCTGGGAGTAGTTATCTCATTAGGAGAGATTCTCGTTTATTTAACAAGGATGAAAAACATAATTTCTGGGATCCTTCCTCCTTTTTCACCTCCCATGGGAAGTTTTCACTCCCGTGGATTTGTTGGGAGAACAAAATTGCCCAAAGTTCAGCTGAATTGTAGCAACATTGGCAGGAAATTCCCTGGGATTGGGGGGAGAGATGGAGGAATTCCCAACTTATCCTGAGCTCCAGCAGCTGTTCCATCTTCCTGGATGACATTCCTTAATGTTGGTCCACAACACTCAACACAAGAGAAACTCTGGGAGCAGCAGGAATTCTACAGCCAGTGTTTGATCCAGTCATTGGATGGAGATGATCCCGATTAATTAAATATTTAATTTAATCCCACAAACTCTCTGGCATATCCTGAGTTGGAAGAGAACCACAAGAAGCATCCAAATCCAAGTGAAAACCTTGGAAAAGAGGATTTTAAGGGAGGTCACTTGAACCAATTTGTCATTTTGGGGGTATTATAAATTTTTAACTTAGGGAACGTCCCAGAAATAATTCCTACAATGCTTGATAAGCCAAATTGGGCATTTAGGAACAACATTTTACTGTTCATAAATAATAAATGTTATAATTTTATGCCTTGCATATTTAATTATTTGCTAGAGCTGCAAGTATAACCAATTATTTTGCTCCACTGAGTGAACAATAAATAAATTAATACATAAAAGGACAGACAGAGATCAAAGAAAAACAAAAGTTTCTCATTTCCTGGGATTTCTTTGCACAGGAATCAAAAAAAAAAACCAAAACATGGTAAACACTTTGGGGTTTTAGGAATAATTTTGTTGTGATTTCCAAGTCATGTCTTATTCCTGGAAAATTTTTGAACTGATAATTCTGCTTTCCCTGTAGGATATAATTATCCAGCAGCTGCACAGGCTGAGGCTTGGGAAGGGAATTTGATGGATTTGATGGATCCCTTGGAATTTATGAGAAGAAAACAGGCAGAGCTCACGTTGTACAAAGGCAGTGAGGCCCAAATTTCCAGGTCAGTTGTCCATGGATCATGTCCAGGGAATGGACAGTGTTTATCCCTGCTATTCCTTGCAATCCATAATTTAACCAGGGAATATTTTATCTCCCAGATGTGCCAAGCCCTGCTGCTCAACCCTGCCAGAAACCCACGGTCTGAACCACTTCAGAACCAAAAAAAAGAGGGAATTTCACTGGGAAAGACTGAGAGGGAGTGGCATGGATTTACCCAAGGCAAGGAGGAATTTTTGTAGGAGGAAAGATGGAGTTAGAAACGACATTTCCAAGATCTTGGCACTCCCAGTTCATCATTCACAGATTAACTCTTGGATTTTGTTACATCCTTGCAGAATTCCACTGCCACCGCCAAAACTTGTGGATTCCTTGGGGTTTGGATCAGATCTTCATGCAGAAGAAAGTACAGATTGGGATTTCCCTGGTTTCCTGCAGGATATGGAGCATCCTTAGGCCTTAAGGAGGCTGTGGATTCATCCCTGTGGGATATGGATGGCTCTGGAATACAGGGCCCTCATGGATGACTCTGCTGTTTTGGGATGGAAAATCCCAGGCTTCACAGGCCCCAAAAATGATGGGAAGATGGAAGGAGCTGCAGACCAACAGAATTGATTCCCAGAGTGGGAAAACATCCAGGATGGCGCTTCTGTACATGGAATGTGGCCGTGCCCAGTGGGAGGTGGGTGCCAATCCCAGTTCCCACATGTTGGACACTGCTGGTGGCAAAGGAAGGTGGAGAAGGGAAGGAGCTTCCCTCTCACCCCTCAGGCCCTGGATTTGATGCACACCTGGCCCCAGGTGTGTCCTAACAAACCATTTTCGTTCCAGGAGCACATTCCCTAAAGCTCAGTAGCAAATCCAGCTTCCAGCAGGGAGAAACGGAGGATATTCCCAAATGAGGGAGCAGGAGAAGCACCACAAACAGAAGAGCTTTTCCTCCTCCTCCCACCACTCCTTGAAGTCCTCCAGGCTCTTTTCCATGGTTTGTGCTCAGCCCTTCCAACAAAAGCAGAATTTCCTGGAAGCAAAGAGCTGGAGGGAGAATTCCTACATTTAGGGAAGAACTGGGAACCATTTTGCCTCAATCACCACAAAAAAGAGTGGAAATCCCTCCTAATTCTGGGTTCAGGAGAATTCCTACATTTAGGGAAGAACTGGGAACCATTTTGCCTCAATCACCACAAAAAAGAGTGGAAATCCCTCCTAATTCTGGGTTCAGGAGAATTCCTACATTTAGGGAAGGACTAGGAATCATTTTACCTCAATCACCACAAAAGGGAGCAGAAATCCCTCCTAATTCTGGATTTGGGGCCTGCAACTTGATCTCTCAAACCCAGGCATTCCAGTTGGGATCAATCTTTTTTATCATTATTATTGTTATTCCATGGTTTGTTGGTTTCTTTTCAAAGGGAAGGAGGGAGCCATTGGCTCTGACAGGGCTTGGACAAAACTTTTGCAGCCAAGGAGGAATTTTTTCTGTCCTGCTTTTCCTAATTGGACTCTGTAAGGATAGAAAGGACCAGGAGCCTCTGAGCAGATTCCTCCATGAAGAGATGGAGCTGAATCCATTTCTTGGCACCATTTGGAAAGTCGGTATTTTCTCTTTCTTCTTTCCTGGCTGAATTTGGTGGAGCAGGGTCTAATTCCCAGTTTGGGATCCAGGAATTTCAGCCTACAGAATCATGCCCTGCACAATTTCAGTCCTGGATATTCCAGTTTTTCCACACTCATCCCTTCGACTCCCACCTCAGCTCATGGCAGGTTTGGAATTGGTGATTCCATGGATTTGCTCCTTCCTTGGGGCCCCAGGGAAAGCAGCAACTGCTTTTCCTGCTTTGCCTTCAGCTTTCCTGGTGTTTGAGGATCAGGAGAATACTCCCAAATGGGAAAGTTCCATCCCTGGCAGTGTTCAAGGCCAGGTTGGACAGGGATTGGAGCAACCTGGGATAGTGGGAAGGTGTCCCTGTCCATGGCAGGAGTGGGACTGGATGATTTTTAAGGTCCCTTCCAACCCAAACCATCCTGGAATTCCCTGATAAAAAAGATTATCTTTAAGGTCCCTTCCATCCTTCTGGGATTCTGTGACTTTTGTGAAAGAGCCAGATTTTGAGGTGAGAGAGACAGAATCTGATTTCCAAGATTTCAGTCTTTATTCTACATGAGCATCTCCTAAAACAGGGAAGCAGATCCCAGAGGTGCAACAGGCTGGGAGGAAATCAGGAGGATTTTCCTCCATTTCATGACCTTTAATTCACTTTTACTGGAGCAGCTGGACACAGCTTCCAGACTTTGGGAAGAATGGAAACCTCCTGCTGCAGTATCCCCTTTTTCCCATGGAGAAAACCTCTCCATGGATGGAATTATCCACCCATCCATCCTTGTCCCAGGGCACAGATGTGTCAATTCAGAGATGGAGGATTCTGTACCAAAATTCCATTGTTTCTACAGTGATCCCTGAACCCATTCCTTAAATTCTGGTCTCTTGTAGTTTCTTTAAGGAAGCTCCTCTCATTTATCCGATATTCCTGGCAGGAAGCCCATTCCAATCATTTATCATGGAAAAAAAAAATCTAAAAGGGATGAGATGTTTATACAGATGTCCAGAAGATTCCCAAATAACAGTAGGAAATACTCCAGCCTTCACAATTTTTTGGGATGGGATGCAAACCCTCACACTCCAGGATTTCTGCCAGCTGGAACTGATGGAGTCAGGAGGAGAGCACAGCGAAGGAGTTTCCTTAATTTGGGAACGAAGAAGAATAGTGGGAATTACAGGAAAAAAAGGATTAATTTTTACCTGAAATAAAATTTTGGGGTTTTTTTGGCAAAGACATCCTAGGAGAAAAAAAGAAAGAACTACTGGAATAAAATGAGGTGAAGAAGAAATAATTAAACTCTTGGGTTAATTGACATTTTTCCTCAATTTACCACTGGAAAAGAAAAATGCTCATTAAAATCAGCAATCAAAATATTTTACTTCAATTTTGGCAAGACAAACACACTGTTCTGTCTCTTCATAATATTTTATATTTTCTAATCCTTTATGGAGCATTTTTATCCCTTCTCTCTCCAGCATCTGCCTTTGACAGAAGCACAAAATCATTTATATCTTTTTAATATTATTTTTCTTGGGAGAGATTGTCACAAACCTGAGCAGATTTGGGTCAAATCTGCACTTCCTCCACGGGCAAATTATTCCCTCACTTCTCAGTGGAGCTTCAGGGAATTTTTTCCAGAACTTCTGGTTGTTTCTAAAGACAGGGAATGCTCAAAAGTCATGTGAGATGTTCTAAACCTCTTGTCTTTACACAGGCATTGTTTTTCTCTGCCTGAGATCTGTAAACACATTCCAATGTTTTCCTTGGCCCCTCTGTGAAATCCTTGGGAACTCCCACTGATCTATGGAGCTCTCGTGCCTATCCAAGCCCCGTGGAATATTTATAATTCATTGTTTAGATTTAGGGTGGTGTTAATAGAGGGAATATTTATTAGAGAAGTCTCTGTTGTCTCGGGCACAGCTGGAGTAAAGACCACCCTTCCTTCCAAAAATTTCCCTAAATGTGGTTGGATTCCACATCTCCAGCTCCTGAAGGGGTGAGGAACGTCATCACAAGAGATCTGGACAGGGATTTCTAGGAAAAAACAAAGTTTGGACTTTGTTTTTTTAAGTGACACTGAGGGGGAAAAAAATAGAGAGAAAATGTAGGAGAAAAAACCAATTCTTTTAGAAACTTCCGAGTGGTTTCTTTGTATATTTAGACCTTTTTTAAGGAGAACTTTTAGGGATTTTAGGGAGATGAAGTTCCCGTAAATGCCCATCTCCATTGAACCAAAACTGCACCATCATCACCACAGCTGTTTCCTCCTGTCCTGATGGCAACAGGAGCAAAGAGCTGATCCTGGAACCCCAGAATGGTTTGGGTTGGAAGGAAACTTCAGGATCATCCCATTCCACCCTCTGCCATGGGCAGGGACACCTTCCACTATCCCAGGGTGCTCCAAGCCCTGTCCAACCTGGCCTTGGACACTGCCAGGGATCCAGGGGCAGCCACAGCTTCTCTGCTTATTTTATGGAGCTATCCCAAAGTTTCTTGGTGTTACAGGAACGTTTTTAATTCCCATGGTGGTTTCACGCCCAGGCCGAGGAACATTCCTGTATTTTTGTGCCAGCCTCGCAGGGTGGGCCTCAGACCCGTGGGACTACTGCAAACTGATTAAAAGAAAGCAATGATTTGGGATTTTCAAGGGGAAAATCCAAGTTTTTCAGCCCATTTCCCTTCATTTTTCCTCCCCCATGTCTACAACCCGATCTTGTTATTGCTCGTGAAGCAAATCCCGGTCTCATTCTTTGAAGTGGTCAATGCAAACGAGGGAAGTGATTCCAGATCTTTGCTTTCATCACTGGTTCTTGTTAAAGTCACCACAACAGGTCGGGAAAAGAGCCCGGAGAGGGTGGGGGGAGACATCCCGGCCAAGCTGGCTCCCGGGATTTGCTCCACAGGAGCTTGAGGCTTTTCAGCAACACTTGGGTTTTCCCTCAGCACTGCATCCCTCGGCCTCTGGTTTGTTTTCAGCCCCATTCCAGCTGGGATTGGGCTCTCCATGGATAACAGCTCCCAGGAGCGGGGCCTGGCTCTAAAGCACGGCCTTGGAGGCAACTGGGCAGCTGTGGGATAAAGAGGAGGAATTTATGGACACCACTTCCCAGCCAGCTCCCAGTCACAGAGATCATGGAATGGTTTGGGTTGGGAGGGACTTTTAAAGGCCATTTAGTCCAATCCCACTCCCATGAGCTTGGAATTTTCCACAAGACCAGGATGCTCAAAGCTCCGTCCGACCTGGCCTTGAATGTTTCCAGGGATGGGGAATCTCCCACCCACTCTGGACAGCTTGTTCTGGTGTTGGACCACCCTCATTTAAAAACAAATTCTTCCCTGTATCCAGGGATACACCCCTTGTCCCATCCCAACACTTTGGTTCCCATCTTCCTCATAAGCTCCCTTTAGATATTCACAGAATCATGGAATATCCTGAGTTGGAAGGATCCACAGGGATCATCCAGTCCAGCTCCTGGCCCTGCCCAGGACACCCCAACAATCCCACCCTGTGCATCCCTGAGAGCGTTGTCCAAACATTCCTGGAGTTCTGGCAGCCTTGGGAATGTGCCCATTCCCTGAGGAGCCTGGGCAGTGCCCAGCACCCTCTGGGGGAAGAACCTTTTCCTGATATCCAACCTAAATCTCTCCTGGCACAGCCATTCCCTCAGCTCCTGTCACCTGCTTGGAAGAACTTAAATCTTCCTCACCACCACTGGCCAAAGCTGCATTAAATTGACCAAATTGTCCAGTAAATTCCAGAAATTTGGACTCAGGTGATATTTCTGGGATGTTGAAGGTCCCTTCCAAGCCAAACCATTCCATGATTCTACATAGAAGAGGTGAGACAGGAGAATATCCAAATCCAGAGGTGGGATCCAAGTCAATCCTCAGCGCAAGGAGCCACAAAATATGGAATTATGATATGGATAATGGTTCAACCATGGGAAATTGACTGGATTTTATCCCAAGATCATTCCCAGCTCACATCCCTGGCTTTTCACCAACTCTTTTTATTTAAAGGTTTGGTAAAATTTTGAACTCATTTTCCTGCATTTTTCTGCACATTTACATTATTTCCATTTTTTTTGGCTCAGCCATTTTTCCATGAAACTCACAAATGTCCCACACCCCTGGAATTTGGGGCTCCTGCTCTTCCAACAGCCCTGTTCACATCCCAAACCAGGTGTTCCTGTATCCACCTCCTCCTGCTGGAATCCACCTGAAACACCACTTGTCCAAGGTTTTCCCACTATAGAATAAGAAGCAGGTAATTAATTTTATTCCTGCTTTTTTAAAATTAAGCAGGATATTTTTAAGCAGTCCCAGGCATCCAAAAGCTGGAATTAAAGAAAAAAAATTAAAAAGAGGGACTTGTAATAATAAATTGGCAGTTCTGGAAGAGCAGGCCTGGGATTTGCTATTTATACTTCGAGTCTGATCCATTTGGCTCTGGTGTGAACCAGATTTTGAGGGATTCCTGCTCCATTTGGAATGCTCCTGCGAGGAAAATCATCCAGATGTGTTCCTTGGGTTGCATCCTAGGAAATCACAACCAGCCTGGAGCAAGGAAGCAGACTGGGAAGGAAAGCTGGAATCTGTGCCCACTGTAAATATTCCTATCAGGCTCCCAGATTTGTTTGACTTTCCTAGGACTGAACACTGGGCTCATGTGGATATTTGGAGTTAATGCAGATGGAATATTGTTGGAGCTGCTCCCAACTTCCATTCAGTAAAGGATAATGGATTGTTTTTGGGGATGGGGTTCACCTCAGCTCATTTTCCACCTCATTTAATGTATTTCAGTTCCTCAATCCCACCCTCAGCAGTCCCTTCACTCAGCAGAGAAATTCATAGAGCAGAATTTCCTGCTCAGACATCCCCCTTCCCATTATTTTAGCATTAAATAAAAGGAAAAACATTCGATTTGTTTTTATAATTAAACAAAATAATAGCAGAAATTTATTTTATCATTAAAGTGGTTTTTTAAACCCTGAATAATCAGGTTTTTAACATCTTTTCAAGGGTGGGGTGGTGATAAAAGAAAAAATTTGCAAATTTTGTGCAGAATTCCTTCATTTTTCATTCAGTTTGGAATATTTGATGAAATATGGGATATTTGATGAAATCCTGCTGGTTGAAATGCAGAATTTCCTTGTTCTAAAGATCAAGCACAGCTGCTTCCCAGCATCCCTAAAATTCTTATTTTTCTGGATCAAAGTGGCTCTGTCTGTGTTCATTTGGGGGAATTTGACACTTTCATTGTTTTGTGGGAAACTTCCAAAGCTTTTTTTTCCATTTGGAACACAGCCTGGAGTTGTTCATGTTAATTTTCCATAAAATAGAAATGTTAAATTGGGTCTGAAATCAGAAATCCTTATCTTTGATCAGTGAGCTGCACACTCAGGGATCTCCTGACTTTTCCAGGAGCAGAACTTTGGGATCCCACTTTGCCAGTGTTTTTTACCCCTTCTGGGATTGCTCATCGATTTTCCTGTAAAACAAATCAAACTTTTTCCCTCCAACACTGACCTTAATCCTATACAATTTATATTATAGCGAGATCAAAAGCAGGGAGCATTAAATAATTCAATAATCAAGATTCATCTGTGGAATGTCTCATTCCCGAGGCTAAGGAAAGCAGGTTCAGGGGGTTTCTATATCCTATTTTAACAGATAAATATATTTAATTTCCATTAAAAAGAGCTTTGGACATTAAAAAATAATATTGTGTAGATTTGTGCTCTCAGATGTTTTTATAAAAAATCTTTGTGGAGTGGTAGGAGAAACTAAATAAAATATAAATATAAATAAAAATAAAAACATAAGTAATATAAAGGGGTTTTTATCTGTCACTGCAAAGAATGTCCCCTGCTTTATTTATGGCTTTACAGCTGCTGGGACACAGAGCAGAGGATTTATCTGCTCTAAATTTAGCCCCCCAAATGTTGGACAGCTGAAATCCCAGCTATTCCAGGGATTAGCCTGGATAAATTGTGTTTGATATGCGCTTGAGATAAGCAAAATATTCCCAGAGATGATTCCTAATCATAATGTGGGATCTGGAGGCTCAGACTTTAATTCAGAAGAGCAAAGGGAGGAAAAAACTCCCTGTGGCAGAAAGTTCCTGAGCCCTGGATTCCCATGCAAAGCTCCAGAAAAAGAATTTGCTCCATCCCCGGTTTCATTTCCCACCATCATTCCCAGACAGGCACCCAAAAAACGTCCTGTTTTTTTCTTTTTTTTACACCAAACCAAAGGAATAAACAGACAAAACTTCCTCCTCTTTCCACAGAGGAGCAGAGCAGGAAAGAAATCCACTGATCAAAATCCAAGCCTGAGGAATTGCATGTTGACATCCCTTGGAGCAGGTCTGGAAACACCAGCTCCAACTGGGAATGGCACCAGTGTCTGATTAAACTGGGGTGTGGACACTGGAGATGACAGATTTCTTTCCCAAGGTCCTGCAGCCCCATCGGGAAAATCCCTGGAATCAATATAGGCAGGGGGAGGGAGGGATTGGGAAAAACCCTCTGGAGCAGGGCTGGGTGAGGAATGAACAGGCCCTGACCTCGTGCTCTGGGAGCCCCAAAATCCAGAGGTGTCCTGGGCTGATCCCCAGCGTGGGCAGCAGGAAAGGAGGGAATTCCTGGAGCTGCTCCAGGGCTGGAGCCCCTCTGCTCTGGAGCCAGGCTGGGAATATTGGGAATGTTCACCTGGAGCAGGAAAGGCTCCAGGGAGAGCTCAGAGCCCCTGGCAGGGCCTGAAGGGGCTCCAGGAGAGCTGGAGAGGGACTGGGGACAAGGCAAGGAGGGACAGGACACAGGGAATGGCTTTAAACTGGAAGAGAGAATGTTTAGATGGGATATTGGGAAGGAATTCCTGGCTGGGAGGGTGGGGAGGCCCTGGCACAGGGTGCCCAGAGAAGCTGTGGCTGCCGCTGGATCCCTGGAAGTGTCCCAGGCCAGGCTGGACACTTGGAGCAACCTGGGACAGTGGGAGGTGTCCCTGCCCATGGCAGGAGCGGGACGGGATGATCCTTAAGATCCCTTCAAACCCAAACCATTCCATGATCCTTTTGCAATTCTACCCTTTAAAATGTCTCGCTGGGACACATTCCCAAGCTGGGAATGAGACGCTCTGAACTTCCTGTGTCAATGCCTCTAAGACAAGGATGAACCAAAGCCTGGGGAGCTGCTGGAGTTTTCTGGGAAGATTCTCCAAACTTGTCGTATTCAGACTTCACATCCAGTCAGGAAAGTGCTCCGGCACCACCAATATTTGGGATTCAGGTGTTGTATTCATCTCACCACAGGAGAATGTGGTGCCCCAAGGTGTGACAAAGATCCCCAAAACTGCAGTAGGACAGCACAGGGATCTCAATCCTGCTTTATGGACAGCACCTGGAATTTCAATGTTTTCCCCTCTGGCTCCTGGTATATCAATAAAATTTATGATTAAGGGTGAGGCCATAAAATTCTTATTTTCTTCCCTTGAGGAAAGCCCCATTTCCAAGAATTCTCTTTATCCTATGGAAAAAATGGTCAATTAACAAAACTTTCCTGCTTTTCCTGAGTTCACGTGGAACCTGGATTCTTTTTCCAATATTATCTGTGCTCTTCCATCTGATTAAAAAAATCCCAGCTCTTAATCACAACTGCTGTTTTCTCCAGGTGAGAAAATGAGGTGCTTTGGCCTTTGTTTATTTGCTATATTTCCAGGAAATGCAGAGAGAGGGAATTCTTCACCTTCCTATAAGGAATCCTGGATAGACTCAATGAAAATCTCCTCTATCTCATCATTCCCTTGTGGATCGTTCAGGCAACTTGAAAATCAACAGGAATTCTCAGAGCTTTTTACCAAAGGGATTTCCCTGCATCCTGAGGGGTTTCCATCTTCATCCCTGTCCCACATCCCACTGATTCCTCTTAGGGTTTGCTGTTAGCTCATCCTGAAGAAGCTGCCATTCCTACTTATCCCAAAGTTTTAGTGGGTGATTGAGAGACCCCAAGGAAGAGAGAGGACGGGGTGGATTTAGGGAAAAGAGGACAGGGTGGATTTAGGGAAGAGAGGACAGGGTGGATTTAGGGAAGAGAGGACAGGGTGGATTTAAGGAAGAGAGGACAGGGTGGATTTAAAGAAGAGAGGACAGGGTGGATTTAAGGAAGAGAGGACAGGGTGGATTCAGGGAAGAGAGGACAGGGTGGATTTAAGGAAGAGAGGACAGGGTGGATTCAGGGAAGAGAGGACAGAGTGGATTTAAGGAAGAGAGGACAGAGTGGATTTAAGGAAGAGAGGACAGAGTGGATTTAAGGAAGAGAGGACAGGGTGGATTTAGGGAAGAGAGGACAGGGTGGATTTAGGGAAGAGAGGACAGAGTGGATTTAGGGAAGAGAGGACAGAGTGGATTTAGGGAAGAGAGGACAGAGTGGATTTAGGGAAGAGAGGACAGGGTGGATTCAGGGAAGAGCAGGGCCTGATTCCCTCTGTTTCACGCTTACATTCCCCATACCAAAGCCTTTATCCCGAGTTTGTTGTTTATCAGAAGCCAATCCCAGGGAACATCCAGTGGCTTCTCCACTTGACCTAGACACGGCTGAGCTTTGTTCCTTGAAACCTCAGCCTGGATTAAGGAGCAGTTAATCCTGAGGCTGGGATTTGTGAGCAGCAGCAGGAGCAGAGCACCAGGACTTGATCCCTTGTAAACAGCTCATTAAGGACTTTACATCTCCCGGGTTTTTTCTCCCCTCTGGCTTCTCCCTCCCACACTCCCAGCCCAGTTAATTACCCCTATCCCAGGCTGTTGTAAGAGGATCCCGTGCTCACCCACAGGATATTTTTAAGCCTCCACAGCTGCCAGCCCATTTTAAGGTCCCATTTTAAGGCTGGTTTATCCTTGGCCTTCATAACTTTGCATAACCTGTGGCTGCGAGGCTGGGCTGGAATGTGCTGCTGCTCCCTCTGGGATGTGAGAGAGACACGGAGATGATCCAAAGGCTGGAGTCCCTCTGGAGCCAGCCTGGGAGAGCTGGGGGGGCTCAGCTGGAGCAGAGAAGGCTCCAGGGAAAGCTCAGAGCCCCTGGCAGGGCCTGAAGGGGCTCCAGGAGAGCTGGAGAGGGACTGGGGACAAGGCAGGGAGGGACAGCACACAGGGAATGGCTTTAAACTGGAAGAGAGAATGTTTAGATGGGATATTGGGAAGGAATTCCTGGCTGGGAGGGTGAGGAGGGACTGGGATTTCCCAGAGAAGCTGTGGCTGCCCCTGGATCCCTGGAAGTGTCCAAAGCCAGGTGGGAGCAACCTGGGATAGTGGAAGGTGTCCCTGCCCATGGAGTTGGAACTGGATGGACTTTAAAGTCCCTTCCAAACCATTCCATGTTTCTGTGATTCCATTCTGTGTTATCCCTATGGAAACTGTGACTGGGACTCTTGCTACAGTCAAGATAATTAAAATATCTTTTAATTATGAAGCATGTTGGAGTTGGGATCCTTTAATATCCATTGGCTTTTCTGGGAATATTCCCAACCTTTAAAGTTCTCTTCACCCTGCTCTGGCTTTCCTTCTCCAGCTGCACAACCACCTTGGGAAGGAATTCTTCCCTGGGAGGGTGGAGAGGGAATTCCCAGAGAAGCTGTGGCTGCCCCTGGATCCCTGGAAGTGTCCAAAGCCAGGTGGGAGCATCCTGGGATAGTGGGAGATGTCCCTGCCCTTCTGCTTTGTGCCTGGAACCAGCTGACCTTTAACCTTCCAAGCCATTCCCTGCTTCCATGATAAAATGGATAATCCAGCAGTTTTCACTCATTCCTACCTCACTGTGATGTCACATCAGGCCTGGGAATTTTGTCCTTGCCCTGCTGGAGCTGCCTGGACTTTTCCACCACTGGATTTTTACGGCAGAGAAAGTCTTTCCTCTCTTGGAAGGCACTTTTGAGCTTTTTTAGGCACAACAGAGGCTGCCTGCAGTGGGAATAATGTGTTTTATGGAAGTTAACTGCTTTTAAATAAACACTCCCTAGGTTCCAGTAGCTCCCAGCAGAGCCTCATTCCCAAAATCTGCTAAAAAAAACACCGAGGAAAAAAAGAGAGCAGGAAACACTCTGGAAAAATGAGATAAACACTGTGAAAGTTTATTTTTCTCCTGTTTTAATGAGGTAAGAGGTGGGGATATTGCCCAGCTCAAAGGGCTTTGCATCCCACCATGCCATTTTTCAGCTCCTAGGATTTCCTTCCATTGGATTCTGGGGAATTTCTGCTATGCTAAGTGCTCCAGTGGCATGGAAAAGAGGAATCCCGGGGGATTTTTGTTTGTAAACATGGCCTGGCTGTTGGAATAATGTTACAGTGAGCACACACGTGATGGATTTCTGCTGGGTGTGGAAAATGCCTGGCACAGCTGGAATTCCATGTGCAATTCCATGTGTTTCTCCGTGCTTTGGACTATTCCAGCACAAGCTGCAAGGATGATTTTTTTCAGGAACATATCATGGAATAATAGCCCAGGCCTTACCACAAAATTTAATGGTTTTACCTGGAGTGGTGAATGCCAGCATTATCCTGTCTGGGATGCAGGAATATCGACTTCAAGCTGGGAATAGACACAGCTGGATGCACTTTTATCCAGAAAAAGAAGGTTGGGAAGGAATTCTGTATCCAGTGGCAGCTGAACCAGTCTGTCCCCAGGACGTGGTGCCTCTCCAATGTTTCCTCTCCATTTATAGTGGATATTTTCCAGCCTTTTGTGTGATGGGATACAAGAAATGAGTGGTGGGATGAGAAATTCTCAGCATAGAAAGGACCCTGAGGAAATGGGACCTGACAGAACCTTGGAATATGGAGATATCCCAAATCCCAGTCGGAAAGGCAGAGCTGTGTCACCTAATTTAGTATCAATCCGTGTTCTGTGCTTGATTCCCAGAGAACATTCCAACTTCAGCAGGTCTTGGATTGGGCAATTTGGGAAATCACCGTAAAATCACATCAGGTTAGAGCTGGAAAAACCTTGAGGAAGAATCCAGTCAGCCTCGAGGTGGAGCTGGGATGGCTCCAAGGCATTCTGAGATGGACCAGTGGAATTTTTGGCAGATTTTTCCCATTTGGCAGATTTTTCCCATCTCCCATCTCTCCCTGGTGGTGGAAGAAACTGACACTGAATATTCCTTATCCCAGTAACAAATGCAGGTCCTGATCTGCCTGGATTTGCTTTCCTTTCCTTTCTCCTCTGCTTTTCCAAGGGAATAGTGAAAAAAATCCCTGCTCTGGGCTCACCTGGCTCATTCCAGTCCTCTCAGCTCCTGCTGGGACAGGGAAGATGTGCAGGCAGCAGGGTCCCTCTGGCTCATGGAGCTTGTCATAGAGTTATCCCAGTCTGGAATGCTGTTCCATGAGGAAACCTGGATCCCACGTGAGAAAACTTCCCGAGGAACCTGGGCCACTTGCAGCCCAGGTTGTACTGGTCCCAGTCACTGACCCCCTACACGGCCACTGGGATGGCCAGGAAACGGGAAAACCTGGAATAACTTCAGGATTGGTTCATCCCCACACATAACCCTCATCCTGGGGGGAATTTCCATGGATGGCCCATTCCCATGAGGTCACCTTGATCCCAGGTGTGTTTCAGGGTGATGCCTTGAGCAGAGCCTTAGGATCAGATGGCAGGAGCTGCTCCCACTGCATCCCAGACTCTGCCTCTCATTGGACAAATATGTCTGGAATGCTCCCTCCTTGTGTCAGACAGGGATGGGATTCCACTGCAGGGATACAATAAATCCGGAAAGATTTTGGCAGCTCCACGGCTCCTGCCAGAAGTCCCTGCTCCAATTGCTTTTGGGATTGCTGCCTTGGGACAATCCTAATTAAGCCCAGCTTGCTCCAACTCTATTTAGGGATATTTATTTGGGGTTTGATGTTTTTTGGTTTTTTTTTTTTTTCTTCCTTCTGTTTCATCCGTGTGGCTGTAAGGACTTTCCAAACAAGCAGGAACAGGTGTGTTTGGATCACTTAAGGGGAACAAGGGCTGGATAAAGGGATGGAAACCTATGGAAGGGCCTGAAATTCCCAAAAAAAATGACCCGACGCAGTGGAGCTGTGGAGATTTATTTGTTATAGGGCTGAGACTGGAAAGGGAAGCACCAAATTGTCCCAGCTGCGGGAATGAGAGGTGGGATTCGTTCTGATTCCCAGTGGGAATCTTAACATCCAATCCCAAGGCAGGAACAACGAGATCCCTGCTCCTCCTGACAGCAGTTTGCGTAAGCTCAGCTTAAAGCTTTGCACCAGGCACAAGTTTTCCTTTAGACAGATTCCAGCACGTGGGATTCATCCGAACACGGAGTTTCTCCAGACATTCCAGCAGGAGGATTCACTGCAGGTTAAGCTCTGATCACAGCCCCTGGGAACAGAGCTTTGTGCACTCTGAACCATGGAGAGGGAATTTTTACAAGGACAAGTGGTGATAGGAAAAGTGGGAATGGCTTTAAACTGAAGGAGAGCAGGGATAGATGGGAAATTGGGAAGGAATTCCTGACTGAGAGTGATGAGGCCCTGGCACAGGTTGCCCAGAGAAGCTCTGATGCTCCTTCCCACCCATCTACGCTCTCCTGTTGGTTTCCTTGGCAAAGCCAGAGGGGCAGGATTGGCAAATCCTTTGGAAAAAACCCCACAGGGATCATGGATGCTGGGTAAGTCAACAAACTCCATCCATTTGGGAATAGCAAATGAGGATTCTAGTGATAAGGGAGGAGGCTTGTTCTCCATGTGAAGGGTGTCCATCATTATCCCTGCTGTCCTTGTGCCAAAGGAAAACGTTTAAATTGCCTCTGGAGAGGTCAGTGATACTCACCAGCTTCTCCAGGGAAAAAGAATGGACTCAGAGAATTCCAGCCTAGTTTAGGTTGGAAGAGACCTTAAGGATCATCTCTTTCCACCCCCTGCCATGGGCAGGGACACCTCCCACTATCCCAGGTTGCTCCAAGCCCCGTCCAACCTGGCCTTGGACACTTCCAGGGAACATCCACAGCTGCTCTGGGCAGCCTGTGCCGGGGCTTTTCCAACATTTCAGGGAAGAATTCCTTCCCAATATCCCATCTAACCCTACTCCATTTCCATTAGAAACCATTCCCACTTGTCCTGTCATCCATGACCTTGTAAAAAGCCTCTCTCCATCTTTCCTGTGGGCTCTGTTCCCTGTGGGAAGGGCACAGTGAGGTCACCCCAAAGCTTCTCTTCTCCAGGCTGAGCAATCCCAATTCTCCCAGCTTTTCCTCACGGGAATGCTGCTCCATCCCCCTGATCATCCTGGTCAAATAGAACTGAGTCATGGCAAGCAGCTTGCCAGCTCCCAAAATCTTTGCCCTTCCTTTCCCAAATGAAATTCCATGGATGTTAACAATGGATCGGCTGAGCTGTCCCAGACCTCAGGCAGTCTTTAGTCCTTGGGTGTGTATCCAAATCTCATTCCAGCTTCTGGAGTTTGGATGTGGGAAATCTCTTCTGGAAGAAAGGGGGAAGAGAGGGGAAAATGCATTTTAAAAGTGGGATAATTAAAGGACAATGGAATTTAATTCAATGTCAAGACTAAAATATTTTTTTTAGTGAACAACTCATAAAAAAATTCTCAAAATCCTTCAGAAATGAGGGCGGAAAAGAGGAAAAAGAGGATAAGGTGAGAACTGAGGCAGAGCAAGAAGTGTAACTTGAGGTCCAGCCCAGGGCAAATCCTGGCTGTGAATTCCCAAGTTAACAGGGGATCGTATTCCCTGTTCACAGGGTGAGTTGTGCCTATCCCAGACAGATCCAGGGGCACATTTGGATCTCAGCTTTGCACACGCTTGACCCCTAATTCTGCTCCCAGGGCTCAGCTCTTTTCACACCTCCCAGCCTGCTCCAGCCAAGCTGGGTGGAGCATTCCCAGGATTTCAGGAGTGCAGCCCTCAGTCCTTGATCCCAGGACATTCCTGGCATTCCTACGGGACCATTGTTCCCGAGCTGGTGGCTCAGATTGGGTTACAGCCCTCCAGGGGAGGGGGGGAGTGTCACAACCAGAGCCCAAATTCCACTCCATGAAAAAGGCAGGAGAGTATTTTGGGAAGTGACATCATTGATACACCTGTGGCATCCCAAAAAAAGGCTCCCTGTTCCCTTTGGATCTCCCCTCTCCTTGATAAAACAAGGAAGAGCATCAACACCAAGGAAATTTTTTGCTGTTTAAAGGTTTCCCCACTCCCTTTTCCTCCTCTCCCTACTTACCTTTAATCTTCATTTTCATATTTTATCTCTATTTTTTTGCATTCTTTTAAAATTCTATCTTTTTTTTCCCCATGTCTAATTGTAATAAAAGCTGGAATTGTGGTTTCTGCTGCAATCTCAAGGAAATCCCAGGATTCCAATTATAATAAAAAATAATACCAAGGTTAGCGAATTCCTTGGATCATCACTGCCAAACGATCAAGTTTGGTCTGGAATTTTAAATATCTCTGATTAAAAAAAAAAAAAACAGGAATAGAAAAAAGAGGAGCAGGGCTGGATGAGGAGTTTTAAAGCTTTTAGTGCTCAAATCCAAGTAGGAATTGACCTCCAAGATGCCCCTGGATCCCTGGAAGTGCCCAAGGCCAGGTTGGATGGGGCTTGGAGCAACCTGGGATAGTGGAAGATGTCCCTGTCCATGGCAGGAGTGGGAATGGGAATGGGATGGATTTTATGGTCCCTTAAAAACCATCCAGGTTGCTCCAAGCCCCATCCAACACTTCCAGGGATGAGGAATCCAAAACCCAGCGGCTCTGAGGTCAGAGCCATCCCTGTCTCCCAATATTTCCAGGACAAACTGGATAATCTTCTGATGAAAATAAAAGTCCGGACTTAACAGAACTAAGTCACCAGAGTCTGCAAAAACAACTGTTAATTAGTCGTTTTAATTATTTAATTAATCCCTTTCTCCTTCCACAAACCACTGAAGGATCCCACTGATTTTTTTTTTCAGGATTTTGGAATTTTTTTAGTGGCTTTGCAGCAATGGAATTCAGAAACCAGTTAGTTCCCTTCTGCTCCTCGTCCCGTGGTACCTCCACATCCCAGGATCCATCAGAAACTCATTTTCCACTGAATCCCACATTTCTCCGTGAGGAAGAGCACATTTTTCCTCGGATTTTTCTGCTTGGTGTCTTCAGTGTTTTATTTTCTATATAAAAGATATTTCTGATTCTTATTTTTGATCCTTGATGAGGAGCAAACATGTGTTGTCCTGATCCCAACAACTGGGAAGGAAAAGCCGGATTGTGCCAGACAATCTCCTATTCTGGTCCATATCCACAGCTGGGATAAATCAACATTTTTCCCTTGAAGATTTTGGAAGGGGCTGATTTGGAGCAGCTGAAGAGTTGGGGCAAAGGCAGGAGTTGGCTCTTTTGGGAGCTGCCATTCCTACAGGGAGCAGGGAAAACGTTGGACAAACACCCCATGGAATTTGGGAGCAGGAATTCCCACTGAGGTGGAAATGCACAAAAATAAATCCATTTTATTTTTGTGCCCATCTTTTCTTTCAGCAGCTTCTCAGATCAACCCCTTCTCATTGTCCCACTTTTTTCCATGTGAATCCAACACCTTCCCTTCTTCCTTCCAGCTTCTCCTTGTCCTTTTTTAACCACTCCAGCGTTAAGGCACAGATGGAAAAACTGGCAAGATCTGGCAAAAAATAGGGAGAGAAATTGAGATTTCCCCATATGGTTTTCTTTCTTTTTAAAATTATTTTTAAATTTTATTCCTTAATTATCTTGGAAATGCCAGAGCCTTTTGAAAAGCTTGGAACTTCTGTTCCCGTTAAAGCCCAGAAGTTGAGGAGCAGAAGAGCAGATGTGGTTTGGAGCTTTTCTTCATCCTGCATCTGTCAAGAACATCTGGGCCCTGAAAAAACCCAAAACCCCCCATTTTTTGGGTTGAAAATCTTCTAAAAACTCCTTTTTTTTCACCACTCTCCCAGGGAAGAAGCTGTGGCCATCTCCCCATTCCAGAGGCAGAATTCCTTAGTGGGAGAAGTTGCACAACCACTTTGGGTTGGAGAGGGAACATCTTTGACGTGTCAACCTCTCATTTAAAAATGTCTGGAGAGCTTCCAGGGATGTTTTGGAAGTGAGAACTGAAGCTCCAAAATTAATTTGATTTTTATTTTTAACAGAAAAAAAAAAAAACACCCAACATATTCCAGAGGGGGAGAAGACAAACATCTGGAAACTGATAAATTTTTGCCCCAAATAATTGAATTTTAACCCCCCACCACAATATTCCATGAAAATTGGTCACTTCTCCCATGTCTTCATTTTCCTTGGAAAAAGCTGCTTCACATTCCCTCTCCAATCTCCTCTGCTGGAGGGGGAGGGTGGCAAAGCGCAGGAAAAGGAGGAAAATTGGGAAAAAATCTCATCCAGGTCCCATTTCCCACGAAATGTGGCTCTGGACAATATTTTGAGGTCCCTTCCAACCTGGGCTGATCCATGATTCCAGCAGACATTCCAGCATTCCATTCCACACGACAGCCAGACCTATCAAGGACCAGAGGATCATGAGGCACTGTGGCGGCATTCCCAAATTTAAATTGTCCGGATTTTGGCTGGAATGTTTTGTTTTCACTTCAATCCTCGTTTTGTGGTCCTTAAATCCATTTGTTGTGGGGTTTTTTTGTCTCCTTTTTCGTTGTTTTTGTGGGAAATCTCTTGCTGAGTCCTGTTCTCAGGAGAAACTTATCCTACCCCAAGGATCCAGGGAATTTTAGACAATTCCCAGCTATCCCAGCTTTTCCTGTGGGACTCTGGAATAACTTCTTGGCACAGAAAAGTTGCAGAGGACTCTTCACACCCTGCCCAAAACAGGGAAAGAGTTTTGGGGTTCTTGGAGCTGCTGGGACTCCAAGAATTCTCCTGGAAGAGATGAATGAGGGATTCAGGGCAAGATGTGGCTGTTTGCAGGGGGAATTTGCAGGGCATTGGAATATCTTTAATCCATGGAATTGATCCAAGCAGTGGTGAGGTGCCTGTAGGGACCTCAAATCCATCAGGTACTTCCCTGGTTTGGGTTGATTTTAGAGATTTAAATAAAGATAAACTTATATATCATGGAATTATGGAGTCCTGGAATGGTTTGGGTTGGAAAGGACCTTTGGACCATCCAGTTCTAATCCTGCCACGGATCCAAATCCCATCCAACCTGGCCTTGGAAACTTCCAGGGATGGGACAGCCACAGCTTCTCTGGGAAATCCATTCCAGTCCTTCCCCACCCTCACAGGGAAGGATTTATTCCCAAATCCCATTTAATCCTGACCTCCACTGTTTCATGTGAAATCCACCTGATCTGCTCAGGGATTTTGGCCTTCAACAGATCCACACCAATAAACTCCACAGAAATCCATGGAATTGCCCTGGGTCTAGAAGAGGAACACACAGGTAGGAGGCTTAAATTCCAAAGGATTTAACTGGGATTTTTGAGCCAGGATTTTCCAATCCAAGCAGAAGTGACTTTATATAAAATGTCAGGATCCTGGAACTATTTTGATCTTGACAGAAGTGTGAAGGATCTTTTCTAAATATTCTTTATCATAAAAACATAAAAATTATATGGCCATAATCTTGGATAATCTGGAATTTTTCCTGAAAAACAGACTGAGGTGATTCCCAGCCCCTTTTTCTGGACCATCCTTCCCATTATTTCTTTTTAGTAGAGAAAAAGCTGAGGGGAAAAAAAAAAAAACCAAACCAACCCCCCCAACCCTCCCAAGCGTGGCTGATTGTGGGATTTGGGAGAGAGGGGAAATCTGATTTGTGGGATTTGGGAGAGAAGGGGAATCTGATTTGTGGGATTTGGGAGAGAAGGGGAATCTGATTTGTGGGATTTGGGAGAGAAGGGGAATCTGATTTGTGGGATTTGGGAGAGAAGGGGAATCTGATTTGTGGGATTTGGGAGAGAAGGGGAATCTGATTTGTGGGATTTGGGAGCGAAGGGAAATCTGACTCTCCCTATTTTTCTGTTCTTATCTGGCAGAGGTGGAGGTGACAAGATCCCAAGCTGCTGCTGAGATCCTGCTGGCATCTTAATGGCCTGATGTTTTCCAGGGCTGTTTTCCATTCGGGAATGTGACCTGGTGGCTTTTTAAACGTGTAAAACAACTTTGTGTGCTTGGGCTGGCGCCTGCTCCAGTTCTGTCCCTGTGGCTGCAGCTGATCCCAGATCCCAGATTAATTTTCACTCCAGTTTTGCTGCTCTAAATGAGGAGAATCCAGAATTTCCTGGGTCTGTGCTGGTTCTGGAGATGCCAACTGAGGAGTTTGTAGGGAATGTGGTGAAATAAATCCCTGGCATTTCTTGGGATATGTAAAAGCTCCTACAATTCTCCAGCCATGATTCATTTCAGTGCAGGAATTAGTCAGGGGAAACTTTTACAGGGCATGAAAACCAGGAATTATTTCCATTATTTCCTTTATTTTTCCTCATCCCTGGGAATGTTCAAGGCCAGGCTGGAGCAACCTGGTCTCGTGGAAGGTGTCCCTGCCCATGGCATGGGATAAGATGATTTTTCAGCTCCCTTCCAACCCAAACCATCCATGAATTCAGTGATTCTGTGGTTCTGTTTATTCCCAGAAATATCTCCATCCTGCAAAGCTTGCAGGGATCACATCTGATCAGCAGAATAATCAAACCCTTTCCAGTCTTAATTTTTTTGGGACAGAAAATGGGAAAAGGGGAAATAGAAACCTGCAGAAAAACCTTTTCTCCCGGGCTTTGCAATCTGAAGGAAACCTTGGAAGAGGGGGGATCCAGCTGGCAGCAGAGCCAGGAATAGCAGGGGTTTGGATTGTGGATTTTCAGGATGATAACAAAAGTAAACATGAGAGGTGTATGATCCAGCTGATATTTATTGGAATTCCAGCCTGGATCCCCTCTGCAAATACACTGTGGTCTGGTGGGTGGTGTTTTTTGGGAAAATCAAAATAACCTGAGCAATGTGGAAGCGACCACGTGTCAGAGGGGTCTCCCGGTGGGGAAAAGTGACCTGGAAGTGCAAAATATCCCAGGAAAATGACATAAATCTGAGAATTATACACTGCATTTTGCTTTAAAAGGGGGGCTTATCCAATCCAAGTGTCTGGGATAATGGGAGCTTCAAATGAACACTCTTATCTCGGTCCTTTTGATAGGAATTTGGCACTCGAGTCCCTAAAAAGGCCTGGAAAATCTCAGCCATGAGGATGCACTTCCAGTGCTGCCCCTTCCCTGCGTGTCTGTGTTTTCCCTGCTCCTGGATGCATTTTCCTCCAAGCAATCCTGGTTTTTGGGCCCCTTCCCGGGAGAAGGGCAGTGTGTGACCTGAGACAGGAATTCTCCCTGTGCCAGCTGACGTGTGGATGCTCAAGCTCCCATGAAGCTGCATCCTCGGCTCTAAATATAAACCTGGGCTTATCTTTGAAAGTCCCGCAGCACCACAAAGGCCAGGGGGGCCATCCAGCCTGGAAAAGTGAGCTGGGAATGTCATTTAGGATGGCCCTGGGGAGGATAAAACCCAACAGAGCCACCTGGGGCGAAACCCAACCTCCCCCTTGTCCCCGCACACCGAGAATGCTTGACCCGGCGCCAGGCCCGGCCTAAACCCTTCCAAAATCTCTTTCCATGGAAGTGTTAATTCGGAACAATGCCGGATCCAAGGGCTCCAAAATAGCAGGGGACAGTCTTGTCCTTTTATAGCCGTGACCCCATTGTGAGCTGCGGCATGTGACAGGTCTGGGAGGGACACAAAGCGTGACTTCAAGGGATCCGATGGGATAAAGGCCTGCCTGGGCCGCGGATTTTTCCTGCAGCAGCTCCTCTTTCCTGCCTTTTTGTCCCTCTCCTTCTCTCCTTCCCGAATCAGCCATGGCTCCCAAGAAACCAGAGCCTAAGAAGGCCGAGCCTAAGAAGGAAGAACCCAAGCCAGCGCCTAAACCAGCGGAACCAGAGCCCAAAAAAGAGGTGGAATTTAACCCAGCTTCGGTCAAAGTAGGTGGTTTTTACCCTGTGGTGGGGCTTGGATCTGGTGGAGGAGTGTGGGATACTGGGAGATGAAATCCTTAAAAATTAGCTTGGAATTGGTTTTGTTCCTAAAAATCTCAGCAAAGGCCGTTCCCCCAGTTGGAGTAAAAGTGGGAGCAAAGTGACTGGGGGATGTGCAAAACACAGAAGTGAAATGTGAATGTTTTATTTGGGGATGTTCAGACCTTTTGTCCTGTTGTATCCCTGGATTGAATTCATTTCCCTTCCCCTGGAATGCGTCCCTTTGATAGGACACCACCAGCCTGGGGCTTCCCTAAAGTGGGTCAGTGCCACCCACTTTGGTTTTCCAGGAAAATCCAGGCCACAAAGGAATTGTGATTTGTGGAAAGCAGAGGAAAAATTGGGCAAAAATCCAGATTTTCTGAGTGACCTGAGGATTTCAGGTTCTATGCCAAGGATTCCTCCAGAGGGGATGAGCATCCTCCTTCTCCTTCATCTCCTCCTCCTCTTTTTCCTTCTCCTCCTCCTCTTTTTCCTTCTCCTCCTCCTCTTTTTCCTTCTCCTCCTCCTCCTTTCTCCTTCTCCTTCTCCTTCTCCTTCTCCTTCTTCTTCTCCCTTCTCCTTCTCCTTCTCCTTCTCCTTCTCCTTCTCCTTCTCCTTCTCCTTCTCCTTCTCCTTCTCCTTCTCCTTCTCCTTCTCCTTCTCCTTCTCCTTCTCCTTCTCCTTCTCCTTCTCCTTCCTGGAATCCTGCTCCAAAGTTTAAGGACAAATCACATTTCCAAGGTCATTTCAGAAACAGGGTTTGAGAGATTTTACTCTAATCCTAAATTGCCTAATTCAGGAATAGATTAATTTAATTAATTTCCCCATTAGGATCTGGAGTGTCCATTTAGGATTAGATTAAATTGATTAATTTGCCTTTTAGGATCCTGGATGTCCATTTAGGATGAGACTAAATTAATGAATTTGCCTGTTAGGATTTCTGGCTGTCCATTTAGGATTAGATTAAATTAATTAATTAAATTGCCCTTTCAGTGACCCTGCCCCCCTCACTGACAGGGAGCTGCTGGGATTTAGGAAACGCTCAGGATGTTAAAGCCATGAAATAGGGAATTCCAGGGAAATGATGCTGGAGATCTGTTTCCTTTTCAAATGCTTTTTTTTTTTTCCGTGGGAATTGACCTCTCAGCAGATATCTCAGGAATTTCTCCCAGAAAATGATAAGGAGAAAGGAATTCTGTTCCGATGGAAATGACCCTGCAATGGGGTATCAAAGAGTGACTTCTTGACTTATTAAAAATGAGTAATTCCCCTTTGCTCCTTGCACACCATTCCCAGGAAAAGTCAGAGATCCCCGCACGCATCTGCAGGATCAGCTTTTCCATGTTATTTCCAAAGGAAATGCCCCGTGGGGGATAAACACTGCAAGACACAGCAGGATTTCTGTGCAAGGCATTGTCCTTTGGGAGTTCTCCTTTGGGAAAAGGCATTGTCCTTTGGGAATTGCCTGTGGGGAAAAAAAGAGAAGCTTTGCAGCATCTCACACTTTTCTTTTCAGAAATTGAAAATTGAAATTCAGAGAATTTGGACCAGACAATCAGAGAATCCCAGAATCCTGGAATGGTTTGGGTTGGGAGGGACCCTACATTCTATCCCATCCCACCCCTGCCATGGGCAGGGACACCTCCCACTATCCCAGGTGACTCCAAGCCCCATCCAACCAGGCCTTGGACATTTCCAGGGATCCAGGGGCAGCCACAGCTTCTCTGGGCACCCTGTGCCAGGGCCTGCCCACCCTCCCAGCCAGGAATTCCTTCCCAATATCCCATCTAAACATTCTCTCTTCCAGTTTAACGCCATTCCCTGTGTGCTGTCCCTCCCTGCCTTGTCCCCAGTCCCTCTCCAGCTCTCCTGGAGCCCCTTCAGGCCCTGCCAGGGGCTCTGAGCTCTCCCTGGAGCCTTCTCCGCTCCAGGCTGGGCATTCCCAACTGGTATATATCTCTGGATCCTCAAAAAAGCAGTTTCCCCTCAGGAAAACATGGAAATTGTGTGAGAAAGGGAATAAGTTGCTTTGTCTCCTCATCGTTGCTGAAATCCTTCTCCTCTTCCACCTGGGACCAACTCCTGCAGCTCAGGATTTGTGACAAAGGCAGCACCAAAAGGGAGTTTTCCTGCCTTGAATTCCCGAAATCCCTGTAAATCTTTATATATTGGTGAAAAAAGGCAATGATTTGTAACTGTATACAGAAATCAAACCCCAAGGAATTCAGTTTGGGGATAGTTTTGAAGGGAACAACACTGGAGTTGGTGCTGTGCTCCCAGAACACTTCCATGACCTTGGGAAAGAGGTTTGTGGTGGGATCCAGCTCTCTCCAACACCTCTGTACTCAACATTCCAGCGCTGGAAAAGGACGGGGGCAAAGGGAACAACTTCCCTTGGAGGCACAGGAAGCTCCAGCCAGGACACCATGACCTTGTGGGAATACTCCACTGGGATTCTGGAGCATTGTGGGATGAAGGGCAGCTGAGATGAGTTGTAATTTAAAAAAAAAAAACCCAAAACCCAAATTGGCATCACTCAAAAAATGTTTATTTTGTAATCCACACAATTACAGGATCCATAAATTTGTTCTCATCTTGGAAAAATTAATTCCTGCGTTTTTTTAGACTTACTCTGCACAGTTATTCAGGAAAATTCTTATCTTTTGTGGAAATTCTTCTTTTTCCCTCCAGCACCATTTCCAATTAATAGTTATGCATATAAAATATTTATTATATTTATTATATCTATTACAGGGTTCTTACCACGTTTTTCATAATGCTAAAAAATATTTCTGAAATTCCTAAATCATAAATAAATCCTAATCCTCATCCCTTCATCTCTGCAGAGGATATTCCATTCCCAAATATTGGATCAGGAAAATCAGGAAATACAGGGTTTGAGTCTGGGGCATTCCTTTCCCAAATTCAGAGAAATGGAATATTTTATAAAGATGCTTTCCTGGGAATTCTTTAATTTAATGGTTTTGTTATGAAATGCCTTTGTCTGTTTGTGCAAATTCCTGCTCCATAAATTTGACTTTTTGGGACCCAGAATTCCTTCACAATGTTTGGAAAAATGCTTTACTGGATTTTGAAGTTCCAAAAAAAAACTTTTTTTCTGCATTGCAGATTGAAATCCATTCTTATTTCCATGAAGGAGAAAATCTGTGGTTACAAAACGGTGGAAAAACCACAATTAAAATCCAGCTTTTGGTGGGAATGTCTCAAATTATTTCTGTTTATTCCCAGATTTTATTGATTGTTTTTGGAACTTTGAAACTTTTTTTAGCCCCTAAAAAGCCTCAAAACAAAAGTCTTTCTGTGGCAGTGAAAGGTGCTCCTTGTTTCAATTTTCCTGCTCTCCCTGATCATGATAAAAATCCAAGGATTTTATTTGGCACCTGGAATTATATTCAGTTTTCCCATTTTCTTTCCCACTTTTTAGTGGTCCTGCTCTGGTTTTTGTCCCTAATGGGATACCAGTGACAGTGGCCTAAATGTGGGATCCATCTCTTAACTGAAGCCATTATCCCAAATTTTTAATGTTACTCACACACACATTCCCATTGGATTTGATCCAATGCTCCAAAGTTCCAAAGGTTTTCCAGATTTCAAAGAGTGGGAGTCATTTAATGTTGTTTGCAACTCATCCAAAAAAGGGTTTGGGGGTTTTACTTCTGTCTTTTTCCAGAAGAGTTGGGTTGACTCCACAAAAAAAATTATTTTTTTAGGGAAATGTTTTGCTAGGATGATCCCTGAACATTTTATTTTGAGGAATAAATTGTCCTGAAGAGATTTTGTAGCAAAAAAAATGTATTTTCCATACATTTAATTCATTCCCACCTGGAAACTCTTCAAACAGGGAGGTGCATTTTCCCAGGAATATATTTTGCTTCCATGAAAAACAGGGAGGCAGGTGGAAAACAGGATGAAATTTGATTGCTAAGGACACAGAAGGCAGGAATGGCTCCTGGAATTTTAACCATGGGAAAATGGTTCACTGGGTTTAAATCATCAGAAGTGAAAAGGGAGCAAACCTCTGGAAGTTCATCCCTTGGAATGGCGCCAAACTCCTATATCCAGATGGACTGAGTCACCCTTGGGAGGTGCTGAGCTGGGATAAAGGGAGATGAGACGGGAATTCGGGAATTTGGGTGCCAACATTTCAGTGGCTAAAGTTGGCTGAGCTGACTTTGCTCCAGGTCTGGTGACTCGGACAAAAATCCATGCAGAGACAGCTGGAATATGTGGGGACGTGGAAGGGACACGGTTTTCCATAGAAAGTTATCCGTGATCGCCATATTTTCCACATTTTCCTGGGGAAAAAGCAGCCAGGGGTTATTTTGGGGGAGTGCTGGGATCTCCAGGCCACGTGGAACCTGCTGTCCCTGAAAAGCCCTGCAAGGTCCTGAAAAGGAAAAGCTCCTTCCCTTTTTCTGCACGGAAAGGTGGAAAAGCACCTGGGATGGGAGTGGCCAGGGAAATCCAGGGATGGTGCAGCAGCAGGAATCCTGCTGGATTTGCCTGTCCAGCTCCAGAGCATGGAGCATTCCACAGGCACGTGGGTCTGGGAGAAGGGAAGCAAGCTTTCCTTGGGCGAAATGGATTGATGTGGGGGAGATTCTTGGGAGAGACGGATTGAGTTGTGGCTGCCCCTGGATCCCTGGAAATGTCCAAGGCCAGGTTGGATGGGGCTTGGAGTCACCTGGGATAGTGGGAGGTGTCCCTGCCCATGGCAAGGGTGGCACTGGATGAGCTTTAAGGTCCTTTCCAACCCAAACCATTCCAGGATTCCATGGGAGGACTTGGGATGGCTGCAGTGATGGAGGAGTGTCCCATCCTTGGGACAGAGCTGGGGGAATGTGGCACTTCCATCGTGTTCCATGGCACACTTGGGAAAACCTAAATATTTTCCACCCAGGACACCGGAGTTCTCTTGTGACCCTGGGCTACCAAACACTCTTGGATTAAACCTTGGAGGAAAAAAAAAATCCACCTTTGTGGTGGTTGATGCTGCTTTGGGAGGAATTTGCCAGGGTATTTTGCTTTTTTGGGAATCTCACTGGGTGTAAGAGGAATTTCAGCTTCCACATCCCCAGGGAACAGCTGGAGCTGTGCCACAGGAGGTTTAGGTTGGATATCAGGGAAAGGTTCTTCCCCCAGAGGGTGGTCAGGCACGGAACAGGCTCCCCAAGGAATGGGCACATTCCCAAGGCTGTTCCTGTCCAATGTCCAGGAGCGTTTGGACAACGCTCCAGGGATGCACAGAGTGGGATTGTTGGGGTGTCTCCTGTGCCTGGAGTTGGACTGGATGATCCTTGTGGATTCCTTCCAGCTCAGGGCCTCCCACAATTCTACAATCCCATAAAAGACTCTGCTTCCAGGAGTTTTTTGCCTTTCTCCTGCGTCTTCCCTGACATCCATGAACTCCTTCAGTCCAGCTCAAGCGGCCTCATTCCCTCCTGGCTCCATGGACACATCAACCACCAGCCAAAGGAGTTGCCCAACTCTGTCACCCAAGAGCAAAACAAGCTCAGAAAAAATGGTTTGGTTTAGCCTTGTTTTTCCTAATTAAAAATATTAGGGAAAACCAGCTGGAATTTCCAGCAGGAGTTTTCAGCCACGCACAAAAATCCCACAAAAATCCTCTTTTGGCAGCTCAGGATGGCTTTGTTCAGCCCCAAAAAGAGTCGGTTTGGTAGGATTTGGAGGGGTCTAATGTGGGGTTCTTGAAGGCAATTTTAAATTAAATATATCGTTTCAATAATTAATATTGGAAAGAAAAATAATTAAAAATATATTTGAATGCAAAATAATTTGAAAAATAAAATCTGCCAGTATTTGCAAGAGAAAATGTTTGATTTTGGAAATGAAAGACAGAAGGAAAGGTTTTATATGAAAATTTTAAATCATTATTATTATATTATATATATT
>VZRZ01002364.1:0-45626 GCA_013398175.1 Climacteris rufus | reverse complement strand
CTCCTGCCCCTTCTTCCTCACTGGCCTTGTTGTTCCTCTCACGTTATCAACTCCTCCTCTTCTTTAGACAGAAATTAAAACTGTGCCACCAACTTGGTTTTGATTTCATCTTAACTCTGGTGTCACAGAGGTTTTACCTCCATCTCTCCAATTGGCCCAGCCATGGCCAGCAGCACATTCATCCTCAGAGCCATCAGGGATTGGCTCTGCCGGGCATGGTGGAAGATTCTGGCAGCTTCTCACAGAAGCCTCCTCTGTGGCCCCCCTGCTACCAAGAGCCAGGCCCTGCAAAACCAACACACCAAACCTCTGCATTTTCACTCGGTCCCTGTTCCTAAACTGTGCATTGCTGTTCAGTGACATTTCTTCTTTAGAGCAGGAGTTTCTTTGGTTTCACTCTGCATGTCAGGCAGCTGTGCCCATCACACTTACCCAGAAAACACAGAGCTTGGAAATCAACTTCCCTGGAAACATCTCTGCACTAACTGTCCCCACCTAAGTGTCACAACCCACCATCCCCAGAATAAGAGCCTATGGCAGCTCTTGGGTTCTCTATGCCATTTCAGATAACCTGAGCCATCCCACCACAAGCAGTGTCCTGGCTCGTGGCTTCCAGACTGGCTGCACCTGGTGGGCTCCTTGGCTGCTGGAATGCTGGCTGGAGCCACAGAAGAGCTCAGCTCCCGAGTTCTGCTGAGGTCTGCAGAAGCACTGTGCAGGCTGTGCCCACGATCACGTGCACCAGTGGTGTTCTGGTGGCGCTCAGTGGTGGTGTTCTGGTGGTGTTACAGTGGTGCTCTGTGCTAGAATGTGAGCCCACAGGACCTGAGGTCCCACCAACCTCCTTAGCCCTGCCCACAGGACACTTTTATTCCAGTGTCTCTTACTGGTGAGGAATGATTCTGATAACCCTGGCAGCTGTGAGGGTGCATGCAGTGCTGAACACCAGAAATGAGAGCTTGCAGGACCCTCACAGGATGCTCCTCCCTTGTGTGTGTCTCTGCCTGCTTTGCCCACATGGTGCATGTGCTGCGGTGGGCTCTGCACCTTGTGCTGTCCCCAAGGGGCAAGCCCCCAAACCCTGACATAGCTGGCAGCAGGTCTTGGCACCTCACATTCCCAGGAAAAGCCTTTCCCTCGTGGCTGCTGTACAATCTAAAAGGAGAATTACCCTATTTTTAAATCTTTTTCTGCCATTGTGGGAGCACTGCAGCCAGCCAAGGCCCCCTCCCCCTCTGGCGAGGCGGTGGGGATTGGATCAGATGATACGGAGTGTGCATGCTGAGAGTGAATCCATTTTCTCTCCTCCATCTCCCCAGAATAAATTAGAATTTGCCTGATTTAATAAAATGGCTTCATCTCTCTGCCATCTTTTCTATCTCCCATGCGTTTCATCCCCACCCCCACTGCAAAAGAATAGATCTCGGCTGTGTCAGGTCCTGTTTGGGGCTGGTGATTCGGTGAGTGGGGCTGGTCAGCACTGCATGCTCCGCCTGCCCCAGGCTCTGGCCAGGACAGTACAGGATTTGTCCCTGTGTCTCCATTTCCTTATTGTCCAAGGCGGTGGCTGTAATTGCTGTCGAGGTCAGTGTAATTTACTGTCCATCTGTCATAAACCTGCCCTCATCAGGGATGTGACTGCCATGCAGAGTGTTTGGGGACAGGGAGGGGCTGGGGACAGGAATTGTGCAGCCCAGATTTGCCCCAACGCCGTGCTCTGTAACTGGTGTGTGTGTGTGTGTGTGTGCATGGAGCAGGGCTGAGGTCTGATGCGGACCCCGAGGAGGGCTTATTGTCCAATTTATGTGCTTTCACTACAGCCAAAGCTTTTTCTCTTGCGTGGATCTCGTGTTTAATTCCTGTTTCCTAGGCTGATTTTTTCCTTTCCGTTCTGACACTAATTGCGCCGGGTGCGTTGGGAGCAGTGGCTGCTGAGCGGTACCAGCTAAATGTTAAGAAAGGTTTTAAAAACAGACTGAACTCTTCCTTAATGAGGCTCAATCGTGCTCTCCTCCGGGTGGTTTTTGTTTTGCTGATCTGTCAGTTTTTCGAGGATTTAATTGCACTTTTTTCATATTAGTCTTTGAAATGGGGCTAAGCAGCTTTCTATAAAATGCAACACAAAAAGGAGAGATACTTCCCTATTTTCTTGCTTTGCTTTCATCACTCCAGGATCATCATCTGCCACTGGCACCTGGGACTCCGCAGTAGTAAAGAATAAAATTTGTGAGTGTACAAGCAAAAGGCAGGCTGCACTGCGATGGCAGCCCCACAACTGGAAACCCCTGCCAGGGTTCCCTTTGCCTGCTGGCTCCTCCGGCTGGCTCTGGTTGGGTTGCTGCTCATGCTCATCCTAAAAGACCTTCCTAATGTTGGTTTTAAAGGGAGAAGTAAGAGGCAAAGGCTGAACTGTCTTGTCCCACATAGCTCGTTTCCGGCAGAAGTTACACAAAAATGAGTCCGAAGCAAGCGGTGCTGCGACACTCGGGAATGGCTGGAGCCTCCTAGAGCAGCGGAGCTTGGCAGGGCCTCTGGAGGCCACTGAGCCCAGGCCCTGCTCAGAGCCAGGCCGGCCAGGGCTGTCTCTGCTGGGGTCTGATCATCTCCAGGGATGAAGACCTCCCCAGCCTCTGTGGGTCCCAGTGTCGAGCTGCTCCAGCACTGGGAGTCCAGGGCAGGGGATGCCAAACAGATGATGTTGGGATGGGAGGAGGCAGGAGAGAGCAGGCGGATGTATCTGTGAGGCTATTATCTTTATGGCATAGGGAAAACATGTTTGAAGCAATCAGCATGGAATTCTTAATGGCTTCACTTCCTCGTGCTCTCCTCACGGGACAGGCTGCAAAGCAGCCAGGGCAGCGCAGGCTGCATGAGCGCCGCCTCGCCACACGCACTGCTTTTAACCAGTGCTTTGTTTTGCAGAGATGTTTCCTGAGGATGCTGATGAGCAACAGAGCAGTGAGAGCTCCAAGCCACGCAGCAGTGACTCCTAATAAATTAGCCTGCAATTTATTTTTACTTCTCTTTGGAATTACTTTTCTTTTTTTTCACTTTTTCTTCCTTTCTTCTAGCTTTGTTTCTTTTCTTCTGTTTTTCTTCTTTTTCTTCATGTTTATCCCTTAAATATTTCAGTTTCTAGTCTCAGCCTAATAAAGCCTGGTTTCTTTTCTTGTTCCAACATGTGCCTGCCTCCCTGTGAGCTCCCAGCACACCTCTCATGAGGATGTAAAATCCAAGAACCAGATCTTTGAGATTTCAAAATAAAATAAAAGTAAACTCTGCTTTAAAAACACTTTAGCAGGAAAGCCAGGCTAATTGTAAATCAATGAGTCTTAAAATGCAGCATTGATCTCCAGTTAGAAGTTTGAAGGGGAAAGCAGTAATTACTGTACTGAAGGTAGATTTTTTTTTTCTCTTAGCAAGTACTGGGCAGAAGGAAGGCTCATTAGGGCAGCACTTCAGAATCTGAGTAATTAGTTTAAAAAGTACTTTTGTGGTGTTATTCCCATGGCTAGAAATTATTGGAGTCTTCACAGATTTATAGTTCTGCTCTGATAAGGTTTGATTTATTATTGTGTTTGGTGGGGAAGATCCTTCCTACACAATCACCTGGGTGAAGATGCGGAGTGGGGATCAGGCCAGGAAGGATTGCTGTGGGCACACGGGGCCTCTCGCCAGTGGAGGAACCTCAGCCCAGGTAGGCTGAGGTTTGAGCTCTTTGTGAACATGCTCTGGCCAATACCCCACAGGAAAACAGAGCAGACATCTGGGAATCAGAACAGAGGCTCTTATTCCTTGTGAGCATCACTGGCCTCCTGTCCAGTTACCTGCAAGTCCATTCCTGCTCATGGGGGTCATGGCTCAGAAGATCTCAGTCTTCATCATAGCATGACCGGCTCAGTGCTGATACTGGGCCATCCCTTGTGCCACCCTCCTCAGGAAAGAAGGAATGGTCTGCCAGGGCTGTCAGGCTCACACAAGCCCATGGTATTTCTCCATGGGTTTTCCAGCAAATTCCTCCCGTGATCAGTGTGATCCTGCTCTCTTTTTCCAGGCAGAGGCAGAGGAAGTGGCTGCAAGCACCACCTGGGATGTGGGTGCAGCCTCATGTGACATGGTCTGGGTTTGCTCTGGAAGGTGGGAAAGGCCGAAGTTGCCCTTGTTGTTCCCTGGCAAAGCTGTGCTAATTTGGGGAACTGTTCCTGGAATTTGTATTAATCCATGTGCAGGAAAGCTTTGTGGCATGGCTGGTGAGCCTGTCTGTCTTTGGGGAGCAGGTTTGTGCTCCTGCCAGTCTTCCCAGTGTGTTAAATCGGGATAGTCGCACAATCTGACCTATCAATCCCACACCTCTGGCTGTCGCTGTTCCTACTCGCCAGACTCGATAAATATTTTCACAGAAATGATTCAGTTTGCAGGGACTGTCATATATCTGATTCTGCAGCAGAGAAAGGGGGAAAGTCTCTGGAGGCAGAAAACCCTTGTGTGGCAGAAAGCCTGCTGGGAAGTCAGCTCAAGAAGAATTAGAAACCCTTTAAATAAATGCTTACTTGACATGACTCTGTCTCCCCCAGTCTAACAAGCAGGGAAGCGAATGGCAGCCGCTGGCCAGAAATTGATTGCATTAATTGATATGCCAATAAGAGAGCTTGTTACATCCGCCATTGGTTAGGAGGCCGGCTAACAAGTCCCGCTGATCAATGGAACCAATAAAGATTTCATCCATTAATGAGCAACATGGTAATTAATGTTATCCATAAACCAATTAGCCTGGGTAGCTAATGTGCTGGTTAGCACAGTGAGTGGCGGAGCCGTGGGTGGGCACAGGCTGGCAAGTGCACAGGGGACATCACCTCCCCTGTACAAAGAAGACATCATCACCTGTCTGGTGTGCAGGGGACATCACCTCTCCTGTGCTGCTGTGGGGCTCAAAGCAACAGCTGGCTCCGTCTGCGCCCCCCAAAGTGAGGGAACTTGGAGGGTGACTGGTGGGATAGGTCACATTGCTGGAAAGGTACATGCTTCTCTAGATTTTCAAACCTATTTCAGTTATTTCTTTGACTTTTTGGAATCTTTGTGTAACACACGGCCACCCTTCCCACTTTTGATACACTTTTGGAGATGTACAGGTTTTTGTAACTTGTGGTCCGTGGGGGAAGGTAGCATCTGGGTCCTTGCTCTGTCACTGGGAAGCTGCTGGAACCTCCTGGGCAACCTCCCCACCAAGGCAGATGCTGCTGTGCACAACCCTGCGCTGGGCTTTCCCCACACCACCAGCACCAGTAATGGTGTTAGCACAGGTAACACAGTGTGTAGGTTGAAGGCTGCTGCCCAAGTGCGCTTGCCAGGGGCTTGCCCTAAGTGCCAGCACCACTGTGGCATCAGGACTGTCCATAGGGATCAGGACAGGAGGTGCAGGAGCAGCCCCAGGCCCTGGGCAGCATCAGTCCCACAGGCTCCGCTGTGGAGTTACCTTGGATTGTTGGATATTGACCCTGGGAGACCCCTTGTGGATTCCCTAATTGAAAATTAATACTGGATCAATGCCATGGGCAATTTGCATATTGATCATAAACAACTTGGAAGGCACCAAGTGTGTGTTGGATCAATAGTGCTCTCGAGCAGGCTGCAGGGAGAGTGTCCCTGTGCCGTGCCCCTCTCGGGTTCGCGCCGGGGAACTTCGGTGAAGGCCCCATGCGAGCGGTGCCGCAGCACAACGCTGGCAGTGCCAGCAGGGGTGGTCTGTGCCAGACTGCAGTCACAGCATGGAGTTCACAGCCTTTTCCTCTCATTCCCTTTGGAAGGGGAAGGAGGGGAAAGGCTGTTTGTTGGCTTACTTTAAACCAAATGGCCACAGCCCAGAGGCATCCCAGGGAGTGGGGGACATCACCCTGTCGTGGCACACAGCCTGCCCTCCCCTCCTGTCATATGCAGCCTGACACTTTCAGTAAAGGTTTCCAAGAGCAGAGGCACTGCTTTTCTGAGGACACCAGAAGGGATCTCAGCTGTGATTTCTCCCTGGCATTTTCATCTTACCTTTGCTCTGTGAAGGCAGTATTTAGACTCTTCTCTGTCTGCTCAGGACATTCACAGGTTATTTCAGAATGGTTTTGGGCTGAAGGGACAACTGTTGTATATCGAACTCAGAATCCCAGAAACTTAATCTGAAAATCTCTAGCTCAACCTTGGAAACTTCTGGCACAGAGGGATTCTGCCCCTCCACACACATGTGTGGTGCGAGGCAACACCTCAGACCCTGCAGGGAAACTGCCTCTGGCCTGTCCACAGACAGAGCACAGGCAGCAGGGAGAGGGCAGGTCTGGACCCCACATCCCAAAGTTGCCACTTATTTTAGGAGCAGCCGGCAGCTCCAGGGAGTCGCTGTGCATCTGATTAGCGCGTTATGGGGCTTTCATTGACTCGGCCATGCTGTGCTGATGAACTGAGGCTGGGGACAAGCGCCTGTAATTGAGAGAAATAAATTCTTATCACAGGCCTCTGCTGGAGTCACCACCTGTGCATGTGCCTTGCTCCAGGTTCCAGGAGTGGATCTAGTCCCTGGACTGCCTGGTGTACCCTTGTTAGTGGGAAGGAGCCGAACTCAGGAACTGCAGACACCAAGCACCATCCCAGGGTGACTGAAAGGCTCTGTCTGCCCAGACCACTGGCATGGCCCACCTGATGCTACCTCCTTGCTTGGCCCCAGGCAGCTTGAGAGCTGTCAGTGCCCTCAGTGTCTCTTTGGGAGCTGCTGTATGCTCTTCCCTTTTCTTGATCCTCTGTGTTTCGCTTGGGAGCAGCCATTCTCCATCACTACCTGAGATTTTTTGGCAAGTGGAAGATCTTTCTCTGATATGTGTCAGGAGACATGGGTGTCACAGAGGAAAGGGTTTTGTGATGCTGTGAAAGAAATAAGAATGAAGGTATAGTTTCCTTGAAAAGAAACTAATCTGCTGTTTTAAATTAAAAGGGAAAAAAAAGAAGTCCAGGGTCAGCAGGGCCCTGCAGCTTGTTGTGGCACAAGGCCACAGTGGGCAGCCCTGTCCCCGCTGCAGTGGGGCTGTGCTCGGGTTCCCTTGGCTGCTCGCAGCCCCCTCAGTTTTGCCTGTTCCCAGGGCCATGGTGTGGGCTGTCTCCATGGGTGCGTGCGGAGGGAGTGGAAAGGCTTCACGTGGCGTTCCCTGAGCTCCCAGTGCAGCTGAGTGCTGGAGAGCCAGCGCTGAGATTGCAGTCGCTTTCAATTACCCGAAGCCAAGAGAGGTGGAGGAAAAGGGGCTGTTGGCTCCAGGAAACTGAACTGGCTGCTGCTGAAAGCTCGTTACTACAAGGGGAAAAGCAATTACTGACATTCTGCCAGCGCCACTAACCCAAACCCGGGGAGGAACAACCTGGGCCAGGCTGTGGCCATTCCTGCCGTGGGGGGTGATGTGGGGCCTCTCAAACATGTCCTTGAGGACAGCTCCAAGGCTGCTGTGGTGTGTCTCCCCTCCCTGCCCTCCTCAGCAGGTGTTTGTTGTGCATGCAAGAGCTCGCCTGTGTTACCTGCTCCGTCTTCTGCACCAGCCCAGGAGGTGTTTGGTGTCAGAGAGCTCTGAGGGGGCTGGCAGAGGGCTGATGGTGTGGGGATGATGTCTCTGTTGACTGACAGGACTGGCAGTGGGACTCTGTGTCTGAGGGGTTGCCTTGCTGCTGTGGCTTCTGTTCTTCAGCAGAGCAGTGAGACCATGGCCATTCACACCAAGAACTTTGGTACTGCAGTTCTTTCTACCAGGCTGGTTTTTCTGCCTGGTGATCCTGTGCAGGTATCACCCTTCTGGTACCAAAGTGTCAGGAACCCCTCCCCTGGTTGGAATCTGTCCGGACTGCTGGGTATATTTGCCCTGTCCTTCTCAGGGCTTCCAGGGATGCTCAGCTCCTCACTCTGAAGTCCTCTTAAAAGCTGAAAGGCTCTCTGCAGACATGACTTTGGTTGCCACAACAGTGACCCCTATTGCTCCCTGATGCTGGTAGTCTGAGCAGCCCTGCTGGCTCCCTCCCCCCTTCCTCAGAGTCACAGAATCATTTAGGTTGGAAAAGACCTCTAGGATCATCGAGTCCACCTTTGACCAGTCACCACCTTGTCAACTAGACCATAGCATTGCATGCCACATCCAGTCATTTCCTCGACCCAGTTTGCCTCAGAGCAGCAGCACATCCCAGGGTGATCCTCTTTTATTTTTTGTTATACATATTATTTATGGCCATTTATTATTTCCCATGGTTGTGGATATTGTTACTTCCTAGAAACAAGGAAGAGCCCGCCAACAAGGTACTGGGATCTAGTCAAGAACAAACCAACCAGACCATGGGTGTCAGACCTTCTAGGACTCACCCCATGTGAAAACCATCCTTAGGGATCTTCACTTGGAACTGTTGGTCTTTTTCCCATGTTCTTTGTAAGTAGGTTTTCCTCACTGGGGACAAGAAGCGATGATTTGCCATGGACCCTGTACCCGGCTGTGGACTGGTTCTGTTCCCCTGCCCTGGCTCAGCCCCACCACTCCCCTCCACTGCCCCATGTCTGTGTTGGGACCTTGTGGTGCCGCAGGCTACGGGGATATTTTAATTGTCCCTAAGCCAGGGCACTGCAATTATGGCTTTCTCATGTTTTTAGCTGAGCTTAAAAGAACTCCAAACATGCTGAGAGGGGGAAACGGTTGGCGGGGGGACGGGGGGCGGGGAGAAAGAGGGTCAGGAAGACACTAATTAACTTTTCTTTGGAGCAATACCACGGAGAGGGAGAACAGAGTAGGAGTTGTATATTTTTTAAAAAAAAACTAAGCAGAAAGAGGACATTTTAGTGTCAAAGTGTGGTTTGTGATGGTGGTGGGTTAAGGTTGTTGGAAGCTCTCCTGTGCACATCCAGCCCCTAAGGCTAAACATGAATTAATTATGGCTCATTTTCATTAGAGATACAGTGTTCTCAAGATGTACCTTGTTGCAAAGTTGCTAAAGTTGGCTATTAACTTCAGCTTGGCATCAGCACTGGTTTTGTTTGAGGATCTCCAAAGTCTTTCTGGAGTGAGCCTGTTCCCAGTGAGCACAAATCACCTCTTACCTGAAAGGACCTTGCCCTGCTGGCATGACCTGCTGAAGGCCTGCGGTGCTCTTCCCCCACGGAATAAGTGACAGGACAAGGGAGAATGGTCTCAAGTTGTGTCAGGGAAGGTTTAGGTTGTATATTCGAAAAAATCCTTCTCCGAAAGGGTTGTCCAGCCCTGGCACAGGCTACCCAGGACAGTGGTAGAGTTGCCATCCCTGACAGGATTTAAAACCCAGGACAATTTTGCACCTGGGGACATGGGTCAGTGATGGCCTTGACAATGCTGAAGGAACAGTGAAACTCGATGATCTTAGAGAGCTTNTGGCTCATTTTCATTAGAGATACAGTGTTCTCAAGATGTACCTTGTTGCAAAGTTGCTAAAGTTGGCTATTAACTTCAGCTTGGCATCAGCACTGGTTTTGTTTGAGGATCTCCAAAGTCTTTCTGGAGTGAGCCTGTTCCCAGTGAGCACAAATCACCTCTTACCTGAAAGGACCTTGCCCTGCTGGCATGACCTGCTGAAGGCCTGCGGTGCTCTTCCCCCACGGAATAAGTGACAGGACAAGGGGGAATGGCCTCAAGTTGTGTCAGGGAAGGTTTAGGTTGTATATTCGAAAAAATCCTTCTCCGAAAGGGTTGTCCAGCCCTGGCACAGGCTACCCAGGACAGTGGTAGAGTTGCCATCCCTGACAGGATTTAAAACCCAGGACAATTTTGCACCTGGGGACATGGGTCAGTGATGGCCTTGACAATGCTGAAGGAACAGTGAAACTCGATGATCTTAGAGAGCTTTTCCAACCCAAATGATTCCATGAGTCTGTAAAACCTGCCATTGTCTGCTTGAGCAGTTCCACTATGTGTTTTTAGCAGAAGGCTAGGGCTGCCACTGGTCCCTTCCCTCACAAAGTGGGGCTGGGCACCCACTTTGCCTTTGCTGCACTCCTGCCTGGTCACCTCTGCCACCCAGCTCCTCCATCTTCTTCCTCCCACGGGTCCCCTTTGTCTCTGGACCCTTGTCCCGCGGGTCTCTGTGTGGAAACCGCTCTGTCCTCTCCCTGCAGACCTGGAGCTGGAGATGGGCTCTTTTGTTTCGCTATTTGATTTGCGTTTGTATTTTTGCATGCATCTTCTTTCCAGCTGATTCCAGTTTGGAGCTAGGTTAAACTGTGCAAAATACTGTTTAAAAGAAAAAGAGAAAGGAACTTGTCAAGATGCATTTGTTAGATCACGTTTAAAATGAAGCAGAATTGAAGGTAGTTTTTGTCCAAGAAAGGGGAGGCTGAAAAGCCGTCAAGCCGCAGGAGAAAGCCCCTCCTTTGTTGTCCTCCTGACATTGAAGTGTAATTTTTCATGGTTATTTGGACTGGAAAATGGGGGGAAAGGGAGAGATGGGCTTGCGATTATTTCCCATAAATGACAACACAATCACATCACGCTCCACTACAAACATGCTCAAGGAATTTGCCTTTTTTTTATATTTCATGTGTGAAAATAACAGCAACCTTTCTAGTCCTGGTGAAATTAAAGGGGGTAAGTCCCTGTTGGGTTTCATTGGCTAAAAATATAGCCCCGTTTGCACAAAAACATGGACAGCCTTGTTCCCAGAGACAGGGAGAAAGGCAGTGCTCTCCCAGGGAAGGGATTCTTGGTTGTGGCTGCCCCATTCCTGGGAGTGTTCACGGCCAGGTTTGATGGGGCTTGAAGCAACCTGGTCTAGTGGAAGGGTTGGAACAAGATGGTCTTGAAGGTTCCTCCCAAGCCAAAACAATGCTGTGACTCTCTGATGGCTCTGTCAGCTGAGCATGCCATAGTCAGCGGTTTCTGTTTGTCAGTGACAGCAGCAGAGATGCTCTGGCCATGCTCTGGAACGGAGCTGTCTAGGAAATAGGTGTCATTAATCCAAGGTACACATAGTATTATATTGTTTTCCTGCAGCCCTTTGTCAGGTGGGACTCACCTATCAGCTGTGAATCCATGGCAATCATCTTGTAACCTTGCCTAGTGCTGCCTTCGCACTGCTTGGAGTTCTACTCTTCCTTTCAGGAAAACACTAGCAATGAATGAATTGATATAGAGTAATCCTGTTAGGAACTGGCACAGATGGCACTGGAGCACATATATGCATCTGGAGTGGGAGCTGAGGTCAGACCCCCATCCCGGGCTCTGCCTCTGCTTTGTTCCCACAGCCCAGTGTGCTGGGCCCGTGGGCATGATGTGAGGTGGCACTACCCTCCCTGTGTCTCTTGTTGACCCTTTCTGACTCAACAGCACCAGGCCCTGCACGGTGACCCTGGTACAGCCTGGGGGCAGCTTCCAGGATGTGGGAGGGTATTGACCCACTGCGGCCCTCCCTCCTCCTCCATACGTACCCACACCTCTCCCCCAGGCCCCTGGGGAGTCGCATGTTTAAGCTGGTTGGGAGCAGTTGGAGCTGTGCATGAGGGGAGGTGGGAGCCCGCAGCGGGCAGCCCTGGCCGGTCTGTGCCCACGGCCGGCTGTGCGCAGCCATGGCTGCAGCCAGCAGCCGCCCGCCAGCCTCGGTCCTGTCTCTCTGGGCGCTTTTTGGCTGCTTATCCCGAAAAAGGGAGCGCCAGGGATTCTTTTTGTTCAAAAGGAGAGACCCTGTGTACAATTAAAACTTGTTTCTGGTAAACCTCATTCCAGGAAAGATGAGCTTTTAACAAAAGGCTTTTGACAGCTGCAGGGTATTTCATTTTTTTAATGCCGAATGAAAAATCAATACATTTTTCTAGGTTATACATATTCAGAACAGGCTTGATATTTCCATTATAATGGAAAATGGGTGTCTGCACATCTCGCCTGTCAGAGCTGCACCGCCACATTTTCCAAGCCACTGCTAAATATTTCAAACCTGATTTGATTGTGGTTCATGACAGCTAATGTTTCTCAGCTCTTGAGCCTGCCGGAGGGTGGAGAGGCAGCGCAACGCTCTTTCTCTCCCATGCCTACATTTCCGCCACCCCAGAAATGTCCTTTATCCCTTTGGATAAGAGATTGGGGTTTGTTAAGGAAAACCTGCCTGGGAGAAAGAGAGGTGAGATGTCTTAGGCTGTTCAAGCTGGTCTGAATCCCATCAGCATTTGCTGACTTCTCCAGCCCTCAAACTTCTTGGGTTTGGGAAGGACCAGAGCTCAGCAATGTGGTCCTGTGCAGTGGTGCGCGGCAATGCGGGTACATGTTGGGGTGTGACTGAGTCAGAGGTTCCCTGACCTCCACAGAAACTTGTGATTTTCCAGACTCTTCTCCTGCTCCTCCTCCTACCCCCTTCCCCCCCTTAGTGAAGGTTTAATTTTAAATTAAAAGGAAATACTGCTGTCTAAAATGATTTATTCATGAAGGAAGCAAAGACTCTTCCTAGGATTTTGCATGGGGTTGGGATGGAAGTGCAGCTCCTTGGGCTCCAGGGGCTACACTTGCTTTCTCTCAGTATTGACCTGAGTCCTGGCAGTTGGAAAGTTCCTTTTAAGTTATTAATAAAACACCACGGACTTGGCAATGGAGCTCTGGCACAGGGACCAGTGCATAGGATGTGTTGTTTGGATTTCCCAGGGACATGCTTCCCCCATGCAAATCCCACAGCAACAGCTTTTGCACCTCTGAAGTCCCAACAGTGTGTGCAGCTGTGGCGAGGAGGGGTCAGGTGGTAGCAAAAAGTGGTGGTTTGGAAGTAAATTCCCTGTGTCTCGCTGAGCACGGTTTGTTCAGCCTCAGGAGCTGAGCACAGAGCGGTCTGCGCATTCTGCTGCAGGTGAATCCTGGGGGCCGTTGTGTGAGGACAGTGGTGGGCTCTGGTCGTGTGCAGCGTGACACCAGGCTTTTTGCACACAGTGGCAGTGGAAGCTCCTTGTGGTGTGCAGTGAATTGAGGGGAGGAGCAGACCTTCACCTACCAGGTGTGCTGCTGGCCTTGTTCTCACAGAGGGATGCCCCAAAGGAGCACAGGGAATGGATGGATGGGTGCCTTCACACAGGTGTTAGCTTTCCAGACCTGCACTGCACCACGGAGCTTCCACTGTGGCTCAGCAGCTCTCAGAGCTGTTGTCAGAGAGCGTGGGCACAGACCTTTTGGGAGCAGGAGCTTTGCTGCTTTTACTGTCCATGGTGAGGTCTGCTTGGCAGAAGCTGTCAGACATGGCTGTGAACCCTAGGTGCGTTGAAGGCAAGCTCTCAGCAGGTCAGAGCCCACGGCAGCCCACGGAGCCAGCTCAGGGGTGGCTCTCACCACCGTTCCTGGGCTCAGCGGCCGTACCAGCAGCTGCACCACAGGCCTGGCCGAGCGTGGTGAACAGAGCAGCCTCAGCCTTCCAGAGAGGTCTGCTGGAAGTTAACACTTCCCCTTCCCCGGGTCCCTGTGCTAAAGACCCTGGGAGCATGGAGCTGAGCAGGGACGGTACCAGGACCTACCCAAGATGGTTCAGAGCCTCCCTGGGCAGATGTGTTAGACTCTGCTGTGCTCCCATCCTGCTTTAGAAAAATTACTCTTCAGAAAAAAAACAGCTCGGGGTGGAGCAGGAGGAGGGTTTGGGTCTGGATCTGCTCCCTGCCCTCTGCCCAGCACAGGGTGTTGAGCCAGGAGCAGTTTGTGTCATTAGAGAGGAGTGTTCCTGGGGAAGGGGTGGGGAGCGCTCAGTGCTGGAGATGTGGGGGCTCAGTTCAGGCTGGTGGGGGATGGACACGAGGAGCTGCAGCCCTGGCTGTGCTGGGGACTTGCTGTTTGTAGCCTTGTTTTTTAATCATTTTCTTCCGTTATTGGTATTCATAGCTCACATTTTTCCGGTTACTGTCAGCCTGGGCTTTCATCCATTTTAAAGAGCTATTTTTTCCCATGTTGATGATGATGATGGTATAAAGACAGATGGTGTAACTGCTTATGAATGTCCTATTTTATTCCCCTCGAACCAGACAGCACACTGGAAGACGTGTATTATTTCCACATGCTCAGGTTAGAGCCCAGACAGTGGCTGAGGCCGGCTCGCCCTTCCTTCTGCTCCCATGCCGATGCTGACACCTCCGGGTCGCAGCCGGGAGTGCGGCCGCGCTGGGCGCCTTTGTTGTTCAGCCGCGCCGGGGGCTCGGGGCAGCGGGCGATGGGCGAGGGGCCACGGGCTGTGGGTGGTGGGCAGTGGGTGCCATCTCCTCACCCTGTCCAGGGAGACAGAAGAGCACTTGAGCCAGCAGAGAATGGTTAAAATGATGATTTAAATAAAATATTATCTTAACAAAGGTTTTTAATGAAACCACCTAAAATCTGCTTCCACAGCAGCTACCCAGCTGAAGGGACACTCTTGCCTGTGTGAAGTGGTTTGAAGGCACCAGGCTGATGGGGCTGGAGTGCGACTAGTTTGTTGTGTTTTTCCCTAAAATGGAAAAAAGATTGGAATTGTAATTTCTGAAATGTGAACCCAGCTGCTGGTTTCACAGGCCTTCTCCCAGCAAACTCGAGCACTAGGCTCACATGGCAGACTGCCTATCTCATCCCTCCATCAGTGATATGTGTCTTTCTACATGTTGGGTGTCTTTGTTAATGCTGCCACCCATCTCACCTCTCACTCCACATTCCTGTTTTCCCAGGCAAAGCCCACAGGATCCTTGCAGCTCTCAAGAGTTCCCAGCTTTTAAAAGAGTGAAAGAGGTAGAGCATAAATCACAGTACTTCCCCCTAATATCAGCTGATGTCTGGGTGCTTTTACAGGTTCCTCCCCAGTTTAGGCTGTCATATCCTCAAAGGGCACCGCTGAGTGTCTGCAAGCTGCTAATACATATTTTTAATTTGAATTTCTAGCCTTGTCTTTGTTAGGAGGAGCATGAACCAATTAGGTGGTTCAGTTAAATCTCAGGATAGCTTGGGATCATGGGATTTACCATAACCAGATAATGTGAGTTAAAATTTTAAACTATCCTGCCTAAAAATGCATGTAGTGGCCTAAAAGTGCCCTTTAGCCCAGTGGTGGGGCAATCCCTGTCAGTTACAGGGACTGTACATTAATGCCCGAAGTAGTAGATGATAATGTGGGTGTTAAACGCCGGCGTAAGGGGTCTGGCAGCCTCAGCACTCTCACTCCCAGTGTCCCACCCAATGAGGTGCCTTGGAGTGGATCTGTACCACACCAGGGTGACATGCTCCATGCCCAGTGCTGTTGTTATGGGCAAGACCATGGCACTCTGTGTTCTGTTCTGAGCTTTCAGCACTTCACCCACTGTTTCCTCTCCATGCTTCTGCACCTGTGTGGTCCAGTGGGTTTGCAGACTCTTCCCCAGAGTGGGATGAAGGCAGGACTGCCAGCATGTTCCTCCTGTGCCTCATGTCTGGGCTGTGGCAGCAGCAGGCCAAGCTGCTTGTTTTGAGCAGGAGAGATGGCACGTGTCTGCAGTGGACTCTGGCATTTGGTGACTGGAGTTAGTACTGCACCATGTCACTGGGGCCGAAGAGCTTGAGATGGGGATGAGGCTGAAGGTGTGGGAGGCTCATGTCAGTCCCTTGTGCTTCTGTAATCCCTTATGTGGCTGGGTAGAACCTTCTTGTGCGGGCAGCCATGTCAATGTACATGACACCTCAGGGGACCTCAGTAGCTCCAGGTGGTAGAAGTAGATGAGGTTCTTCATTTTGTCTTCATGTTTAACTTCTTTCCTCTGCAGTTTCTGTCTTGACCAGTAAGCAGATGTGTTGGGAGAACACTGGGTGATGTTTGATACCTGCCACCCAGCCTTGGCTGTTGCTCTTACTCATCAGCAGATACCTACTCTTCTGTTCTGCCTTCCATGTCTGTCACACTTTCTGCTTGTCTTGTTTCAGAAGAACCCAATGAAGATGTGGAAGGGCCCAGTGAAACAGCCGGTGATGCTGAAGAGCCTGCCAAGGAGCAAGAGAGTGGAGGGGACAAGGACCAGAGTAAATGGACAGGTATGATTCTGTGATACAGCACAGGTGGTGTTTGGTCCCTCTTTTTCTTTAAATCCAGGAAAGGGAGGTGGGAAGAACAGTGGTCCACAAACCCCTTTTTAACTGACCACAACATGGCAGTGTCAGTGTGACCTAAGTGTCGTCCTCTGTGAAGGCTTTGGGTGTAGCTTCTTGACATAGACTGTTGAGTTGTGGCGGGTCATGCATGCCCACTCCAAGCCCCAGGCTGGCGCTGGGCTGTGGGTGCTCTGGGACTGGATCTGGCAGTGGGGATCAACAGCCAGGAGAGCAGGAGGCAGAAGGAGACAGGCCCCTCCTGGCAGCAGCCAGCACAAGGTTGGATAAAGCATATCATTTGATGATTCTGTGGTTGTCCCACCCTGGAGAGGGTCATCTTCCACCCTCAGCTGGCCCCTCGCTGACCACTTCAGCCTGGGTGCAGAACCTGAGGTGCTGAAAGTGGCATTCATTTTGCTCGGCCCAAGACAGAGCAGTTGTGGCTCTGGGTTCCGTGTGGGTGGCAGGCGCAGTGTTGGTCGGTGCAATGCCTCAGTCTTCACAGAGACCCTTCTTCCAGTCAGCCTTCTCCTGCTGCATTCATGCTTGCCTCTTGGTGAGCCCCAGACAAAGATATTTTGTCTTACATGGTCTTCCCAAAAAGGAATGTGGTATTTCATCTGTACAGCTATAATCTCAGCCATCTCAGTCTCGGTCAATGGGAAATGTGTGCAGAGAACAAGCTGGGCCTTACAACTTGTTGAAGTTTGTGCTCTCAGTATAGGCTGCATTCACTGAGGTGTGTTCCTCCCTCTCACAGAACCATTCTTAACCCAGAAATGCAATTTCGATTGGCTGTAGGTGATTTTTAGTCTTTCACTGGGTGGGGTTGTGTGATCCTGAGCAAAACCATTTTGTGAAGTGTCACAGAAAGAGGTAAATATTGTTTATTGATTAAATCTCTTCCGGGGTAAATAGGCCCCTTTACCCAAACCTGAAGCACTTAAAAAGGCTGATCTATGTGAAAAGGTTATTTTTATATCTCAAGCTATGTAAGGAAAATTGAGGAGCATACTTTTTAAACCCTTTTCTGTCCAGCAACTCTGAATTTGGGTGGCTTAATTTCTTCATCCTGCCCGTAAAATTCCTACCACAGTGTTTGTCAGCCACAGAGCAGATCAGAAATGGGACGGCTCAGTGGGGTCTGCAGTGGGAACTGTGTGATGAGGACACAGAGCAGGCATGTGGGCCCATGGAAGGCGGGACCAGCCTTGTCCAAGCCGCGGTGTGTGTGACCTGCTGGTGCTGAACTCAGGCCCTGCTTCCAGACACGCAGCAACAGCACCTGGAGTGTAAAGCAAGGTAATGGTACTAAGCGTTGCTGTCGAGCAGGTGTGCAGAGCAGGCACCACACCTTGACGTGTTTCTGCTCTTGTCCCTCGAGGAACGTGGCTGTGTTGACAGGTCCTTCTGGACTTCAGACATGGCAAGGAATGGAAACTGGGTCAGTTTTTTCCTGAGAGCCACAGAAGTGTACAGGGACATGAAAACCCAGTGCGAGTGGAGCCATGAGCAGGGAGGGGAGCGGGCAGTACCAGGAAGCTGTCCCTGGAGGAGAAGGAGGTTGCCAGCACAGAGCCAGCCTGCTCTAGGCTGCAGGGGAACGCTGTCACCACAGTGTCATAGAGCTGGAGAAAACTAAGCCTTCTTTGCACTTGCCTTCACTGAGCAGAGCAGCATCGGCGGCACGGTGGGGAGAGCCCTCCCACAGCTGCCAGAGAACCGGCTGCAGAGCAATTGGTGTCACTGAACGTTGTCCCTGACCTGCTGTGCCATACCTGGGTGTTGGGAGACAGTGCCTGGAGCATCTCAGACCTGCCAGCTGCTCTCTCTTGTGCTGTGCAGAGGAGAGGGAAGGTGCGGCGAGGGACAGACACGGGGCTTGTCCCTGACCAAAGGAGTGGCTGGGGAACCGCACACCTGCCAGCTCTGTTTGCCCCAGATTTTCCCAGGAATTGACCAAACAACAGTTTGTAAGTGCTGATGGGAAGATAATGAGATGAGGAACAGTCGACACAGATTTGTCAAGAACAAATCATGTCAACACGACCCAATTTCCCTTCGTGTGAAGGTCCTGTTTGCAGTCAGTGTCTCCTTGGGAAGGCTTTCGATGCCACTTTTCCGGACAGGCTAAAATGAAGCACAGACATTGTGGTGTAGTTGACAATATTGTGCCATGGGTGGGTTTGATTAGTACTGGAAAGTTCATCATTCCTGAGATGGGGTGTTGGGGAGGCTGGGGAGCAATTTCAGAAAGCCCAAACAGCAGGAATGACCCAGAACAGACATCAGTCAGGAGGAGAAAATGGAATGAACGGGCTTATTTGACCCAAAAAAAGACCAAAGAGGAGGACAAGATTAGTCTTCTTGTGCATGAAATGCCTCCAAAAGGAAGGAAATAATTGTTCTCCGTGTTGAGGATACAGACAAGACACAAAGGGCTTCAATTGAAGGGTGCAAGATTGATGTTATATAATAAAAATTTTTAAATCCTCCTGTACAACCTGTGAAGCACTGGAGTGGGTTTTCTGGGAAGGTTCCTCAGAGGTCTTTCAAGATCAGAGGAGCTGCTTTTGGGAATGAATCAGGTACAGTCTGTCCTGTTTTGGATGGACTGGCTGACCTCTGGAGGAGCCTCTGCGCCAGGGGACCCTGTACAGGTGGAGATGGGTGCAGGAGAGGTGCCGGCTGAAAGCCATTGACGGGCGTGTGGGAGGGGAGGGGGACAGACCTGTTTGCTGCTCACCACCTGCAATTTGATCATTGTGTTCCTCAGCCATTTACTCCCCTTTGTACTTTGGTTTCCTCACTGTGCACAGGGGATTTATTTCTTCCACTTTCTTAAAGGTTTGCAAGATCTGTAACAAAACGCCGAGTTCCTTTGCCTGTTTCCCTGCCCCAGCTCAGGGGTGAGCATCTGGCTGTGGTGGGTACAGTCCGGGTGCAGCCTGTGCCAGGATCAGTGTCAGCACCAAGGGGAAGACCTCTGTTTTCATTGTAAACTTGTCACAATGTCTCATATGCAAAATAAATCTATTGATTCATTCTTTGTATTTATTTTAAAGTGGAATAATGTGAAGCAGAAACGTTTTTTAGGTGTTACTTTCCCATTGAATATCCACGATGAAAACTCCATCCTGTATAAGGACTCATTGGATCTTGGTTTTCACAGACATCTCTGTGGCTCCTGGAAGGTTCTGGAATATGGCAGTGCCTCTGCACTGGAGTGGGGAGATGCTCTGTGCCTGATGGCTCAGTGTTAGGCATTACCTTGTCATGACTAATGGGAGATTTACCGCAAGCAAACCAGCAAGGGGGAAAGAAATTGTGGCTGATCCCGACTCCATTTTGAAGGCAGAATGTAGCTGATGGATACTCAGCTGAAGCCCTGCTCATTGCAGTATGAGGCCTCTGAGATTTGGGGTGGTGCTGGTTCATGTCTCTGACGGAGAAGCCCATCACCAGCAGTGACCCAGCTACCAGAGGCTTCCTTAATGCACTGTCCATTGGGTACACAGAGAATATCGGGGTTTTCCACAAAAACAAGATACAAAGTCTGCTTAAAATATAGACGGAAATGAAATCTTTCTGGAGGACTGGCCTGAAGGGCTTTTATTTTTGTTAATGATTTTTATTTTTTTTTTAATCCATGATGCTCACCTAACAGAGCAATTAGTGCAATGGAGCGTCCCTGATTCAAATCCGTGGTAGATTGCTATTAAAGGAAGTATTAATGGGCTGCTGAGAGCTGGGAAATTGTTGCAGAAAAGTGTGTTTATGGAGTATGGTGCTGGCAGGCATGATTTCAATCGGATTTGACATGTTTAACATAAATGTATACTGCACAGCTCCTGCAGTTTATGAATAATTCCTACAGGCCGACTGCCTTTCTAATTACTGAAATTGAAAAAAACAGGTCAGGCACATCCTGACGGAAATCTATTCCTGCCCCTCCCCCCCGGCTGCTTTTTGCTGCTTTTTTTTAATATCTGGCATTTGTGGAGCACTTAATGGCTGGAATGTTCTGGGGGCCCGAGAGGCTGGGAGGAAGGGGACGAGGGGCACGATGGAGCCACTCTCAGCACTGGCGCCTGCGTGAGAGAAATCTGGGAGAGGGGATGGGAGAAGGGCTGGGACAATGCCTGTAACTGTGTTTTGCTAAGGATATACGAAGCACAAAAGGCTCCTGGGCAGCAGCTCCAGTCCAGAAAATACATCTGGGGCGGGTGGTTCCATGTGGCGGTCGGCTAGGCTCCAGGCACGCTGGGCTCTGGCAGCACTGGAGCTTTTGTGGGAACTGAACTGGGCTGCGGGGCTGCAGGAGAGAGGTCTGTGATGCCCAGGATGCCAAGCAAAGTGCCGCCTCCATGAGCTCCTGGTGCTGCCTGGCATCTCACAGAGGCATCTGCTGGGTGCTCCGTGTTCATACGGAGCAAGGCAGGGAAGTCTGGTGGCAGCTGGGGCTTCTAGATACTGTGATATGAATATTTAATAGTAATTCAGCTGTGGGTACTCACTGCAGGTGGGAAGGTATGACACAGCATTAGAAAAACAAATTATTCGGCCATTTTCAGGGCCGGAACCACGCGAGGCAGCAGCGAGGGCGGGTGCAGGGTGCGTGTGCTGAGCGTGGGGCGTTCACCTGTCAATCGAGTTACTGTCAAATACAGAGCTGAGAAATGCTGTAGAGGAACAGGCAGTGCACGGGCCTGGCCTGGTAGTGTGGCTACAGCAGCTGATTAGAATGGAAGTACCTTCAGGGAATAGGGAATTAAACAGACTGTGTTTGGCCTGTGTGTTACTGAGGAGGGGGCAGCGCTGAGGCATTGCTGGGTGCCCCGTGCCCTTCCCCAGGGGTCCGTGTGGGCTCTGGCCACTCCTGGGTCCTGGCAGTTTCTGGAGAATGGATGAAACAGATAAACCAGCCCTGGATTTCAGGAGCCACACAGGTGCTGTAAGGGCACAGGGGACAGCGGCTGTGGGCATTGATGGCACAGAGTTGTGTGGCACGGTGGCAGCTCCAGCTGGTCCAAGTACTTGTGGTGCTGAGTCATAGCTCAAAAAACACGTTGAGGTGATTTGAGGAAGGAGGCATCACCAAATACAGAATGTTGTTTTCCATCAGATAGTGAAAGCACAGTTCCCTGGTCTCGCTGAGAACTTTCCCAGGCCAGCAGCTGGATGTCGTGGCAGGGAGTTTTTCGGAGGCTGGGGGGAGGGTGGTGTTTAAATCAATGGCAATAGCAGAAACCCCACTGTAAATTTCTAGGGCAAGTGGCAAGCTGGTTTACGGAATGCAGGGAGATGAGAACCTCTGGCTTACGGAAAGCAGCATGAATTAATAATCATTTAATTGGCTTTTCCATTATGTTGCTGGGTTGGGAGATGGAAGTTTAGATGAAGGGGCTGTCAGTGGTACTTTAGCTAAAAGAATCTGATGGGTAGGAGGTGGGTGGTGACTCCCATCCTGCCAGGATAGAGGGCAGCAGCTTGGGGGACCCATGCTGGCTTTGCCGATGGAACCAGCAAATGAAAGGTCCCCACATCCAAGGAAGTATCTGTCTCACCTCTGGAAAGGGGCCAGGGAGGATCTCTCCTCCTCCTCTGAAAAGCAGAAGCTGGTGAGAAGAGCAGGAAGATCAGTAGATCTCCAGAAGTGCTGTGGCAGCCCTGTTGCATCACACTTGGCTTTAGGGGACACTTGTTGAGAAATGCAAGTCAGCAAATCTGAACTAAATCCATTTAAAGAGTCGCAGTAATAGCAATGCTGTCCGATACATAGGCGTACATCACACTTCAAACTGAATTCCTTTTTCTGCCCTGCAAGGCCTGGACCTGGAAGTGAGCCATGGCACAGGTAGTGTCTCCATGTGCTGCAGTGCCACACAGCCCTTCAAGACTGTGGCCTTTTGGACACTTTGAGCCTAGCACATTCTGTCCTGCCCTCTCTGCACAGACAGAAGGTCCCATGTTCTGCTCAGAGCTCTGCAGGCAGGTGCCAAGTCGTGTCCTCATTTCTCCTGGCAGCAGAGAGTTTTTAATTCCTCTGATCTGTGATGTGAACTGAATGTGTCATTTTGTGCATTTGGCTGTTTATCAACAGTAAACTTCAGTCTTGGTGCTAAAATTCCAGTTCAGCTGTCAACTCAAAAAGTAATACTCAGAACAAATATTCCATGTACAACAAATCAGTTATTCTTGGGTCTGGACAATCATCAATAATTCTAGTTTTGAAGGATTAAGGTTACGGGGTTGGATCAAGTCAATGTCAATAAAATTGGACATTTTGGAGATGGTAAGGAAAAGTACATTTTAATTACCTGTTACTAATTCTAAGCAGGCTGCTTCCCAGTAGAAAGATGAGAAAATACGCTGCTGTGACTCCCAAGGTTGGAGCTGCTGTTCAGCAGCCCGGGGTAGCTGATGGTCGGGCTGAATTCAGTTGTTGAATCCACAAACAGTCCATCAGTGAGCAGCTGGCAGTGGTCAGTGCCCAGTGCAGAGACGGCCTGGACCACACAGGAGCCACAGTCACCGCCTGGGGCAGAGAGGTCCACAGGGACCCGAAGCTGTGACTGTCACTGTCATCCCAGCCTGGTGCAGGGCTGGAGCAGGGTTCACGTGGCTGTGCCAGACCACACTGGCAGACCTGGAGTCTCCAGCTGCTCGTCTCAACACTCACCTGCCAGATTGGGGCTGGCATGTCAGTGTCCAAGGTCACACTGAGTACTGGACAGTGTCAGCAGTGATCAGGCTCCTGGCCAGGGCCACTCACATCACACAGGGCTCCAGCAGGGCAATTTAAGGCAGGGTGGTCCTTCACTTGCCACAGTGCTGGCTCTTGCTCTGCTCCCAGTGGTGGTCTCTGCTCCCCAAACCTCCAGTGAGGTACTGTGTTCCTCAGTGGAGAAGCAGCAGAGTGGTGCCATATTCCTAATGCTTCAAGCACGTTTATTATAGGAAGCAAGGAAGGTTAGGTCTGGCCCTGCAGGCATCTTTAAGCCCTTTCCAGTTCTAAAGCCCAGAGAGGGTCTCAGTTCAAGCAGGGAGCTGAGCAGAGCAGCCCATTGTTCTGCAAGGGCAGAGCAGGATCTGTGATGGTATCTGTCAGTCATCACTAACACTACAGACTCGTTCTGTGCCTGGGGGTTTGGACCTTTTCATGGAGTTGCCTCAGCAGAGTTCTGGGGTGTGGGTTTCAGGTACAGCCAGGACAGTACATCAGTGCCTGAAGGCTGCTGCCCAGCCAGGACTGAAGCGCCAGGCACGTGCTGGCAGCGCTGTGGCAACAAGATCACCTCCAAGCCCAATTCAGTATGAACAAACCTACCAGGAGAAATTCAGCAGTCCCAGATCAGATCCTCTAATCCCTGCCTTCCTCTGGCAGTACCAGTACCTGTTTGTCATACTTGTTTTCCCTGTCCTGGAACTTACTTTGCCTCTGTTTAGCTGAATGCACAGAGGCAGGGACTGGCAGGGAAGGCAGTAAGAAATGGGAATTGTGTTCTCCACTGTGATGTGGTGCCTTTGGAAATACAGCTTATTCCAGTGCACAGAAGGGTCTGTGGGAAGGAGCAGTTTGCTGGGATGTGACTCTTATGGCATTATCTGAAATGAGGAATAGATACTGGCGGGTTCACAAGTTGAGTAGGAGACAGGGGGAAGAGTGTGGGGGACCGGCCTGAGAATGCTACAGCGCCTTGTTAATCGGCAGCAGATCCATCATATTAAATATCCAGCTGTCAGATATTACCTTTCAAGTGAAAATGAATAACTCCCATTAAGGGCGAAATGGGTTTGAAGTCGATTCGAGACAGATTAAAGTACCGTTATGAATGTGTGTTCGGGGAGGAGGAGACGGGGGCTGTGTATAATATACTTGTCCTTACAGTTTTTAAATAATAGATGTCCCACAAATTTATGTACTGCAGGCGGCCAGGGTTCGGGGGAGGGGAGAGGTCAGGGATGTGCTTCTCCCAGTGCCACAACTCACAGAGTTTTTTGCTGTTGACTTCAGGGCTTGTTTGCATTTCTCTGTTTGGCTGGAATAAAATGGCGTTTCCTGGGCTTGTCACAGTGGGAGTGTTTGGGTCCCGTCGCCAGATCCCACCAAAATCGGGATTTTGGCAGGACCGTGTGCTGGGAAGCACCAGTTCTGCACACTCCTCTGGAGGCACAGGCTGAGCTGGCCAGAGCCATCCCAGCAGCACCACTGTTGCCAGCAGAGGTGCCATCAATTGGGCTGCCAGCCAGAACCACCAGCCATTCCAGGGCAAACACATTTCAAACTGTGTGTATGTAAAATGCCGTGTGTCAGCCAGGGGTGTGAGGTCAAGTCAGTCCGGCTTCTCCTGGAGGTGTCACATGGGCCTTCACCCTCTGGACAAGCGTTTGTGTTTCCACTGTAGCCACAGGCCCAGACTCTCCTGTACGTGTGGCTTGTAAGCAGCCCCCAGAAACCACTGAGAGATCTCTGTTTCTGGCCACCAGTGATACAGTTCCCTTGCTGTGGGAGATGAGCAAGAATGAACTCGTTTTGGCCAGGTGTGCATTGTAGGACGTAGGGCAATCCTCCGATTCAGTCCTCAGGTTCATCCTTCCCCAAGTCCTTGGGGTATGTGTCAAGCAGTAAATGGAAGCACTGCCATCGTCCAACCTAGTCCTCTTGGGGTGTCCTGATGTAAATTGCTCTTTGTTGCAGCACCAGCCAGCCAGCCAGAGAAGGACCTGACGGAGCCTTCAGCATCCTCTAAGCGGATATCGTTTCCCAGCAGCTCTGAGTCACCTCTCTCCTTTAAGTGGTCAAAAACTTCAGAGGAGACCAAATCAGAGCAGGTAAGGCGGAAGAACCCCTCTCTCTGTGCAGGTAATTTGTTTCCAATGTGCCAAAAGCAAAGAATAAAATGGGAGAAGGAGGATGAAAGGCGATAACTGGTGGTAGAAGGCATCAAATTATTGAAGCCTGGCTGTAAGAGAGGAAAGCAGCAGCTGGAAGAGCTGTGTGATTCGTTTGTGTGCTCCGCAGATGTACCAGTGTCCGTATTGCAAGTACAGCAACACAGATGTGAACCGGCTGCGGGTGCACGCCATGACCCAGCACTCAGTGCAGCCCATGCTCCGCTGCCCGCTCTGCCAGGACATGCTGAACAACAAGATCCACCTGCAGCTGCACCTCACCCACCTGCACAGCGTGTCACCTGACTGTGTCGAGAAACTCATCATGACGGTAAGTGGCTGTTAGGCAAGTGTGGCTGCTGCCACCTGCACAGGGCTGGGGAGCAGAGGGTTACTGTGGTGGTCAGCTCCCTCACCTGCCAAAGCTCTGCCATCGAGGTTTGTTGTGTCCTGGGAAGCTCAAGTGTTGAGTGATTCCCTGTGAAATCTGGGTAAGTACAATTTCCTTGACTTGATGAGCTCAATGCACGGGATGGCAGCTTCCGGAAGATGCAGCAGCTGATGGGACATATTGTCACATTATACACTGTTGGTTTTTTGGTGTAATATTTGATGCAAGGTTGTGTCTGCATTTAAGAACTTGTTGGCAAGTATATAAAATAAGTGTTAAGTTTGATTGCTGCCAGTTTTTTTCTCTTTGTGTTTTTTTTCATGCACTTTGTTTCTGCTTGTTTTCTCCCTTCTTTGCCAGTTCTTGGCAGTGGAGGTGAATTAACACTGTGTTTATTGTGACACTCCTGTTCTTTATTAGCTCCCTCCTGTGACATCTTCTGACCAAGCCCATACAGCATGGCCCAGCTGTTCTTTTTGTTTTCTTGTCTTCTCTTTCTATCGCTCTTCCTCTCTACAACTCCCTGGAAGGAAGGTTGGAGGCAGGTGGTCTCCCACATAAGTGACAGGATGAGAAGATGCAGCCTCAAACTGCACTAGGGGAGGTTTAGATTGGATATTAGGGAAAATTTCTGCATGGAAAGGGCTGGAAAGCCCTGCCATAGGCTGCCTAGGGAGTCACCATCCTTGGAGGTGTTCAAAAATGATGTGGATGTGGCATTTGAGGACACAGTTTAACATGGTGGTAGTGTTGGGTTGACGGTTAGACTTCAGGACTAAAGGTCTTTTCCAACTTAAGTGATTCTGTGATTCCTCTTGCAACTCATTCTCAAAGAGTCACAGAATCACAGGATGAGTAATTTTGGGAGGGACCACTGGAGCTGCTCCAGTCCAACCTCCCTGCTCAGGCATGGTCCCTTGAGCATGTTGCTCAGAATTTTGTCCAGACAGCATTTGAGTATCTCCAGGAAAGAAGACTCAACAGGCTCTCCATTCCAGTTCATGCTCCATAAATGCCTTTACGCTCTTACCTTCCTGCTTTGCTTTACTAGCTGCCTGTCCCCTCAGGTTTGGCAGGATGTAGCTCTGCCATGCCGGCCACCTGTGCACCTGGGCCATGGAGCTGTCCCATCCATTTCATTGGTGCTGCTCAAGTGTGTAAATACCTTCTGAGGGCTTGAATAACTCTTGCTCACCTCTTAGCTACATTGATGAGAGATACTTTGGCCTTCTGAGAGCAGCGAGCAGAAACTAAGTCCCTTCCTAGGCCAGCGAATGTAACCAGTTTACTTGGGGTAGCTGTTACACTGGTGTCAAGTGCTTTGTTTTGAGCCAGGCTGTGGGGAGGACTCACGGTCTGGAGTGGGAGTGTTGGGCTGGTCCATCCTCAGGCAGGTCTGTGTCCTCCAGATATGGAGGACTAGCAGGAGGCCCTTGTGATGGAGCTCAGGACGCTCTGCAGAGCAGGTCAGGGACAGTCCCTTGGCTGATCATACCTGCTGTGCTGGAGCAGGGCCGCAGGGCTTTGCTGGGATAAGCAGAGACTGGCCCAGCCATGATGCTCATCCTCATGCTTGTTTCTGGTTTTCCCACCTTTGTCCCTTAGGCACCCAGAGACACATCTGGGGAGGAGGGTTGCCTTTCCTCCTCCAGGTGTCACAGCACGGGGTCAAGAAGGTGGCTCTTCTTGTATTCTATGCCAATATTTTGAGCAGTCAGTATGGTTTGTGCAGAACATGTCAGCATCAGAGGGTTCTAATTTGGCTCATTCTCATAAGTTCCCATCTGGGTTTGGCGCGCGAGGCGGGTGTTGGTGCCACGACGGGAGAACGGCAACCCCGTAACCGGGAGCTGGGTCCCGCTCGACCGCTCTGTGCTCTGCGTTGGAGGAGACTCCAGTTAATAACACCTTATCAGACGCCGTTCAGGAACCTGCAGTGTCTAATATGTCTGTTGCCATGGTAACGGCTCCTGCTTGCGCTCAGCATCTCCGAGCTGCCTGGTCGTGCTCCCTCCTTTTCATATCAGTGAGCAGCCGGGCTGGCTGTCCCACGGGACCCCCATGTCCTCCTGCCGGCCCCAGCGCAGGGCCGGGGGCTGGCAGGGCTACCTGAGAACTGGAGCACACACCATGCCCCAGTGCCATGCAGGGACAGAGGCTGGGGCTCACACCATTGCCCCATCTCCTGCAACTTCCCTCCTATGGGGCTGGTGGATGAACATGGCCAGGTTCTCTCTCTGTGGCATCTCAGCCTCTCTGAGCGGGCCAGGCGCCATCTTTCCCATCACAGCCTCTGCTTGGGCCTGCTCGGCTCTGCAGGGCCCGTAATGAGGGTGAAGTGCAGTTCTCCTGCAAAGACAATTGACAAGACTGATGGGCTGGAGCTGGGAGAGAGGATGGCTTCCCAAGAGCCTCCAGGAGCGGGAGCTCTCCCTCCTCCCGCAGCCAGCCTTATCCTTCTGCACATTTCTCTCTTGTCATCTCTGCTGTCAGCTTTCTCCTCCTCAGTTCAGGGCATCTTCCCAGTGTTCCAGCCGTCTTTCCACCTTTTTCTTTTCTCTCTTGCTCCAGGAGTCATTCCTGCCCATCTCTACCATCTCACTTTCCCCCCTTGCTATCTTTACATTTTTACCCTTTTTCCCATTGTCTTTTCCTATTGCTCTCTCCCTTCGACTGTCACTCAGTTTTTCTCTCTCCCTCCTTTTCACCCCCTCCCTCTCCCCCTTTTCCCTCTCACTCTGTGTCTCATTCTCCATCTCGGATGAAGGTAATGAAAATAATCGGGCTTCATTAATTCTGAGCCCTGTGAGATGATAGCCATTTGGAGCCATGTTTGCCAATTAGATGGTCTAAATTAGAAGTGACCTTGGTATACTGCCATCGCTTTGCCTCTCGGAGTCTAATGAAGCTTTTCACTCCAGCACCCTCTCTCTCGCTCTCTTTGTAATGGAAATTACCTCCTTTGTCTGGTGGGGAACCTTGCCTCCCGTCTGTATTTCCCCTGGTTTCATAGACATGGGGACAGTGATGTATCTCCTCAGACCTCTTCTAGAGGTTTTCTTTTCAGAGCCATATGATTTCAGTATATTGGGGTATTTTCGGACGAACCATGCCCATGTTTGGTGCCTTGGTCTGTGGACAGTCAGCACAGGCAGGTGCAGTGTGAGGGGAGCTGTCTGCTCCCCCCCATCCAAGAGTAATTTTTTGGACATGTCAGCAATATGTGGATGTTGTATCAGTGGGTGTTGGACTCTGAGCCTCCAGCCCTGCACACGAGCAGCTCTGCTGTCGGTCGACAAAAATCCAGTGGATCTGGTGGTGGCAGGAGCCGTGCTTGTGGCTGTTGGGGGATTGTCACCAGTGAGGAGTGGGCCCACTGGTTGTTCTGCAGAGGGGTGACGGGTCTGTAAGTGTTAGGGTATGTGCAACCTGCTGAGGATACTGTTGGGGCCAGGAGGCAGGAGACATGGCCTGTCAGCCCTCAGGTGCTCTGTAGCAGTCCTCACTGGGCCACCTTGTCCATAGAAATGGCCACCGAAGTGGGGTGCCCCTGCCGCTCCATGGATCTCATCATTGTAAAGACATTTTATCTGCTGAAGGGGTCTGAATTTCACCCCTTAATTTCATAATGTAGTATCCTTAGAAGCAGAGAGATTTGTCCAACAACTTCCCATCTTCTAAGGGCCTACTGAGTGGTAACAGTGGGAAAACTGAGAGGGACCTCAGCCATGAGAGCTGCAGGGGACGGTGTGCCAAGGTTGTGCACAGGGGTGGATGCAGGGTGACCAGGATAGAGGTGCCATGCTGCAGTGGGTTTTACTGGTGACTCGTGGGCCAGGAGATGGTGGCTGCAGCCACACAGGGAGTACGGTTTGGTGTTAGAAAAGAACAGGTGTGAGCAGGAGAAGGGAAGGGAGGAGACAAACCACATTTGCTGAAATCACAGCTGTAGGATTGTGTTTTAGTAATGGCTCACACTGACTGATGTGTTGCCATCGTGAAACAGTGATGAGGAGACATTTAAACAGGGAGACAGGAATTGAGGAGGCAGGAATGCTGAGCTGAGGAGGGATGCCAGGATGACACACCAGGTATTGCTTGTGCAGGTGAGAGGGAGGTGGAGAGCGTCTGACAGCCACACGCACTAACACGGGCTGTGCTCCAGATAAACATGCTGCTCTTGATCACCAGAACAGTTAATGCCATGAAATACATCTGTGGTACAAAATGCTGTGTCACAGAGCACCGCTCCTGCCTCACCTGCTTGGAGCTGTGGCCCACTGTGCCTTCCCGCATTGTGCCCCCACTCCTGGTTTATATGAAAAGCAGCCTCAGCATGCAAGGCGAGTTCTGGAGGCCCAAGAAAATGAGATGTCCTCAGATGGTTTTGCAGTGTTAAAGGACAAACCCTTCAAAAAGAGCAGTCTGGAATTCCATGCCACTGCAAAGTGATTTGGGATGTGCAGCCCATTTGCACTCCTTGTATCTTTGCCACCTGCTTGAGGCTGGTCCATCGGCATGAAAGGATGGAGGGTCCTGCCCTGGATCATGATATAGGAATCAGGCAGGAGCAGCCTGAATGGAGCCAGAGGACTGGAGTGGGTCCAGATGCTGGCCAGTACCTTCTTTCTAGCCGTTTGCTCTGTCACCAGCGCATGGCTGCACCGCCGCAGTTCCCTCCATCCATACACAAAATTTCTGGTTGCCTGCACTTTCTTCCAAGCTTTTTTCTGTTTGCCTTTGGGGATTTTGTGTCTGTAGCAATATCATGTGCCACAGCCTCTTTTTTTTTTCTCCCCACCTTTTTTTTTCCTCTTTTTTTTTTCTGTGGTGGAGGCAGGGTAGAAGGAAGGGAAGGAATGGTGGCTGTGGAGATGCAGGTAGATAAAGGTAATTACTTAAACACATATAGGGCAGGATTTACAGGTTTGGAGCCCCAGATTAAGATGCAGAGGAGCATGTGAGGTTGATGATTATATTTCGGGGAGAGTTAATTGACGGAAGGTGAAGGCAGACAAAGAACCGCTGCTTACTGCCTTCTTGAATCCCAATCAGGAATTATGATTAAAGACGCGGCGAGACAACAGAGGCCTGATGAATTGGTGTCTTTTTTTTTTCTTTTTTGCCGTCATTCACACTTGATTGACTTCAACCTTTCAAGTGCAAAAGTCTCTCTTTTCCATTATTATTCATAGCCATCTGAGTTTTTCTAATTAAAGTGTATGAAAACAATTACTGATCCGTCGTACTGAGCGTGGTGGTGGGGACGGCTGCCGTACTGTAACGCCTATGAAAAGCCACAGCTCTATAATGATGTGCAGCTGAGGTGTTAGATAATTTTATTCTTTTTCTACTCTGTTGGGGTTTTTTTAATTTCTCATGATTTATTTTTCATAAATCCTAAAGATCCTAGGAAAGCAGGCTCTCCCTGCTGCTAGAGCTGAGAAGGATGGTTTCTTCTTGCCTCCCCTTCTCGGCATCCATGCTTGTCCCCCTCCTCCGAGCCCAGCTACTGGAAATTACTCAGTGACCTTTCACGTCTCCCAACCCACCACCCACAGCCATCAGACACTGCTGTTTAGAGTAAAAGGTGGAATGAGTTTCGTGTGCTCAGCTTCCCTCCTGTGATGTGCCAGTTCCTTCCCTGCTGTGTCCATGGGACCTGGCACTCGCCTCCATGTACTGGCTGGCCCAGGAAGGGGAGGGAGCTCTGTGTCCCTCACAGCTCAAGTCATGGCTCTGCAGCCACTTCTGTGCCACTATTTCATCCTGAGATTTTCCATGAGCTTCAGCTTCACCACAGGTGTGCTCCTATCTCCTGTGGTTCACTCAGAGCCCTGTGGTCCTTGACTCTGCAGAAAGCTGTGTACGTGTCACGCAGCCACTACACACATTCACTCTCTCCTGAAACCCAGGGTTCAGATGCCCTCTACATATCTAGCAGAAGGACGGAGAGGCTTGTTTTGCCAGAAAACACACCTGAATGGGAGTGTTTAGTTGTGCCTCACTTTCCCAGCAGTGGGAGGCTGGGAGCAGGAGCACTGCAGGCATCACCAGGAGTACCTGGTAAAAGGGGGATGCTCCCTGGGTGTTAGCAGGGTGGCGTGGGCAGCTGCTCGGGGCTGTAGAAGTGTCTTCACTTGCCACAGGCATTGACCAGCACTGGCAGCCATGTGCTGGGACACACAGGGATGGTGACAGTGACACAGGTCTGTCTGTCCCAGTGCCATGAGGCAGTGCTCAGCAGTGTGAGACATTGTCTCCGGACATTCAGAAAGACATTCATTGTCCTGCATCTGATGCCAGCCATGTGCAGGCTGCTGGTGAGGTAGTTTGTGACCAGATACATCCAAAGAAAGGGTTTTCCAGAACAGGATGAGTGTGTGCATTTGACTCTTCCGAAGAGCCTCTCCAGTTGAGCCATGCAGACTCTCAAGCTCTTCAGAAGTGTTGGTTTCCTAGCACTGCACTGGTTTTGCTGGTGCAGGATCTAGTCAAATACTTGAAGAGGGGCAAAGGGAATGCATCAGTCAGAGCAAGGAAAGGGTTAGCAAAAGCTTTTTATTTCACAATTTGCTTTCTCTTTAGTTCTTCCTTATTCATCCTTTCCTTTGTCACTTCTCTCCTTATTTGTACTTTTCTTTCTCATGCCCCTCCTTTCCCTGCACTGATACACTTTGAAAACAGTGCTGCAATGCTCCCTGGTTCAAGATTACAGTGTACTTTACGAGGTATGATTTAATTAGGGGCCTTATTATGTTTTCAGCTGCTTAAGGTGGGCCTTTCAACTTATCTACCTAATTGGTTGCACAAGAAGTTTCACAGCCCATGACAAAACATTGTCAGTGATCAAAGTCTGAATTCCACATAAAGGAAAAATATTAATAATAAGATTATTCTTCAAGTGTGCACTGCTAATTATGTCCAGAATGTAACTGTAGAAACACTTTTGACTGATTTGAGCTTTGTCTAATAAATACGAATCTTCAGTGAGCTGTGAAAAGTGATGCCTCTGACTTCACAATACCAATGTCTAGTTTTGTCACTGAAGATACTTAAAATATTTTCCTTTTTCCCCTCCCTATGTTCTTTCCCTCTGTCTCTAGGTGACAACCCCTGAGGTGATGATGCCCAGCAGCATGTTCCTCCCAGCACCAGCTCCAGAGAAGGATGGGAACTCAGGCACAGAGGAGCTGGGGAAACAATCTGGTGAGTGCAGGTCCATGAGGTCCACGGTTCCACCACTCCCCCAGCTCCATCACCTGGTCAGGGACCAGTTTCATTCCTATTAATCCTAGCTTTGGTAGGACCAAGACTCAAGTACTGTGTTCAGTTTGATGAACCTTGTTTTTCGAAAATAGGCAGGACATCAAAGAGGAACAGTAAAGACAGAGGTGGCTGAATGGCCTTTGCTTGAAAGGGAGAATTGAAGGTGATAAATGCACTAAGGGATGTGTGTGTGTGAATCATTTCCAGATATTCAAAGTGGGCAAGGAAGTAAATTGTGTAGGTTTATGCGGTGGGCCATGATGAGGTTAATGGGCTGGTATTGAAACGAATGAAGATAGAGAAGAAATGTTAGAAATACCCGTCATCTTGGAGATTAAAAACCACGACTATTCAGGACTGAAAGGGGGTGTTGATCTACCCTGGTGTGCTGGTGTAATTTTCAGGTTTGCTCTAATTCTGTTTTCACAGAGATCTCTGAGGACGTGGGGAAGACCCTTTTGCCATCGGAGAGTGCAGAGCACAGCGGGGACCCCAAGCCCACTCCGGCTGATCCGAGTGCCTCCCGGGAGGACTCTGGTTTCCTTTGCTGGAAGAAAGGCTGCAGCCAGGTGTTCAAGAGCTCAGCAGCCCTGCAGACACACTTCAACGATGTCCACGCCAAGCGGCCTCAGCTGCCAGTCTCTGACCGCCACGTCTACAAGTACCGCTGCAACCAGTGCAGCCTGGCCTTCAAAACCATTGAGAAGCTGCAGCTCCACTCCCAGTACCACGTCATCCGGGCAGCCACCATGTGCTGCCTCTGCCAGCGCAGCTTCCGAACCTTCCAGGCCCTGAAGAAGCACCTGGAAACCAGCCACCTGGAGCTGAGCGAGGCTGACATTCAGCAGCTGTATGGTGGTCTCTTGGTCAATGGGGACCTCCTCGCTATGGGTGACCCCTCACTTGCAGAGGACCACACAATAATAGTCGAGGAAGATAAGGAAGAGGAGAGCGACCTGGAAGACAAGCAGAGCCCAACAGGCAGCGATTCAGGGTCGGTGCAAGAGGACTCTGGCTCAGAACCAAAAAGGGCCTTACCCTTCAGGAAGGGCCCTAACTTCACTATGGAGAAATTCCTAGATCCATCTCGCCCATACAAGTGCACAGTCTGCAAGGAATCCTTCACGCAGAAGAACATTCTCCTGGTCCATTACAATTCCGTTTCTCACCTGCATAAACTGAAACGAGCCCTCCAAGAGTCTGCTACTGGGCAACCTGAGCCTACCAGCAGCCCAGACAACAAACCTTTCAAGTGTAACACCTGCAATGTGGCCTACAGCCAGAGCTCGACCCTGGAGATCCACATGAGGTCTGTCCTGCACCAGACCAAGGCTCGTGCGGCCAAGCTGGAGGCGGCAGGCGGCAGCAGCAATGGAGCCGGCAACAGCAGCAGCAGCAGCCTCTCCTTGGGTTCGTCTACGCCAAGCCCCGTGAGTGCCAGCAACAGCAATGCTTTTGCAACCACCAGCACGAGCACTTCAGGCACCACTCCCGTTCCCAGCCTGCTCAACCAGGTGTCCAGCGACAGTATGGGAATTCCTCCCTTGGGTAACGCTGTAAGCACTAACATCTCCTCCCCTTCAGAGCCCAAAGAGGTGAACCGCAAGAAGCTGGCAGACATGATTGCATCCAGGCAGCAGCAGCAGCAGCAACAGCAGCAGCAGCAACAGCAGCAGCAGCAGCAACAAGCTCAAACCTTGGCACAGGCACAGGCACAGGTCCAGGCCCACCTGCAGCAGGAGCTGCAGCAGCAAGCTGCTCTCCTGCAGTCCCAGCTCTTCAACCCAGCACTTTTGCCGCACTTTCCAATGACCACTGAGACTCTTTTGCAGCTGCAGCAGCAGCAGCAGCATCTTCTGTTCCCATTCTACATCCCCAGCGCTGAGTTCCAACTCAATCCAGAAGTCAGCTTGCCTGTCACCAGTGGTGCACTGACATTGACTGGGACAGGTCCAAGTTTGCTGGAGGACCTGAAGGCACAAGTTCAGCTCCCTCAGCAGAGTCATCCACAGCTCTTGCAGCAGCAGCAAGGTCAGCTGTCCTTGTCACAACCCCACTCCGTCCTGTTACAGCAGAGCCAGCACCCAGAGAAGAAGAATAAATCCATAGTGAAGGAGAAAGATAAAGAAACCCCACGGGAAAGGGAAAGCACAGAGCGGGGAGACAATAATGTAACATTGAAGGACTCTCTGCCTGATAACTTAAAGCCCAAAGAGAAGAAGGACTTTGTGCCAGGCAGCAGTTCGGAGTCCTCCATATTGCCTCCACGGATTGCTTCCGATGCAAGGGGCAATGCCACCAAAGCCTTGCTGGAAAACTTTGGCTTTGAGCTCGTCATTCAGTACAACGAGAACAAGCAAAAGGTGCAGAAGAAAAATGGGAAGACAGAGCAAGGTGAGAACTTGGAAAAGTTGGAGTGCGATACATGCGGCAAGTTCTTCTCAAACATCCTCATCCTGAAGAGCCACCAAGAGCACGTTCACCAACATTACTTTCCCTTTAAGCAGTTAGAGCGATTCGCCAAACAATACAGAGAGCACTACGACAAACTGTACCCGCTGCGGCCGCAGACCCCAGAGCCACCACCCCCGCCTCCACCGCCACCCCCTCCACTGCCTCCAGCTCCTCCTCAGCCGGCTGCTGCTCCTGCCATCCCTACTTCTGCCCCACCAATCACCTCACCCACGATCGCACCAGCCCAGCCATCTGTGCCACTCACCCAGCTCTCCATGCCCATGGAGCTCCCCATCTTCTCACCGCTCATGATGCAAACCATGCCCCTGCAGACATTGCCAGCGCAGCTGCCGCCCCAGCTGGGCCCTGTAGATCCCCTGCCCGCCGACTTGGCCCAGTTGTACCAGCATCAGCTCAACCCCAGCCTTCTCCAGCAGCAGCAGAACAAGAGGCCACGAACACGGATCACCGATGACCAGCTCCGAGTCCTTCGGCAGTATTTTGACATTAACAATTCCCCAAGTGAGGAACAGATCAAAGAGATGGCGGACAAATCCGGATTGCCCCAGAAAGTGATCAAGCACTGGTTCAGAAACACCTTGTTCAAGGAACGCCAACGCAACAAGGACTCCCCATACAACTTCAGCAACCCCCCCATTACCAGCCTGGAAGAGCTGAAGATAGACTCACGGCCTCCTTCTCCAGAGCCTCAAAAGCAGGAGTACTGGGGAAGCAAGCGGTCCTCTCGGACACGCTTTACTGACTACCAACTCAGAGTCCTGCAAGACTTCTTTGATGCCAATGCTTACCCAAAGGACGATGAATTTGAGCAGCTTTCTAACCTGCTGAACCTCCCAACACGTGTTATAGTGGTGTGGTTCCAGAATGCCCGTCAGAAAGCTAGGAAAAACTATGAGAATCAGGGAGAAGGCAAAGATGGGGAGCGACGGGAGCTCACAAACGACAGGTACATTAGAACAAGCAACTTGAACTACCAGTGCAAAAAGTGCAGTCTGGTCTTTCAGCGCATTTTTGATCTCATTAAACACCAGAAAAAGCTTTGTTACAAAGATGAGGATGAGGATGGACAGGATGATAGCCAGAATGAAGACTCCATGGATGCAATAGAGCTCTTGACTCCAACCAGTTCCTCCTGCAGCACACCAATGCCCTCACAAGCTTACAGCACACCTACATCTTCAGCCAACACGACCTCCTCAGCTTTTCTGCAGCTTGCGGCAGAGGCAGATGATTCCTCCACCTTTAGTTCTAAAGTAGAAGCTACAGATGAGAAACCAAAGCAGTCTGAACCTCCAAGTACACAGCAAAACCAAACCCAAGAGAAGCAAGTGCAACCAAAGCAAGAGTCTCAGCAGCAACAGGACCAAGGAGAACAAAAGACAAGTTCAGCACACCAAAAGATTTCACAGTTATCCTCCCCCTCTTCACTGCAACAGCCACCTCCTCCTCCTCCTCAGCCTCCTCAGTGCTCCTTGTCACAGTCAAGTCCAAGTCCATCTCAGCTCTCACACCTCTCCCTCAAACCCATTCACACCTCCACCCCTCAGCAGCTGGCAAACCTACCTCCTCAGCTAATCCCGTACCAGTGTGACCAGTGTAAACTGGCATTTCCTTCTTTCGAGCATTGGCAGGAGCATCAGCAGCTCCATTTCCTAAGTGCACAAAACCAGTTTATCCACCCGCCATTCCTGGACAGAACGCTGGATATGCCATTCATGCTTTTTGATCCCAGTAATCCACTACTAGCAAGCCAGCTGCTGTCTGGAACATTACCACAGATTCCAGCAAGCTCAGCCACCTCACCATCAACTCCAACATCCACCATGAACACGCTGAAGAGAAAGCTGGAGGAAAAGGCCAGCGCAAGCCCTGGAGAGAATGACAGTGGCACTGGGGGAGAAGAACCCCAAAGGGATAAACGTCTAAGGACAACCATTACCCCTGAGCAGCTGGAAATTCTGTACCAGAAATACTTGCTCGACTCCAACCCCACACGGAAGATGCTGGATCACATTGCACATGAAGTGGGCCTGAAGAAGCGTGTGGTACAGGTTTGGTTCCAGAACACCCGTGCACGGGAGAGGAAAGGGCAGTTCAGAGCTGTGGGGCCAGCCCAAGCCCACAGACGGTGTCCCTTCTGCCGAGCTCTATTTAAAGCAAAGACAGCTCTGGAAGCTCATATCCGATCCCGTCACTGGCACGAGGCCAAGCGAGCTGGATACAACCTGACACTGTCTGCCATGCTTCTAGACTGTGACGGGGGACTCCAGATGAAGGGAGACATCTTTGATGGAGCCAGCTTTTCCCACATGCCACCAACTAGCAGTGACGGACAGAGCGTTCCCCTCTCCCCGGTGAACAAGAGCATGGAACTGTCACCTCGAACTCTGCTGAGTCCATCCTCCATTAAGGTGGAAGGCATTGAAGACTTCGAGAGTCCCTCCATGTCCTCAGTCAATCTGAGCTTTGACCAGACAAAGCTGGACAATGATGACTGCTCTTCCGTCAATACCGCAATCACAGACACTACCACAGGAGATGAAGGGAATGCAGACAATGATAGTGCAACAGGGATTGCAACCGAAACCAAATCCACATCAGGACCCAGCGAAGGTCTGACAAAAGCAGCCATGATAGCAATGTCTGAATATGAAGATCGGCTGTCTTCTGGCCTGGTCAGCCCAGCTCCCAGCTTCTACAGCAAAGAGTACGACAATGAAGGTACCGTGGACTATAGCGAAACCTCCAGCCTTGCAGACCCCTGCTCACCCAGCCCCGGTGCAAGTGGTTCAGCCAGCAAGTCTGGCGAAAGCGGGGACCGACCCGGGCAGAAACGCTTTCGCACTCAGATGACTAATCTCCAGCTCAAGGTTCTTAAGTCATGCTTTAATGACTACAGGACACCGACCATGCTGGAGTGTGAGGTCCTGGGCAATGACATTGGACTGCCAAAGAGAGTTGTTCAGGTCTGGTTTCAGAATGCGAGGGCAAAGGAGAAGAAGTCAAAACTCAGCATGGCCAAGCATTTTGGTATAAACCAAACAAGTTATGAGGGACCCAAAACAGAGTGCACTTTGTGTGGCATCAAGTACAGCGCTCGTCTGTCTGTACGTGACCATATCTTCTCTCAACAGCATATCTCCAAAGTTAAAGAAACCATTGGAAGCCAGTTGGATAAGGAAAAGGAATATTTCGACCCAGCTACTGTTCGTCAGTTGATGGCTCAGCAGGAGCTGGACCGAATCAAAAAAGCCAACGAGGTTCTTGGTCTGGCAGCTCAACAGCAGGGCATGTTTGACAACACCCCCCTGCAAGCTCTGAACCTTCCTACTGCATACCCAGCGCTACAGGGCATCCCTCCAGTCTTGCTCCCAGGCCTCAACAGCCCATCCTTACCTGGCTTCACTCCATCCAACACAGGTGGGTACGGGTGTTATGCTGCTTAGGCACACCTTCACTTGGTGCATACCTAGCACAAGCAGTTGTTCCCTTGGGAATGTCTGATAACAGGATTCCTGGCCCATTAGTCCAGCACGTTGATTTCACAGCAAAAAAGCAGTAGGTATTTTATCTTTGATTCCTGAACTCAGGAAGTTTTCTGGCAAAGCGTGAACTAGAGCAATGTCTAGACATGCTGCATATCTGTATGTGTCAGCACAGAGTAGAAATCCTGAAGCTCCTTCTAGGAAGTGGAATATAGGGGATTTGTCCAATGGAACATGAGGACTAATGTGCTGAATACACTGCTCATTATTCCTTTCTTTTTGATACTTGGGTTTATGTGATGCCATCCCAAGTGTTCAAAAATCCAAACTGTTTTTAGGGAAAGGTGTGGTGTGTGTGGTAACACTGGTCACAAATGCTTGGAGCATCCTCATGCATTCCTGTGGTGACTTCTGGGACAACTCCCAATGCAGCTGAGAATCGTTTTTGAGTGATGGCTGAGCATGACCTGAATGTACCTTCTCAACAAACAATGGGGTAGTTATGGGACAAATCTAGTTTGTATTTTAAAAAGGTTTTTCTTAGCAATGCTACATGAAAATTAAATTTTTCATAATCCTTTGGGTGGCCTAATCTCATAAACTGGACTTTTATCTTTTGAGGATGCTCCTTTCCCTTGTACCTCATGGGTAGGTAGAAAGTCTAAGGCATGTAGCAAACACCAGCAGTGGAAGGTGCAGGTCAGTGAGCAGCAGTGACCTAAAAACTGTGATCCAGAGGCCTTGATTCACTATGTGTCTGAAGGGCCCCTGCACATGCCAAGGATTTTCCATGTCACCCTTCTTTTCTCACCACAGATCTTGTTTCAGAGCACTCGGCCAGAAGCATCTCTTTGGCAAATCATATCATCACCCCATCGCAGGTTGTACTGCACTGTTTTCTTAGTGCCCCAAATTTATAACAAAAACTAATATTGCTTTTTTTGCACTTCAGTCTATATTGTTGCTTTTATTTTTCTGCGAAGCCCGGGATGTGTCCTGGGGAAATGGGACTGCATCTGATGAATCTTAAATGCTGTCAGTGACTGCTTTGACAGGACTGAACTGTTTAGAAAGTCAAACAGACTATTTGTGGCCTTTAGATAAATCTCCAAAGGTCAGGCCACAGCAGCTCCAGGCCTGTCAGAGTAGATAAGGCCGTGCATCCAGGAACCCTGTGAATTACCTGCTGCTCCTTCACTTGAACCTCTCAGGAATGTTCAGCTGGGGAACATCCATTTCAGTGGCGTCCATCCATAGTGTGCCCTTATCCGAGATCTGCAGGGCCGCTGAGTGGAGCCTCACTCTGTACCTGTCCTACTGTCTCAGCACCACGTCAGGAGCAGACACAGGTTTCAGAAGGGTTTGGGTCAGCCATGGCTGAACTCTCCTGGCTGCGGCTGCCCTCCTGCAGTTTCTTGGCAGTGCAACCTAAAATAAAAGTCACCATGCCTCCACAGCTGGTTCCAGGCTCTGCCACTGTTCCTACCCAGGCTGGTCCCTGAGCCACCCCTACTGCAGTGGTGGGACTCAGGTTTGTTAGGGACAGGTCGGGTTTCGCTCGTGGGTTTTACATCTGGTGGATCCTGCAGCAGATTCCTTCTCAAGAGTTGAGGAATGAACAGGGCTGTGCCAGCAGGACACTGGAGCTTTGTTTTGGGGGCTTTTTCCCTCAAATGGCTTCGAGGGACTTGCCAAGCAAAACATTCCTCTTCAGGAGCACATTTGCCAGCTGCAGCAGCCATGACTAACGGAGGTGACTCCAGGAGCCACACTCCTCTTGCCTCCAACCACTGTGAGAGCAGAAATTGACACCAGGGACAGTGTTGTTAGTGGCTATTCCTGCTGTTGGGAAGTGAACAAGCTTCACATTCCACCATTAATCCATCTCCTTAATGAGGAAGCATCATTACACTTTTAGTTCCACCCAAAACACGAGCTTGTGCTCAGGGGGGATGTCTGAACACCACATAAACTCTGGAATTGCTCAGAAGCTGAGCGCCCAGAGCCCCTGCCGTTAGAGGGAGGGAAGGAAGGGGTTGCATCAGAAGTTTGTGGATTCATGAATGTCAGCCTAATAAGGACAAAATAAATTAGGTTTAGTCTGTTCGGTCTCCAGTTGCCATGACCAGGGTTTCCCAATCTGTGAATATTTTACAAGATGGCTAATGATGAGCATTCCCACCCCCTGGCATAGCACCATCCTGCTGCTGCAGTCCTTTGGCCCAAGGACCCGTTAGAGCAGATCCTGACACGAGCGTTAATCATTTGGGAATTTCAGATGAGTCAGTAAAACATCAGCTGTGCTGAGCATCCCAGGCACTGGTGGGTGTCCCCATGACCCATCAGGCAGTCAGCGCCACCAGCCAGTGTCTTTTAGGTGGCTGCAGGCAGTGCAGGCAGTGGGGGCTGAGGGGGCACATCCCCAGCGTGCAGGGCCTGTGGAGTGGGGCAGGAGCTGTTCTCCAGAGCGAGCGGCCATGGGGATGGGCTCTCTCACCTGGGCTGCAGCAAAGCACCGACTCGGGTGGTCGCTGCCCTCGTGCAGAGGAGAAGGAGGCTCCGGGACAGTTGTGGGGTGGCCTGGGGTCACCTTCCTCGTGCTTTCTGCCTGCCCAGCACCGAGTGACTCTTCACCTCTCTCTCCCTCTTGCAGCTTTAACTTCTCCCAAACCCAATCTGATGGGCCTGCCCAGCACAAGCGTCCCTTCACCCGGCCTCCCCACCTCTGGATTACCAAATAAGCAGCCCCCGGCCGCACTGAGCTCACCCACCCCGGCACAAGCCACGGCGGCCGTGGCCCCGCAGCAGCCGCCAGCGACGACCCCACAGCCGCAGCAGCCCCCCCTACAGCGCAAGGAGAAGGAGAGCGAGAAGGCAAAAGAGAAGGAGAAGGCACCCAAGGGGAAGGGGGACACCCTGCCAGGGCCCAAGAAGGAGAAGGGGGAGGCACCAGCAGGCACCCTCGCGGCCCCGCTGCCCACCATGGAGTACGCGGTGGAGCCCGCCCAGCTCCAGGCGCTGCAGGCCGCCCTGAATTCAGACCCCACCACCTTGCTGACAAGCCAGTTCCTTCCTTACTTCGTCCCCGGCTTTTCCCCCTACTACGCCCCACAGATCCCTGGCGCCCTGCAGAGCGGGTACCTGCAGCCCATGTACGGGATGGAGGGGCTGTTCCCCTACAGCCCCGCGCTGTCGCAGGCGCTGCTGGGACTGTCTCCTGGCTCACTGCTGCAGCAGTACCAGCAATACCAGCAGAGTCTGCAGGAGGCATTGCAGCAGCAGCAGCGACAGCAGCAGCAACAGCAGCAGCAGCAACAGCAGCAGCAGCAGCAGCAGCAGCAGCAGAAAGCGCAACAGCCCAAAGGAAGCCAAACCCCCGTCCCCGCGGGGGCTGCCACCCCGGACAAAGACCCTGCCAAAGAAACCCCCAAGCAAGAAGAGCAGAAGAACGCACCCCGCGAGGTGTCCCCCCTCCTGCCCAAACCCCAAGAAGAGCCCGAAGCGGAAGGCAAGGGCGCGGACTCGCTCTGCGACCCTTTCATCGTCCCAAAGGTGCAGTACAAGCTGGTCTGCCGCAAGTGCCAGGCGTGCTTCGGTGACCAGGAGGCGGCCAGCGACCACCTGAAGTCCCTCTGCTTCTTCGGCCAGTCTGTGGCGAACCTGCATGAGATGGTGCTTCACGTGCCCACCGGCAGCGGCCAGGGCAGCGGCTCGTACCAGTGCGTGGCGTGCGAGAGCACGGTGTGTGGGGACGAAGCCCTCAGTCAGCATCTCGAGTCAGCCCCGCACAAACATCGAACAATCACAAGAGCAGCAAGAAACGCCAAAGAGCACCCCAGTCTATTACCTCACTCTGCCTGCCCCCCCGACCCCAGCACCGCATCTACCTCGCAGTCGGCCGCTCACTCAAACGACAGCCNCCCCCGGCAGCCCCGCGTGCCCCGCCGGGGAAGCCGCCGCCGCCGCCTTTCCCTCCTCTCTCCTCATCTTCAACGGTTACCTCAAGTTCATGCAGCACCTCAGGGGTTCAGCCCTCGATGCCAACAGACGACTATTCGGAGGAGTCTGACACGGATCTTAGCCAAAAGTCAGATGGACCGGCGAGCCCGGCGGAGGGGCCTCGGGACCCCGGCTGCCCTAAGGACAGTGGTCTAGCTAGCGTAGGAATGGACACCTTCAGATTGTAAGCTTTGAAGATGAACAATGAAAATGAATTTAAATAAAGTTAATAACAAACCAATTTCAAAAATAGACTAACTGCAATTCCAAAGCTTCTAACCAAAAAAAAGAAAAAAGAAAAAAAGAAAAAGCGTGGGTTGTTTTCCCATATAACGATGCCGGTGGGTTTTACATTTCTTTTTTCCTTTCCTTTTAATAAAATAAATCTTTAAAAAAGAAAAAAAAAATCTGTTATATTTGTCCTCTCGAAGGTACTGTTGGTCTGGGAGACGAAGGCCCGTGCTGCCTCCTCGCGCCTGCGGAGCTCGCGCCCCTGTACATTGCCCCTGTCTGATCCCCCGTCGATAGCACAGCAGAGCCCGGCAGCGCTGTATGGGAAAGCAGCCCACCTGGAGACAGTTTTAAATTTCTTGCTATCTTAGCATTCAGATACCAATGGCTTGCTAAAAGAAAAAAGAAATGTAATGTCTTTTTATTCTCAGGTCAATCGCTCACACTTTGTTCTGTTTTCAGAATCATTGTTTTATATATATATATATATACATATATATATAATTTCTTTCATTTGTTTTGGGGCTTTTATTTTGTTTCATTTTCGTTCCAGAAAAGGATTTTTTTTTGTTGTTGTTGTTTTTTGGGTTTTTGGGGGGTTTTTTGTTAATTTAAAATGGGCAGAAAGTATTCAAGAGAAAAACAATGTGAACTGCTTTAGCTTTTCGGGGATTTTAAGGGTAGCTTTTCTGCTGAAGCCAATTCCAAGGGGAAAAGTTAAGCACTCCCACTTTTCAGAAAAAAAAATCCACACAAAGAGTGTTGAGGACTCGGAGCTTAAAAAAATAAGTTTTAAAACAACTGACTTTCTGTATTTATGATAGATATGACCATTTTTGGTGTTGAGTAGATTGTTGCATTGGAAATGAACTGAAGCAGTATGGTAGATTTAAAAGAAAAACCCTTTTGTGTACATTTAGCTTTTGTATGGTCCAGCTGACGGCTTCTCATTTGATGTTGTCTTGTTCATTCCTAGCCAGATAGATTGCGATCCATCAACTCGCCTGAGCTTTTCTCCCCTTTGTACCTTTATCCCCGTCCCCATCCTGTAATCTTCCACTTATGGTCGCTACCTTCATTTCTTAGAGGGTGGTTGCATAATTATTTTATAAAAACTAAAGAAAGAAGTTCAAAGGGTTTTGGGGGTCAGTAGGATCCCTTGCAGAATATTTTTTGTTGGGGGTTTGAAACTTTTTAAGGCGTATACATGCGATTTACTTATGTCTGTTACCCTTGTGCACTTATTTTGTTCTTATTTTCCATTTCTCTTTTTTTTTCTTCTCTTTTTCTTCCCCTCTTCCTTTACTCATTTTGTAAATGCTTCAAAGACTCTGTTCCTGACCTCTGAGCATCGGTTCTGTTGGTGTAATTAGGCTGCACTCTGTTCCTCCTTTTGAAAAAAAAAAAGGTTTTGTTACATTTTTTTTCTCTAAAGAAAATTCATGCTTTAAATAAAATCCAAAGACATACCCTTCACCACTGGTGCAGAATGAGCAAAAAGGATTCTTTTTACTTGAGAATTTGTTTCTGATTTAAACAAACAAGTCTAAGTTTAAATAAAGAATAAAAAAAGTACCCAGGTTGTTATCTGTGCTTCTTCTGCAAGCAGAGAGACAACTCTTAGTGAGCACCCAGCGCACCCCAGGCAGGTTTCTCTTTCCAAGTTCTCTCCGTGGCAGCAGTGGGTGCCGGGCCCAGGGAGGCCTGGAGCCCCCTGGTCCCCCCGGCCCGCGCGCACCTCGGCCAACCCGGACTTTGAAAGGAAAACTTCGTGCTGCTAAAATGTAGATTTTGGAGACATAGATACTTTGCTGTTCCCTTCCATAGCCAAATGCCAACAGAAACAACCTCCTTCCCCCGTTTCCTCTGCCCCAAAAGCACGAGAGCCTTCTGCCCACCATCATCATCCTCCTCCTGCTTCAAAAGGGAACTTCGAAGACTGTGAACGCAGGTTCCTCCCGCCACCTCCGGCTGCTCCTCCCCGGGCCAAAGCCACTCGCCACCTCCGAGAGAGACTGGAGCATCTGAGAGACGAGCGCGGGTTCGGTTGCTAGCGGGACACTTATATTTTTATGGAGTTTTGGTTTTAGTTTGATGAAAGACTAGATCCTGAACTGTTGTACATATTTCTGACTAGGCTAATGCACAGTGCAAATTCCTTTTTTAATTGTTTTTTAGTAGTCGATACTAAAGCGCGAACCACCGGATGTTCCTCCCGGGACCCAGCTGTAGCATAAGGTGTCAAAAACAGAACCACATACCCACGGAGCATTTGCTGTTTTAACAAACTGTTTTCTTTAACAGAAGTTCTTGTATTTCTCCCCGTGTTTGAGATGAACATTTTTTAAATTCTAAAGTTGTACAGTTTTTTGTTTTCCATTATTTTATCTTGTTTGTAATTCTATGAAATATATATATATATATTTTTTGCCATTTAACTGTTGTATGTTACTCTGTCTGTATCATATAGAAATTTTTTTGTTTGTTTTGTTTTGGATTCTCTCTGTGATGCCAGTTCCCAGTTTAACACGAGCTTTATCTGTCCAATTCCACAAGGTCTCTTTTGGAAGTCCTTTTGTTTCGTTTTGTTTTTTTTATTATATTGCTTGGTCATAGTGCAATTTCTCTCTCCTCCTTCTCCCTCCTCCTTCCCACCCACTAAAAGGTTTTATAAATTCATTTCCTTGTATTTTTTCTAAATGTTTCTAGAGACTATTTCAGTGCGAGGTTGCCTCCTCCTCCTCTTGCAGTCCGACTGCCCGGGGCCGATGCGGGGACCCCATGTCCCTGCCGGGACCCCTGCACCGGCCCCGCGCCCAC
>VZRZ01002363.1:132762-178345 GCA_013398175.1 Climacteris rufus | reverse complement strand
GGGGTAGGGCTGCCTGCCGCCCCGCTTCGCCTCAGAGCCGCCGGGCCCGGGCCGTGAGGGACGGCGCCTGTTCGACCCCGAGGGCTCGGACAGGACTGGCAGCTGCTGGGGCTGGAGTGTTCAGCGGTGACTCTAAACCTGGGCTCTGTGGCGGATACTTACCCACACCGTGGGGCAGGACAGGGATCCCTTACAGAGAGGGGGTTTAAACGTAAACTATTTAAACATAAGTTACTCCCAACGGGCGCAGTTTGGATCCCGCCCGGAGCACGGGGCCTTCCAGCCCGCTGTGTGTCCAGGCAGCTGTGCAATAAACGCGTCCTGGAACCGCTGGAGTAGCTCTGGGATATTAAAACGAATTTTTTTTTAGGGTGTGCTCTCCATAACACGAGGCCTGAATTATAAAGCTCTTTAATTATTTTGGTACAGGCCTGCATATGGTTCTCTGGATGGAGAACTAGTAAAAATGACATGTTGCACAAGGCCAAGGAGTGAATGCTGAGCAAATGGGATTTTTGTATATAAACACTCTTTGGAATATTGCCTTAAAATGTTTGATTTCAGTGGCTGACACACTTGCATTAGGAGTGATCTCTGACAGAGCACTGAGGCCTTCAGGAGTGTCTGGGTTTACACCAAGGAGTTCTGTAGACACAATTTCTTAGGGGCAAGTTATTTATTCCGCAGAGGTTTTCTGCTGGAAGTAGCCCAGTCCAAGCGTGGCGCAGAGCCTGCGCTGGGGCTGTTCAGTGTGCCTGCCAAAGGAGGATAATCTGCAGAGGCATTTCTGTGGTGGAGCTGTCTGTGGAAGAGGCTGCTCCTGGCAGGAACCTTTTAAGTGCAGATAAGTCTCCAGAGGACGTCGTTAGAAGACGATGACACACCCTGTCATTTACCGAACGTGCTGCCGCAGTGTTCCTGCTCCGTGTGAGCTTTTGAAGTCATTTGTTCTCTGGGAGTAGCATTGTTAAGGGATGGACTTTTATTTTTCTCTCTTTTCTTTCCCCCAACCCTGCCTTAAAATGACCAGTCTGGTCCGCGGTGTTTTTCAGCAGTCTCCAGGGCATGTCTATGGTGGAAGTATCCAAAATATTGTCCCAGAAACTTCAGTGTAGGAGTGCAGTTAACGGGGGTGAGAGCAGTGCTGCAAGTTCTTGGAGGCTGCTTTCTGTGTGACCACGTATTTACTGGATTTGAAGGGATAAAAATACGATCTGTGGGAAGAAATCAGCTGGAAACAGTTCTTAATTAATTGTCAGAACAGCCCTTGAGCCAGCAGCGTTGTCCCCGTGCCCTGAAGCAGCACAAGAGTGGTGCTGGTGCTACTGTCACCAGCACCTCCCTTTTTACAGTGGGGAATTTCTTTAGCCTGAGCAATAAAAGAGCTGGAAAACTCTCCAGCACCCCCAGACCTGTCTGTGTGCTCCTGCTTGGGCTGGGCAGGTGTGGCTGAAAGCACGGCAGCCATACCTTGAGAATTTGCAAGGCAGTGGATTATTGGGATAAATTTAGGGATAACAGTCAGCCTTCCTGTGTGCTAATCCTCTCTGCTACTGACTCCCTCTGTGGCTTTTATAACGCACCTCAGCTCTTACACTCAGTGTTCTCCTCCGAGAAACAGTGTTCAGCCTGGGCTCGTGAGGGACTGAATCAGCTTTAATTAAGATTTGACGAGCGCTTTGTTGATGAGTTCTCTATAGCAAGCTGCTATTTTTTATGAACACAGAGATATTCTTAGCACCTGAAGTGAGCAGTGACACAGCACTGGGGATCTCTGGGAAGCAGCCCTGCGAAGGGAGACGGCGCCTGCTCACCGAGGCTTTGTCAGATGCGTTCCGGCTGCGGTTCACGAGGCAGCTCAACAAAACCCCAAATCCCTCTGAGTCTCTGGGAAATCTTAAATGTTCCTGCGAGTTAAGCCCTGCTGTTGCATGAGATTTGTAGCTCTTGTCCCCTTGCTGGATTTCTCCTGGGCTGCTGCTTGCGTTTGGTGGCATCAGCTGCTGTCACCTGCTGTGGAACACCTCGGGGCAATGACTTCTATTGCTCTCAGCAATTGTCCCCCAAATTTAGGTGTCTGGGGTAGGGAGGGCTGGGTGATGGCCCTTATGGGCTCCAGGCAGTCCCAGGGGCTGGTGGGGCTCTGTGGGGTGGGAGGGGAGGAGGCAAGCTGAACAGCCATGCCCTTCCCCGTGGCAGCATCCCATCCCCTGCTGGCATCTCCACGGCACTAGCTGGTGGCAGCTGAAGCTTGAAGAGCTTCCTTTGTGAAAGGTAACGAAGGCGTGAATGGAGCAGTTACAGGGATGCTCAGTCTGTGTTGTGTGTGGGTGCCCCTCAGCAGGATGAGAGCTCTATTGTATTCTGGGGAAGGGAAGGCTGTTCATTTGGCTCTGTCACGGCTGTAGGAGTGGCCAGATGAAGGATCCTGAAACGAAATACAGGGCTGGAACAGCTTCCTTGTCCATGGCCGTGTCTTGAGCCAGGTGAGAGAAACTTGGCTCCAGGCTGACAGTGTGTATGGACAGGGACCAGTTCCTTCTGGGCCTTGGTGGAATCCCAGTCTCAGCCTGATGGCTCATCTAACTTGCTCTTGCAGGAAATTGAGCAGCCAGTTTATTTCTTGTCTTTGTAGAATGGTGAGCCCCATGGATGGTTGTCCTTGTACATAAACCCTGTTAAAATCAGAGCTGGTAGCAGCCCTGGAGGGAGCAGGGATGGAGAATCCCCTCCACAGCTGCTGTGGGGCAGTGTGTTCTACACTGCTGACTGCACTGCTGGTTGCCCAGACCCTCTGGTTTGTCTGTGACCCAGAGATGATACCCAGCAGGGAGCCCAGACTGGGTGTTCTGTGTTCCTAGATCCCAGAGTGATGTTTAGCTCTTTGGAGCTGGCACATTTAGTCTGGTCCCCAGTTTTCCTCGGTGTTCCCCCTGTCTGGAGAGTTCTCCCCTGGACTCTTGTGTGCTTGATCTCTGTTTGTGCTGTTTCCAAGTGTGGTTCTTTGTATTGTTTTCCTTGCTTTTCTATCTATTGATTTGTGGGTGTTTTGGGAACTTTTCCTCAGTTTATCAATTCCGATCATGACCTCCAGAGTGTTTCCAGCTTTTAACTCCTGGGCATCCTTTCAGGTTTTATAAAAGTGCTTTCTCTTTCATTGTTCAGGCCATTAATGGAAAGGATGAACAGAAGCAGACGTGGGCTGAGCTCCCAGGGCCCATACACAAGGATTTCTCCTATGGTGACAGGGAATTGCTGATAGCTGCCCCTCAAGTGTGTGGGGTTAGTTGCTTCTTTAGTCTTTTTTTTCTTAGTAATGAGCACTGTGCCTCATTAAGGTGAGCTTGCCTAGTCCCAGCTCCTCTGGCTCTTGAAAGCATTGGATGGATAGAGTGAAAAGCCTGCTTTGTGCTGGTCAGAAGTGTGATGGGCAAGTCCTGTAGTGGGGGATTTGTGCTCTCTTGCTGAAGGCTTAGGTGATTTTTAAGAGCTTTCATGAACTTCATTTACCTGGGGCTTCTTGCCTGTACCTGCTGGGGCTGGCAGAGCTGTGAGGCAATTCTCAGTCCTGCATTCCACCGTGAACTCCCTGAGCAGTGGGCTGTGCATGGGGGAAGTTGTGTCCAGCATGTCCTGCTCCCCTTTGTGTTTCTCTAGGTCTCTCCTCAGGGAGAGCTTGCCTTGTCTATATGTGACCAAGGTAGCAAAATACATTTTTCTCCTCAAGCAATGCCAAGTTCCTTCTGTGGCTGCTATGCTCTGGAAAAGATAAAATGACTTGCTCTGGAGAAATTAATGACACTCATTTTTATCCCTAAATAGTGTGTCACCGTGGGAGTGGTTGCAGGGTACCTCATTCCACCAGGGCTCTGCTGCTCACCTCAGTGCCAACTACACCTAAGGAAGAGGGTTTGCTTGAGCTGAAACAGATTTCACTGGAGAAAACATCACTGCCCAAACAGGACCAGCTCTACCCCTCCTGAGTTCTGTGAGTACTGAGCTGCTGGGTTCAGCTGTCTGAATTTTAAGAATTGGTCTTTTTCTGAAGTGCTCTTCCACCCTCTATTCCATGTTTATTTGCACGTTAGTGTAACTGTGGGGTGAAATTTGGGCCCCACTGAATTCAGGAACAACATAGGGTTGCTCTGTGGTCTTCATCTCTTCCTCCTCTCCAGGCTGGTGCCCAGCACAGCTCTTTGCTCCAGTTGTGCTTGAGGGATGGAGACACTGTGCCCTGTTTGTTGTCCTGTGCTGGCCCATGGCTGATGGCAGGGGCACAAATCGTGGAGTGTTCTGGGTTGGAAGGGACCCACAAGCATTGTTGAATCCAACTCGGTGGGTGCCCTGACCAAATTGCAATTCCAGAGGAGAAAATTCAGTTTCCTTAAAACATTCCTGTGGTTTCTGTTGGATTCTTCCTTCCTTTTCTCCAGGGGGCTGTGTGCTGCAGTTAAATATGGATGGAAAGGTTGTGTTCCACTCTGGATTGCAGCTGAATCTCGGTGGTGGATAAATTGCATCCCAAGTCTACTTTGCAAAGCCCCTTGGGCTTCATGGGCTGCAAGAAGCTGTATTTTATTCTAGATGTGTGTTCGCTGATAATTCTGTAGGATTTGCAGACAACAGGTTGTAAGAGCCTTGATTATGCTGGTTCCCTGTGCAGTCAGACTCTTTGCCCAAATAATACAAGTGCCTGCTGCAGAGAGAGGGAAAGGGAGATGGAAGGATGATTTAGAAATCTCTGGATCACTGGAGCAGGAGAGAAGAAGATGCATATGTTGATCTGAAGGAGATACCAAGCCAGGTATATGCCATTAAACATACAAAAATCAGGATTTTTTTTAATGGTTGCCTACTTTAAACTCAAATAATTCCTTTAATGAGAGGTTTTAAAGGTTTAACTTAATTTTAGAATTTTTATTTCAAGGGTACTTCCATAAAATTAACTTTTTTAATGCAGAATGCTTTAATGTCTTCCGTGTTGGTGCTCATTTGCAAGAAATCTCTGCACAGTTATTTCTTATGTACCAGTTAAATCTATCAGCCAACAGATGTCAAATGTAGCAAAAATGCTATAATAATATTATGGTCTAATAATAGTTATAATGATTCTAATTACCTGGTGCAGCTTTTGAGAGAGGCAGATTCAGAAATTCGTGCAAAGGAGGTGTTTAACCTTGAACTGCAGAAGCAGGGCACTTCCAGAGGTGCCTGTGCTGTGCCCCCCCTCCACCTCAGACATCCCCCTCCCCTTATTTCCTCCAGCAAACTGGGAGCAGCAGTCTGCTCTGTTTGAAATGTTCAGGCCTCATTGTGGCTGTGCTCAGAAGAGGAAAGGGGTGCTTGGCAAGCTGAGGATGAGCATGTTTCCTCCAGCACCTGGGAGTGTGAAGCCTGCTGGTTTTTAACCTCTGTCTGCCCTGGTTTTGCCCTTCCCCACTGCCTGATGCTTGTGGTGCTCCTGGATTGCTCCCACCTCAGCAGTCCCCACCCTTTGTGCAGGCTGGTTGTGCTGCTCTTAAGGGTCAGGGGAGGCTCTGCCACAACCTGGAAAGCACAAAGCCACAATCTCCTGCTGGGAAGTGTTTGGGGCTGTTCAGGTGAGTGCCTGGGAGCTGCTGGTCCCGATGGAGGCTTTGGTGTGGGAGGTGAGCAGGGGCACGAGGGCTGTGCTTGCTTTGCCTTCCACAGCCAGGCCCTGCAGAGCCTTGCTGGGGTTTCCTTCCACAGCTGCCCCAGGTGCCAGCTCTGTTAACTCACTTCCAATACCCCTGTACCACCGTATTTTCCCTTCAGGAAGGATCCTGGGCTGCAGTTTCAGTATTCTGGCAGGTTTTGCCCCATGGTGCTGTACTCAGTTGGTGCTTTGGGGCCCCAGTGCTCGTTGTTGCTGTGGGACTGGTAAGACAGGGTGTGGTGGATCCCATCTTGCCACAGCTGCTGGTTTGAATTCTGTGGCATGCACTGGTGAGGAGCCCCTGGTTCACAGATCAGGAGCCTTTCCATGGAGGAAGCTCTGTGTAGGCTGGAAGTTGACAGCTTTCAATGATTATGTGCTGAACGTTTTTGCTCTAAGTAATGGATTCACAGGCTGGTGAGAACTATGGGAACTTGTCTCTCGGCTGCTGGTCCCTGGCACAGGCAGCAGCTGGGAATCTTCTGCTGTTCTCCTGTAAAATGAATCCAGAGGTGCCCTTGCAAGGTTTTCTTCATTTCCAGCCTGCTCCTAGGCTGACATGCTCTGTTCCTCAGGAAGGGCCTGCCTGCCAACACCTGCAGCCTCCCTTGTCCCAGGGCTTGTGCTGCTGAGAGCTCTGTCACCTTCAGCCTTTCCTCTGGTGAGGTTCATCCTTTCCTCTGGGGAGGTTCAGCCTTTCCTCTGGGGAGGTTCAGCCTTTCCTTTGGGGAGGTTCAGCCTTTCCTTTGGGGAGGTTTGCCTTCCTGCTGGAGTCAGTGTGAGCGTTGGTGCATCACCATGGAGATGAGGCCGCAGGAGCTGCAGGGCACAGCCCTTTCCAGGCTCCCATGAAGAGGGAGGCAGTAATGGGCTCTGCTTGTTTAGGGAAAATGATTTCTCAGAGTAAATAAATCGTCAAAGAACACTTGGCATCACCCCAGGTGCTATTAAGGAAAAGATCTCTTGAAGCCAGAGCTGTGAGGCTCATGCAATATTCACTTGCTTTGAACACGCTGCTTTGCCATGTTCCACATCAGGAGTTGCTGCTGTGCCCAGCGCTGACTCACTGACACACTTGTGCTTTTACTTATCCTGAGTCACGAAAGTTCCCATTGCTTTTCTCCTCCCTGTGGATATGTTTCTTGTCCTGTCACAAGAACACCTTCCTGCCTCTCTGTTCTTGGCCACTGAGTGTCCAGGTTGTCACTGCTCTGGGTTGGTTACAAGGCTTCCCTTGTGCATGGCTGGTGCTGCCCTGTCTGGGTTTCCAAAGGACATGGGGGGTGTGTGGCTGCACTGAGCTCTCCTCTGTGCACAAACACCTCTCTGGGCTGGCAGGTTGGGCCAGCACACCCCAAACCCTGTTTGCTCATGGTGACATCCTTGGGGGTTTGGGGACACTGCCCTTTCCACGTGCCACACTGGCACACTCTTTCCCTGTCTAGTTTGTGGTACATGGAGAACCCTTCCAACAAAGTGTGGAAGAGCCCTGTGGCACCTCTCTGCCTCATTGCCTCCATGTCTCATTCCAGACTTCATCCCTAAACATCTCTTTGCCCTTGCTAAACACTGTGTCTCTTAATTTCTCTCTGCAAGTGTATTATTTAATTTGTAACTGGTTTTGGACGTTATTTGAAAAATTCAATATGAAGCTGTATTTTATTTACTGTAATGATCCACTAATGCAGGCATATTTCAAAGGCAGGCAATGCAGTACTGTGGGGTTTAATTAAATTTTGTTTTTCAAGTAAGCATCAATAGACAGACAATAACAAATGGTGGACAATATGCATACAGAACAAAGTCTCTCCATTTTCTCTTTCAAGACTGTGGAAGTGAAAATGTATAACCCTTAAAATGGACTTGGCTTGCTCACAACTGCTGCTTTAGTGTAGTTAACTCACTTTAGGGGGAGTTTTTTCTTCTTACTCTGACTTAATTAATTTCTTGCTCTCTTCAAGCCTACAAAATAAACTGATATACTGTGGAAAATTTCCAGCAGGAGCTGTGGGTAATGTCAGTGCTACTGCAAGTTCAGGACTTAGTTTTGAATATTGTGTTGTTACCCAGTATGTGATGGCTCCCCAAGATGGTCCCTTGTCAGGGTGGCAGAACTGAAGGGCTGGGTGTGAGGTTCCTGTGCCTGGGAAGTGGACAGGGTTTGCCAGCCCTGGAACAGGAGGGAAGAAGGGTGTTGCTGCCTGCAGCATGGCTGTACTCAAATTAGGAATCAGCAAGTGGCTCTAGGGTGCATTTTGTTCCTTTTCTCCCAGCGAGTGTGGGGTAATTAAGTACACAGTGTATGTGGAGAAGCTGGGGCAGTGTGTTCCATGTCAGTGGGAGGCTGCTGGGAATCATCCCAGCACTCACAGTGTGGTGTCCTGGGGTAAAGAAATCCATCAGTGACACTGTAAATGGGCTCCTTTGTTCAGAGCTCAGGAGTGGGATGAGATGGGTGGCTGGAGCATGGATGGGTTCTGGCTGGACCTGATGACTAAGATGGATTTGGTTCTCTCAAAGTGCCTGGAGAATTTGCCACTGCTTAGAGTCAGAACCAGAATTTGCAGAGGAACTTGGTGCGGGTGCCTTGCACTCCCACAGCACTCCAGCCCTTTGATTCTTTCTGAAATCTCTCAAAGTCAGAGGGCTGAAAAAAGCATGAAATTTTCAGAGGAGGAGTCTCCATTCAGAGTTCATGCTGTGTCCTGGGTTGATGCCTAAAGCTTTTCCTGCTTAACCTGCCTTCAAAGGGATCCTGGGCTGGGGGCAGGGCTGTGCCTGGAGCTGGCACTGCTCTCTGTCCCTGAGCCGGGCTGGGTCCCGGTCCAGAGGGCTCTTGGCTGGAAACTGGAGCATGTAAAGCCTGGGAATCTGTGGGAACCTGAGTGCTGATGTCTGTGCAGCTGTAAGTGCCTGGAAAGCAGAGCTGTGCATGGCAGACTTGTGGCTGTAACCTCCTCCTCCTCCCCGGGGTGTGGGTGTAACACCTCCCGCCTGCCAGGGACAGCCCGTGGTGGCTCCTCGCAGCTCTCCTGCTGCCTGCCTGGCTCTGTGTTCTGAGCTGGGGGAGAGCCTCTGGGGGACAATAATCCTGGCCAGCAGGATGGGGTCCTGTGCTCCATGCCAGTCCCCATGGCTGCAGAGGAGTCCTGGTACAGATGAAAGGGTGTTTAAATATAACTGGTCATGGGGCATCAGATGGTTTTTAAATAAATGGGAAAATCCCCACACAGCTGAGGTTTGTACTGGTCCTGCTAATGCTAAGGGGATTGCCCTGTGCCTGATTCCTTGTTCTTCCCTTGTTCCTTGCTTTAGGCTGCCAGATTTCTCATTTTCTCACTTCTTTTTGTTGATAGCTAGTGTCACTCGAGGCCCTTTGCTGGGTTTTGGGGCAGGCAGTTGCTTTTTGGTGATTTGAAGCAACGTCTCCTGCTTCTCTCATCCTTCCTTTGGATCTCCTGCCTTTCTCCTCGCTGTGTTCTTTTTGCCATAAGTTAACCTCTTCCAGCCAGGAACCTCAGGCTTCTTGCAGGCTCAGTTTTCTGGGGCCATTATCCATCTTTTATAGAAGGAGTGGTTTTCCTGACTGTGGTGTGCTCCAGTAGCTGCTCCCAGATGGAGCCCACTGGAACATCTGGAGCCAGTGGCTGAGCCCTGGGCTGAGGGATGTGCTCTCTGTGCAGATCAGTGAGTGCCTGAGCCTGGTCTTTGCAGGAGCAGGTGGGTGATTTGAGAGCCTCACTGTACTGCTGGCATGATTTATTCTTGCACGTCTGCCCAGAGCAGTTTTAGGGGTTTGTTCTGCCCAGCAGGATCACAGAGAAGGACATGCCAGGGCCCTTTGCTTTAATGGTTTTTGCAGGACTGTGGAGCAAATGGGGCCTTTGAGGGGCCTCAACACAAGGTCTGGAAGGGCACAAGCCCAGAGCATGGGAAACTGCAGCGGTGCTTGGGAATGAACAAAAAAAAAAAAGTCTCTAGGATTATTTAAAAGGAAGAACTAGTAATCTGTAACTCAGTTTTGAGGGAGTTTGTGCTGTCTGGGAGGGGAGGAGTGGCTGCTCAGACAGGTGCTAATCCATCAGAGCACACTGCAGGCGTTTGACAGACATGATGGGATGGGAGAGGTGCTGTGCCACTGCAGGAGGGACATGTTGTTCCTGGGCTGTGCGGAGCTTGGCACAGAGTGATCACTGAAACACCAAACTGCTGTCAGTGCTGGGTGCTGCTGCTGCTGCCTGGCGTGGGGGGCAGCCCGTGGCTCACGGTGAGCAGTGTGCCGGGCTCTCACCGGCCGCCTCGCTTTCTTGGATTCCTGCTTTGGAGTTTGGCAGCCGTCTGCTTCAGGGAGCACAGCGGCCTCAGAAGAGTTTATTTGATCTGACACATGACAAATTGTTTCTGCTGGCGGCTACTTGAGGCACAGGCTGTTCGCTGGCAGCCCTGGCTCTGCGGGCACGGGGAAGTGGAGGAAGGCAGGCCTGCCTCCTCCTCTTAGGAAACATCAGCGCAGGGAGCGTTGCTTTGACCCCCCTGCCATCCCAGCCTCCCTTCTGCTGGTTGGGAATTGTGCTGTTGGCATGGATTATGAATGATGTTTGTGTGCTGGGCGTGGCTGGGTGCTGGCTGTGGTTCCCGTTGTGTGTTGGCTGCGGGGCAGAGGAGAGCCTGTGTTCTGGAACCAGACCCAGTTGCCATTAAAAATGCTTTGTTAAGTTGCTTTTTTAGGACACCCTTTTAGCTCTGCAATGAGGAGTAGAATATTACATTCCTCAGCAGAATAAAAAGTACATGTCCCCTGTGAGATAGTGTAAATACATTTTATCTGTTCTATTACCTGCAGTTGTGAGAATATGTCCCCTAAGCATTTTAATCTTGTTTTCCAGAGCTGTCTCCGAGTGAGGAATCGCTCTTATTTGCAACTTTGGGAATGATTACTTGTTCATTAATTTCTTCCCTTTCCCGCTGTCCATCTATTATTGCTTCCAAGAGAAAAAAACCTCTCCGTAAATCTCCCCCAAACAGGGCTGCGTGCTTGATTAGACAGAGAGTGATGTGTGCTGGGAATGTGTTTCTGAGAGATCCTCCCGGAGCCGTGTGTGTGCACGGAGCCCCGGGTGTGCCACTGCAGCGCCCTTGGCCTCGCAGAGCCCCTGCCCAGGCTGCCTCCTTACCCTGGGCTGCCTCCCTGCTCCTTGCCCTGGGCTGCCTCCCTGCTCCTTGCCCTGAGCTGCCTCCCTGCTCCTTACCCTGGGCTGCCTCCCTGCTCCTTGCCCTGAGCTGCAGCAGGCCCAGCAGGGAGCACGTGCTGGGGCAGTGGGGGCGATGCCAAAATGGATTGCGCTTTTTTGTTTTGCTTTGCTAATTCCCTGTGTAGAAACCCTGTAGTTTTCCACTGCTGATGTTTACAGAACTTGTAGGTAATAAAGACCCATACCCTAGTCCATTTTAGTTATTGTAGTCACAACAAGAACATGTTGCCCCCATGTTGTCCTTTATTGTCCCTGAGAAAAGCACATTCCATCCCCTCTGAGGGTTGAAACACCAAAGTTGTAGAGCACCAATAACCATCTGACATGTAAGTGCACCCCCGCTCTAACTGGGAGATTTCTGTCAACTGTGTGAATCATAAAACTTACTGTAAATATGAGAACACAAGGCACGGATGGGGGCACCTCCTGGACACCAAGGGAGACACCTGTACCATCTCAGAGCCTTGGTCTGCCCTTTGGCAGCGGGGAGCTGCCAGCCCCAATCCCGGCCTGTTACGGACTCGCACCATTAAAGGTGTGTGCTTTTTCCCTTCCCCCATCACCGTGTCTCCAGTGTTGTGGCTTCTGGCAGCCCACACAAACGGGCATCAGGGGCACACGTGGGGCACGGTGCTGGGCAGGGGCTGGAGGTCAGGGCAGCAGCTGCAGCTGCAGGGCTGTGCTCTGCCGTGCCTTGCCCGCAGTGCCAGCTGCGGTTACGAAACGGGAGCGAGACGGGACAATGCGCAGCGGCTCCTGCTGCCCCGCTTTTGTCCAGCAGCTAAAAGCCAGTTCAGAGGGTTTTGTGGGAGCCTTGTTTTGCTTTGGTCTTTTTTTGCTCTTTCTTTAAGTACAGACCTAAAAGAGCAGGAGACTGGAGGCCACTGTAATTACTATTTCTTCCTGAATAGCACAATAAAGTGCCACTTGTTCCATAAATGACAGGGTCCTTGCCTCGGAAAACATATGCAGCCTGTGCTCACTGCTGTTCCCTTTGACATGTGAGTAACTGCCCCTGCCTGCCTCTGGGTGCATGGAGATTTCTCACTCTCTGATTGGGGTCAGTGCCAAAACTTGTCTTGACATGTGACGTGCGTGGTCACTGGAAGTCACTGTGGAGGCTGTCACTGAAACAGCTGAGATTCACAGGGCAGCCTCATTTAGATGGCAGCTGATGGAGGAGCTTTGCAGAATAGTTGGGGATAAAAATCTGCGTGCAGGAGGGGACAGCTGAAGGCTGTGGCTGTCGTGGGAGAAGCTCCCTCTGTACAGACATGGCCTGGCAGCCCTGTGGTGATGTGCCCTGTCCCCATCTGCGCAGAGGCAGCTGCTCATGATGTCCTGTGGGCTCTCAGCAGAGGGGAAGGTGCTGCAGGTGCATCTTTGATCAGAGCTGGGGGTGAGCGTGGTGACAGCCTGCTGCTCCCTCTGACAGCAGGTTTCGAGCTCTTGGCTTTGCCAGTCACCTTACAGCGAACACCAAGACATGGAGAGTGGAGATCCCAGTGTCCTTTGGCTGCTGCTTGGGTGTTTGCAGAGCCAGCAGGTGCAGTGACAGCCAGCACTGCTGAAGGAAGGACCCTTGGTGCATCAGTGCTGCTCAGTACTGATATGCCAGTCCGTGAAATGGCTCTTTACAGGGTATCTCACCAAAAGAATGTTCCTTTTCAGTGTCTGGATCTCCTGCTGTTGGTCTGAGCTACAGATGAGAAAGAGTTCTCTGACTGAAAGGTGCTGAGGTTACACAGCCAAGATTACACAGACAACCTTTGTTGTCCCTTGGCAGAGAAAATTGTGGAGGAAACCCACTCAGTTCTAGTCACATCTCTGTTCTCCTCCTTTCCCACTGCAGCTTTTGGGCTGCTGTGGCTGGGGAGCAACTGAATGGAGCTAAAGTACTGCTCCTGAGTGAACCCCACGTCTCTGAGGAGTTGTGGAGCTCAGGAGGGACCCATGGACTGGGGGCTTTCCCACCTCTTTAGTTCCCTCTCCATGACCCTTCATGGTGCACACACAGTTCAAATATCCATAGGGAAGGAGAGCCTTCCCTGCAGGAGGAGCTGTCTGGACCCCGCAGCCCTCAAGATGTGATTTTGGTGGGTCCTGTGGTGGCACAGATGTTCACAGAAAAGCTGTCTCATAACCTCTGCTGGGATTCCTGAGCTGTTCAGAGGCAGGTTCTCCACTTAGTCAACGTTTTATAATGATTTAAGGCTGAGGAGCCCTTTGAAGCACCAATGCATCTTGTTCTGCCATGACAAGGTGGAGATGAACGGCAGTGTGACTTCCATTCCCCAAGGAAATTCTCTTTTGCACGGATCACAGGCCGTGCCTCTGCTGCTGTTTGAAGAGAGCAGAGGAGTCTCAGAGCAGGGTGCTCTGTGCCACATCAAAGCCTTTCTGTCTGAAGCTGAGGTGCTGGGGAGCTCCAGCTCTGTGTCCTTCGTGTCTGGGCAGCAAAAGGAGAGAAGGTCCCTGAACTGGGAGTCACTGGAGGGATCAGAGCTCTGCTGAGCAGAGGCTGACGAGGCAGAAGCAGGGTGGCAGCAGGAAAGACACAGACCCTGTGGATGATCTGACACCAGCAGCCAGAGGGGCTGAGAGACCTTCTCCTCTGCTGGAGGAGTGAGGCTAGCAGCTTCCCCCAAGGAGGCAAATCTGCAGTGTCCTGGGCTTGACTGGAGCCTTTCTGTTGTGCCTGAGGGGTTGTTTAATGAAAAAGAATGCTGCACCATCACATTTCAACTGTTTTTTCCATACATTGCTACAAGTAACATCTACAACAGCTCTAAAATGCAACAAACCATTCCCCAAAGTAGGGGTGGTAGATGAAGAACAGGAGAGGGAAGGAATTCTCTTTCAGCTTTCTATGTCTGTGCATTTATTTCTGCATTTGCAGCCCTTGGAGCTCTTTTTATTTTAAATTTCCTTAGGAAGAATGCTGCTGAAGGAATGCTGCCTGCTGTGGCTGGCTGTTCTGCTTTAGCTTTGGCCTGGGGAAGTTTTGATGGCTGGGGTGCAAGGCTTATTTTTCAATCTTGGTGGGAAATGCCTGGTAGAGGAATGGAAACCATCATGGGAGTCACTTCTAGATGATGGTACTGGCAGAGTTTCAGCTCTCCCTTTGTGCTCATTCCTGTCCCAATTGTTAATTGCTTAACAAAGGTGTCCTCTGAGACCACTGTGAAAGCAGTAGTGCAGGGAGAGAAAAAAAGCAAACATAGATAAAGCCTTTCATGCAAGCACAGGAGGATATCAGTGCTGAGCTCAGTGGAAGGAGCCCCACAATTCCCGTGGTTATAACCGTGGTGTCCGTGTCAGGAATGGAGCAGCTGAGCCCCAGTGTGGGGACTGACTTGTCTGGATTGCTTCAGCGATTGGGGAAAAGCCAGGGGCAGTCCCGAGGGAACCTGCCCGGCAGTGGGTCATGTTCATCCCCAGGAGCTCCTTGTTCCCCTTCAGGGGAGGGTTTGGGGTTGGCTCGTTAGGGCTTTACTGCAGGTTATGGTGCCAGTCTGGCAGCTCCTCAGTGGGTTTGACCCACAAGGTGGATCCCACTGGCCTCCCCCTTTCCAGCTGGGAGCTTGCCACAAAACTGGAAGCATGTGGGAGCCCAGCTCAGTGGCAAGGGAGGTGCTGAGCTGGCCGTGCAGCCAGGCAGCCCAGGCAGTGGCTCTGCAGGCTGCCGTGCCCTGCTGTTCCCGGCCACACGGGCGCTGCTGCCCCCGTGCCATCCTGCTCCCTGCTGCTCCCTGTCCCCCGGGCTGGCACGGGGAGACAGAGCTGTCAGCACCGCCCTGCGCTCTGTGGAGAGGTGAGAAAATGCATTTTTCATGAAGCTGCAGCTCGCTGTTCCTGGCAGATGGACAGGGCAGCCGGGGGAGTCCCTCGCGTGCCCGCGGTTGGGCACCTCTGTGCCAGGTGCTGTGCACGGGGGTCCTGGCCTGGCAGTGCCCATGGGAAACCCCCAGCCTGGGCTGGAGTGGCAGTGAGGGACCAGGCTGGGCCAGGCTGAGATACAGCCATGGGAGGGAGGGTGGTACTGGGCAGGCAGTGTGGTGCAGATGCTGCCGTGGCAGTCGTGTGCTTGGTCCATTGCTGCTGGGTTTCTGTGACACTGAGCTGGAATTTTGCATGGTTCCTTAACCTCTTAATTGAGTGTCTTTATAGGGAAGCCGGCATCTGACAGGGGAAGGAGGTTGTTATTCCCTGTGAGAGCCACGAATGAACAGCAAGAACTTGGAAAAAACCAAAAAGCTGTTTCCAGAGAGGCTGGGAATGTGCCAGTTAAATCTTTGGCAGTTCATAGGCCCAGCTGCAGTGGGACATCAGGGCTCCCCAGGACGTGGTTAGTGCAGCATGTGCTTTCTTTCCTGTTAGATTCTCCAAAACTGAGAAAGCAGAGAGGGTAAAAAAATATGCTGAATGCTGGCAGGCTCCTGGGTTAGTGCGAGCCAAGGTGTCACCTTGCAAATAAGAACTGATGGAAAGGATAGATCTGAGTGAGGGAAGAAACATCACTCAATTGTATGTGCTGTGCATGGGAAATTGCAGCAAGGAAATAGGTATGGCCAGGAGGAGAGGTGTTTTCAGCTGGGGTTTGGGGTGGTGGGGAGGTGAGGAGGAAGGGAAAAGCTGTTTCACATGGTTGAGGTCAGGCAGTGTGACAGCTTTCAGAAAGATGTTTGTCCTGAAGGTCCCTGTGCATCTCTCAATTCCAGGCAAATCCTAAACTCCTAAATTGGTGCAAATCAGCACCGGTGCTCAGGTGTGGACTTGAGGGTCCCTGCCAGCCCAGAGCTCTGTGGAGTGAGAGTGTTGTGTGGTGTGCAGGCAGTCACAGGGCCCTGGGAGAGCAGCTGCCAGAAATTCAGATAGATGCACTGCTTATAAATAATAAATGATAAATTCAGTGCTCTGATCTCCGAGGCACGCTCTGCTTTTGTACACTCCATCCTGAGCAGAGCAGATTGCCCATCCTGGCTCAGCCTGTCTCTCTGGTGTGGAGGGGTGAGGGTGGCTGTGGCACAGCAGCTGCAGCCCTGGCACTGGGGTCAGGCTGAGCCACGGCAGAGCACGGCCCCCCTGCCACCACCACTAATGAGTGGTGGGAGGGTGAGGGCAGCCTTGCTCAGGCTGCAAACCACCCAAGTACAAAGCTGTGCTCTGCCCTCTGGAGAGCAGCATTTTGTGTGAATGCTGCCTGCTGAATGAATTAATTAAGGCAATTTAAATGATGGACTAAACGATGTTTAGTGTTAAACTGTGTGAGTTGTATAAACAAAAAGGGTCAGAGTTGCTGTGGCTGGGTAGAAAGGGCAATTCCATCTTTATCCAAGTGATGCACACCCCCCTTCCTTCTCCCTAGGGGAGCTGTGGCAGTGCTGGTGAAGCTGCCAGTGCCAAGAGCTGCCCTGGCCGTGCCCAGGCACTGCTGTGCTGTCTCCTGCTGCTGGATGCATCCCTGTCCTGCTCGTGTTGGCACCTGGCAGCGCTGCAGGAGCTCTGTTGGGTGGCATCATGGCCAAGCTGCTGCTCGAGGGGCTGATGTGAGCTGATGGCTGCACAGGTAGCCTGGAGGGGTTATTAATATTTATTGTTATTATTTGTTAGCAGCACTTACAAAGGTTGCGCGATTGCTCGGGGGATGCCAGGCTCTGTAAACACGTGTTTGTGCCATGGTTATCCTGCTCTTCCCAGGCTGCTGCCCGTGTCCCAGTTCCTTCCTGTGTGCCGGTCCCAGTTTGGAGTGGTGCTGCTGCCACAGGTGGGAGTGGGACCTGCTGCCTGTGCTCGGGCTGGACACAGCCAGCACAGCTTGAGCCACAGTTTATTCCTGGCAACCTCAGAGCGTGGGCTCTGTAGGCAGCAAGAAGGTGTTCCCACAACTTTTCCCTTGGGTAGGAGTGTTTTTAACATGCCAGAGCAGAGTCCTGGTAGGAGTAAATGAGGAGGAACAAGCAAGAAGAATAAATGTTTTTTTTTTTAAGCCATTTCATAAGTGACATCAATGGAATGGTCTGTATGGCAGCTGCCCCCTCCCCACTGCAATCCTGGAGGTGTTGTGAGGGTGTTTGCAAACAAGTGCTGCTCCCTGGGCTGTCCTTCACCCATCTGGGGCTTCGTGCTCCAGTGGGAGCCTCCAGCAGGGCTTGGGGGCTCTCACTGCAGTGGGCTCCTGTGTGGAGCTGGGGACTCACTGGAGGCCCAGGGGTGCTTTCCTGGGGCAGGATGGCTGGGGGAGCAGGGCTGCTGAGATCATCCCAGCCATCAGCCTCCAGTGAAGCTGTGTGCAGTCTGTGCCAGCCCAGTGCAGAGAACAGCACAATCCCACAGGGGCTTGGAGTGAAAGAACCTTAAAACTCATCTCATTCCAACCCCCACCAGGAGGACCTCCCACTGTCCCAGGTTGCTCCAAGCCCTGTCCACCCTGGCCTTGGACACTGCCAGGGATGGGGCAGCCACAGCTTCTCTGGGCACCCTGTGCCAGGGCCTCCCCACCCTCACAGGGAAGGATTTTTTCTCAATATCCCATCTGACCGTGCCCTCTGGCACTGGGAAGCCATTCCCTGTGTCCTGTCCCTCCGTCCCTCATCCCAGGTCCCTCTCCAGCTCTCCTGGAGCCCCTTTAGGCCCTGGAAGGGGCTCTGAGCTCTCCCTGGAGCCTTCTCTTCCCCAGGTGAGCACCCCCAGCTCTCCCAGCCTGGCTCAGAGCAGAGGGGCTCCAGCCCTGGAGCAGCTCCGGGGCCTCCTCTGGACTCTCTCCAGCAGCTCCACGCCCTTCTGAAGCTGAGACCCCCAGAGCTGCAGGTGGGGTCTCACCAGAGTGGAGTGGAGGGGACAAGATTAGAGTAGAGGGAAAGGGCTCTATTCCTGCCTGGTTTGTTCTGGAAAAATTGAAAACAAACGAACTGAGGCTCCGCTGGGAGACTCCACATGGGTCCCTGAAGGAAGCTCCTGATTCTGTTTGGGTTTGCCATTCAAGGCTCTTCCCCTGCTTTGCATAAGGTAATAGTTTCATTATTAGTATTTTATTCTGTTTTTATTATCAATTTTTATTCAGATCCAGTTCTTTGATCAGTCAGGTGTATTCAGGTCTCTTCCTGGATCTTTGTAGTTTTAATACTGGCTTTAATGAAGGGGAAAATTCACTCCTGATTCCTTTTGGAAATGTTGCTGACCAGGACCTGCCTGTGGCAGGAGGGAGCTCAGACACACAGGGAGTAGGGGGTTCCTGGAGCCCCCCCAGTGCCTGTCCATCAGCTGTGCAGGGCCACAGTACCCAACTTGGGCACTGCACCTGGGGCAGGTGCAGATAGTTGCTAGGCCTCATCTTATGGAAGAAAAAGCATGAAAAGAAGATGAAGATGGATTTTGAGAAGGGAAAAACGGTATCAGAGACTCACAAGTTCTGTTCTTAGTGAAGGCAGATGCTCTTGTTGTGTAAGGTTTGGTAGCTCGTTGTGGTCCTTGCAGCATCCTGCAGTTGGCCTGGATCTTCCTGCTGGATCTTTCATGTCAAAATGTGCTGCAGGTAACCATCTCCAGGTAAATGTGTCTGGAACAACAGGGCTTGTGCTCTCTCTTGTGAGGTCTGGTGAGATTTTAATATGGGCAATCTGCCTTTCCACAGCTCCAGTTTCCAGAGGAAAGGCAACAAATCCTCATGGTGCCATGTCCAGGTACTGTCAGAGCAGGAGGAACTGAGGCAGCTCTTCAGGAGTGAGAGCTGCTAAGCAGACACATGGCCATGGGCCTGTTCTCCCAATCCATGGGTATCTCCAGGCTGGCTTCTCTCTGGGTTGTGCTCCCCAGGAGCCTTTGTGTCTGTGCCCTGGGGAGGAGAGGCTGATGGGCTGTGCAGGTGGGTGCTGCTCGAAAGCAGAGGCTTGTGCAGACCTGACTGGTGACCAGGGAAGGGCAGAGTGCCCTCTGGTCTCCCAGTAATCCTCTCTTTGCCCAGCAGCTGTTTCCTCTCTTGGGCACAGGCTGAATTTCAACTCCAAACCTCCTCTTTCTCCTGTCAGTGTAGCTGTACAGTCATGGAGCAGCAGGGACTGCTGGCCCAAGGTGTCTGCAGCACATAAGCAGAAACGAGTGCTCATCACAGACCTGGGGACCCTCTTGCTCAGAGGAGGAAAATTTTGTGTCAGGTCAGCTACATTTCCTTCTTCTCCGTGGCACTGCACATCACTTGGCCTGTCACACTGGGCTTGGCCGTGGATGCCACCCATTAAAAGGACATTGTGTGTGAAGGGGATCAGCTCGCTGCTGATTGCACTCTGTGCCCTGAGAGCCCCTCTCCAATGCCACAGCCCCTGTGCAGGGCTGCTTGGAGAACATTCCCTGAACTGCTGTTGCCCAGGAAACTTTGCCTGCAGCCGTGGAGGCTGTGAGTGGCAGCAGGTCTGTGTGCCAGGCTCAGCTGAGGGTGCTCAGGCTGTGCTCCTCCGGGTCTTCCATGGGTGGATGGCTCCCCAGTGCTGCCCCACACTCAGCCAGGGAGCTCTGTGGGTTATTGGTGCTTGGAGACACACAACGTGCTGCTGGTGCTTCTGTTACCACTGGCCACCTCAGTGAGGGGTGGCTGCACACAGACCTGCCCTGAACTAGTTCATCTGCAGACAGTTGTAATACCCATCCTGCTCCCTCAGCTGATCCCTAGATGAGAACAAGGATTAGCTTATTGTTATTGCTTATTCTTAGAGATTATTTTTGTATGAGCACTGATGTGGCAGCAGGACCAGAGCAATGCCCCGTGCTGGCACTACTGAGGCCTCCAGTCTGGTGTCCAGTTCTGAGCCCTCGTGGCAAGAAAGACATTGAGGGGCTGGAGTGTGTCAAGGGATGGGAATGGAGCTGGGGAAGGGTCTGGAAAGTCAGTGCTATGAGGAGCAGCTGGGGGAGCTCAGCCTGGAGCAAAGGAGGCTCAGGGGGCCCTGCTGGCTCTGCACAGCTCCTGCCAGGAGGGGCAGCCAGGGGGGTCGGGCTCTGCTCCCAGGGAACAGGGACAGGAGCAGAGGGAACGGCCTCAGGCTGGGCCAGGGGAGGCTCAGCTTGGACAGCAGCAGGAATTTCCCCATGGAAAGGGTGCTCAGGCCTTGGCAGGGGCTGCCCAGGGAGGTTTGGAGTCCCCATCCCTGGAGGTGCCCAAGGAAGGCCTGGAGGTGGCACTCAGTGCTCTGGGCTGGGACAAGGTGGGCATGGGGCACAGCTTGGGATCAGTAATCTTGGAGGTTTTTTCCAACCTCAGTGATTCTGTGATTCTGCTTCCAGCTGGCTGGAAAGCCAGAGCCTGACAACGGGGCTGAGGAGCTCTCTGGGATGTCAGTGTGCTCTCCTGGAGCAGCAGCTCAGAATTCAGAAGAGGCTTCAGGCGGATCTGTTGCAGTGGCACAGGACAGGCAGCGTGGGCTCTGCGCCGGGACTGGGAGCAGCAGGAGGCATTAATGAATGTGCTCCCTGCACTGACAGGCTTGGAGCTGTCACCTGGGACTGTGGGAGCTGCGTTCCTGGGGCTGTGCAGGCTCCCTGGTGCTCAGCTCATGGAATCAGTGCAAGTGTCCCTGCTAAAGGGGAGCAGAACTCCGGGCTGTTTCTGTGACTGGTGGTGCAGACAGGGATTTCTGGAGCTGTGGAGCAGAACCTCCCAGCCAACATCATTTCCTCCTCTGACAGGAGGATTACTGCCAGGAATGGAGACTTCTCTGACCCTTTGCTCTTTCCCTAGTACCTGATTTTCTTTGACAAGAGAGGATTATTGGGAAAAAAACCCACCCACCCCACTCTGCACAGGGCCTGGTGCTACCCGGCTGCAGCAGTGCCTGGGTGCTGCTGGATCTCCACATGATGTCCTTAAATCAGAGCAAACTCTCCCTGTGCATGTGGGGTCACCATGACCACCCTTTCTGCTTTGCAAGCTGCCAGGGTTGTGTCTGAAAATGCATTGTGTCCACAGAACGTTCTGTGTGGAAATCCTCTCATGCCCTCTGCGTGCGTCTGACCGTAATGAGATGTCAGCCTGTGCCAGCTTCTCTCCAGGAGCTTCAGAGCCCTGTGTTGCACATGTTGGCTCCTCCTGCCTACCTGGGACCGAAGCAAACTGCTAATTGTTGTGCAGATGTCATCTGCCAGGCAGGCAGGAGGCTGGAGGCTTGAAAGAGGCTGTGCTGTCATTTGCTACCAGCCTCCTCGGTACACGTGAGCTCTATTTTTATTGGGAGTGTGCGTTTGCTTTCAGCCACTGCTTTGTTGAATTTCTTTTTCTTTTTTTCTTTTCATTTCCAGGCTTGCAGATAAAGTTTGAGGGATACATCTATTTTTCATTATTCCAGTTTTGCTGCTTGTTTTATAACTAAAAAAAAAAAAAAAAAAACAAAACACCAAACCCATAAACCTGTTTCCTGGGTAAAAAGCAGCAGTTTGTTCTGAGATGACCTGACAGAGAACTGTGTGTCATGGTCACCCTGAGACTGAGGGCATGACTGTGGCACTGTCCAGAAGGGCATGAAGATCAAGATCTTCTGGGAGCAGATGGAGTTTGAGCCTGTGCATTCTGCTCTGGGTGTTGCAGCTCAGGAGCCTGGGTGTTGGCTGTAGCCTGCTGTCCCAGGAGAGAGATGGAGGCTTTGGCCACGGGTTGTCTCTGCCTGTCTTCTCAAATTAGAGAGCTTTGCTTCTACTCCAGCTGTAGTTTAACAAGGGCTTGTGGGTCCTTGAGGTGGTTCTTTGACTCTTTAGAAAAAGAGCAAACACTGAAGGAGGAAATGGGAGGTGATCCTTTCCTGCATGGTGTGAGTTAAGCAGGGGAACTCATTGCTCAGGGTTGTGGGTGTCAGAAATCCAGATCTTCTCCAAAAGCAATTAATGGGAAAAATCCAGTTGATGTGGATTTAAGCTCAGAGGTAGAGGCTGCTGTTCAGGAAGACCCTGGCTCAGGAGTTTTTGGAAGATGCAGAAGTACATCAAATGTATTGTTATCTCTGCTTCCTGCTCTGTCCCTCTCCTGTCCACCACTGACCAGTGTGATGTGACAGGTGACCTTTTCTTTTCTTTTTCTGGTAAAAACCAAGCAGGAAGGGAAGAAGTAATATAGTGGAGTGGGGGGACAAGATAGCAGTGAAGGGGTGGATGGAGAGGAGCCTTCCCTCTGTGTCCCTGAAGGTTTCTGGGGGCAGATGCTCCTTGGTGGCCGAAGCTGGTGGTGGGTGCTCCTGTGAGCACATTTTCTGCTTTGTGGCACAGACAGCGGTTGCTTCAGGGAGGCAAAAATGTGTGACGTGATGTGCCATCCTGATGGACAGCACAGAGAAAGCAAGATATTTCGGACTGCATGTATGGGAGGAAATTCTTTAAAACCTGGATAGGAGTAGGAGCAGACTTGATGGAGGGATGAGTAATGAAGGAGTGTTTGAACGGAACTAATCAGTCCCATCTTCTTTCAAAAGACCTCATTTAGTTTAATTTAGCAGCGTGTAAATTTAGAGCCAATCAAAGGAAATACTTGTGCAGCCTGTGTGCTGGCAGGCTGCTCCATTCCCTACCCCAGCAGCGAGCTGGAGGCTGTAGGTGGATCCAGAGCCTCGTGTTGCGAGGCAGAGGGGCACACGTGTGCTTACACACACAGGCTGGGCACACGGGCTCCGTGCCTGGGCATGGCACCCACAACAGCAGCACCCTGCGTTTTTTGCCCCCTCTCTTGTTCAGGAGGAGCTCTGTGGTCACTTGGGGTGGCTCTGTGCCATGGCACTGCTCCCTGGTCCCTGTGAGCGTGGTCAGAGCCAGCTGCTGGGCCCACAGCTCGGGTGAGCCGGTGCTCTGAGCAGCAGGGAGAGCCTTGTGCTGTAGGAACCACCAAGTAAACCTTGCTGACCTCTGCAAAATGTTGTTTTCCTCAAGAAAAACCTACATATGGATTAGATAAACCCCTGATCCTTGGCCAGCTGGTCGTTTTGTTTAATTTGAATTAACGCAGCTACTTCTGTGCTTAAAATGAGGCACAGGCATAAAAAGCCTTCGCAGGATTGCACTGCTTTTTATTTTTCCCTGTAGTTGTCATCCATGGCACTAACACAGTGATTTTAAACAAGTCTTGCAGGTCTCCTCATGTTTTCCAGGAGAGATGTTATCCCCTGTGGGGTCAATATGAGCTACTTTGCATTACCTGTCACAAACTCCATTAGCAGTGAGACTGGCTGCCCCCGACAAGCCCCATGTGCTCACACCTCGAGGCGTTGTGCTTCCTGTGGCGTCACACTCCTGATCCCATGCTGTGTTGCAAAGTGTTGTGTAAAGAGTCCTGAAACCTGTGAAAACAGAAAAAAATACTGTTGGGTTTGTTTTGCTTTGCATTTCAGGCTGGTGGCAATGTCTCGCTGGGCCGGTCTCCTCTCCACTGCTGCCAGAATCAACCTGCTGGTCTTGCTGGTTTCTGTGCTGTTCTCCTGCTCCAGCCTAAGTGACAGAGTTCCTGTAAGTTTTGATTGCCCTGGCTGAGAGCCGTGGTCACAAAGGGCTGTCCAGCCACCGGGGTCTCTGGTGGGCTGACAGCATTTCCCTCAGCCCCCTCCAGCAAGGGCTGTGTCCAGTTCTGGGCCCTCATGGAAAAAGAGCTCTGGAGGGGCTGGAGGTGTCCAGGGCAGGGAATGGGGCTGGGGAAGGGGCTGGAGCCCCAGGAGGGGCTGAGGGAGCTGGGGGGGCTCAGCCTGGAGCAAAGGAGGCTCAGGGGGCCCTGCTGGCTCTGCACAGCTCCTGCCAGGAGGGGCAGCCAGGGGGGTCGGGCTCTGCTCCCAGGGAACAGGGACAGGAGCAGAGGGAACGGCCTCAGGCTGGGCCAGGGGAGGCTCAGCTTGGACAGCAGCAGGAATTTCTCCATGGAAAGGGTGCTCAGGCCTTGGCAGGGGCTGCCCAGGGAGGTTTGGAGTCCCCATCTCTGGAGGTGCCCAAGGAAGGCCTGGAGGTGGCACTCAGTGCTCTGGGCTGGGGACAGGGTGGGGATGGGCACAGCTTGGACTTGGTGAACTTGGAGTCTTTTCCAACCTCAATGATCCTGTGATCTGTGAATGATGAGATAATGCATCTTTATTTCAGGGAGGGAGGGGAGGAGGCTGGAGGTGGAACACAGTCGTGGTTCAGGCAGGATTCATACACTGGAGGGGTTACTCACCCATCACCTTTTCCTGCACTCCCCTCCAAGGGCTCCACAGCAGTCACATCCCTCCTGTAGTGCAAGCAGGTCCCAGAGCCTCCCTGCTCAGGCTTTTTGCCTTCCTGCCCCTGATTTCAGACTGATGAAGCAAGAACACTTTACAGAAATGCCCATTGTTCTTTAGAAACCATCTTTCTCCTACTTGAGTTATGAAAACAAACTGAAAAGGATTCTGCTGATTTCTGTGTAAATGAAGAATTGCTGGTGTCATGTTGCCTGTTTTTGCTAGAAATGCTAATGAAAATGGGGTATTGCAAAGCAACTGTGGCCAAGCAGTGACACTCACACTTAAATGAACCAAGTCACATCCTTTTATCCCTGCTGAGCATTTAAACCCCGGCACTTTTCCCAAGCAGAGCTGGTAAACATCAGCTGTCTCCATTATGTGTTTGAACAGATCTAGCACTGGAAGGCCTGTTGGTAAATTTACAATAGCCTGTATCACTAACTCCTTGGATAATCACAGAGCTGTGGAAATAAGCTAAGTAATAACTGCTCTACTCGCTCCTTTTTAGTCCTGTTGAGTCTTCGCTCAGAAAATGTTAACATTGATTTTCATCTGCAGAACCTGGGTTTTTATGGCTGTGATTGTTCCTGAGCTTTAACCATTTGTTACAATTTAAACAATTCCAAGCCCCTGATGCAGTCAGCAAAAGCAGGAATTAAGATCTGGTTTCTCGTGCATTTCTGCTTTCGACAGTGAAAATACAGACATTCCACAGGTTTGTCAGCCATCTCTGTGTGTTTCCATAATCATGGAATTGTTCAGGTTGGGACAGACCTTTATGGTCATTGAGTACAACCATTAGCCCAGCACTGCCAAGGCCACCACTAACCCATGTCCCCAGGAGCCACATCCACACTGTCATTGCTGCTGCACGTGTTCTGCTCAGGGTGACACTCCTGTTGCTCAGAAAGACTCTTTCAGGCTGGGAATGGATATTTATATGCAGAACATCCAAATTCTGACAGAAAATACACATTCCTTTTTTTCCAAGGAGTGGAAGAACTAAAGGCAGAACATGTCCCAGAATTTCCAGTTAACCTCTGAATTTACTTCTATTTTTCCCTGTGAAAACATTCTAAGGATTAATATCCAAACACTTCCTGAAGTGAGCTGTAACTCTATTCTAACTGCCAACAATTAGGACTAATTCTTCCCTGTAGGGTGGTTATCTGAAATTCTTCAGTGGTGACTGAACTGGTGATCTCAGAAGCTGAAAATATTCCCTTCAGCAGACACTGAGCTGTCGGGATGATTGACCTGCACCAGTTCATCTCTTCCTGTTCCAAGCAGAGCAGCACAGAGCTGCTTCCCCAGGAGTTACTGCCTGGTGTGATGTGAGAGCACAGGTCCTTACTGTGCACTCTCCATAGTTTTATATGACTCCCACCAGCTCCCTAGGGAGACTTTCCATTGAACAGAGAGGTTTCCCTCCCCAGCTTTTCATCCCCATTTTTCCCTTGGAGTAACCACTCGCGCTGGCTGCTCTCCCACACCTCTGCCATCCCTGTGCTGCACTTGCCACGGAGGTGGTGATTAAATCCCTGCCTCATTGTTTTAAAGGACTTGGAGAACACTGGGGATGGGTGGAGAAGAGGATCCTCACATTTGTATCATGTGGGCAACTCGGTGTGTTTTTTCCCGTGTCCTATTTTGGAAATAGCTGAACTATTTTAGCTGAAATCTTCTCCAAGCCTGAAATAAGTGCATTTAAGAAAAAAAAAAAATAAACCAACCAACAAGCCTTGAGGCATTCCACTCGTGTGGAAAATTTCAGCTGAAAAAGTTAAAAGTTTGACATATTTTTAGGCAAGGGAAAATGGGGTCTTGCAATGTTACACAACCCTAATAATAGCCAGGGCTCCTGCCTCTGACTGAAATACAGGTGAGGCTGTGTGAAAGCTGGTTTGAAACCTGCAACCTGCTCTGGAATAGGAAATAAGCTGTGTTGCTTTGTTCAGCACAAATGTCATGCTAGTTATGCATGTTTAACCTTTAATATACTTTAAATCTAAATTTAACCATGTGGAAAGAATCTCGGATGTCAAAAAAAAAAAATCTGCTGGCGAGGGAAAAAATTTTGTATTCTCAGCCAGCACTAAATTACCCAGATGCAATTGCTAATGAGCTGAATCTCTTCTCTCCAAAAGGAGTTTGCCCTTACAAAAATAGAAGAGAGAGACATAAAAGATGACAGTGGGGACGAGCCGGTGACAGAAGATGACGCTGATCCTGAAGACCTGGAAGTGTTTTACCCCAGCCAGCAGTGGCAAACCCTGCGTCCAGGTAACTGCTGCTGGCTGATTATAGCAGCCCTCTGGAAGCCCACCTGTCAGCACTGACAGGAGCCTTGCAGCCACTCCAGGACCTGTTTGTTCCCATGACAATGTGTGCTCTTGCTGATGTGGAGATAAAGAGAGAAGGACTCGGTGACCCCGTGCAGGGACTGCAGGCCGTGGGCAAAGCGCCCGGCAAGGGGAGGGCTTGCTCAAGTGCTTTCAGGTCACTGGAGCAGGAGGAGTGGGCTGCCAGCCCCACTGGGGCTGGGGGGCTGTCTCAGGCCCTGGCTCCACAGCCCTTTCTCTCTTCATTTGTCAAGGGACTCATTTTATAACATTTGTTGGCACGTGGATGCCCAGGTCTGCTGTGCCCCAGTGTGGAGCCGCTCAGTGGCAAGCTGATTAGGAGCTGTCACTGGAGCACTGCACAGCTTTTTAACAATGGCTTTTCTGTTCCTTGGCTGTTTGAAATCCAGCTTTTATTCCTATCCGTGCAAACCACAAAAAAATCTCTTCCCTTTCTTTGGCTTGGTGTCTTTCATTAGATGTGCCTGGGACTCTACAGTGAGAGGAGCCCAGTGGAGCAGCTTGGCCTCCGTGTGCTGGGAAGGCTGTGGAGGGGCCAGACCTGTTCAAACACACAGAGATGCATGTGTGCATACATATTTCAACAATTAGCCTGTCTCTGGGGCCCTGAACGAGCTGTTTAATCCAGTTGTGCTTTGGTGTCCTCATGTATATGCAGGTGTAATACCTTCCCACCTCACAAGGGTGAACTAAGTAGTAATTAATTTTTATAAAGTGCTCTGAATTTAAGAGATTTATCCTGTGCTCAGTATTATCATTGAATGAATAAGTATGGGTTCCATTTGTCTTGAAATTTCTGCCAGATATAGCAGAATGACTTTTCCAAATGTAAATCTTTGTATAACATAAATGGCTACAAAAGCCCCTACGTTCCACAAAGCCGCAGTATATACTTATATTCCATTTCTGTACCATTATGCATGGAAGGCATGTGGTGTCCCTGCTCATTATTCAGCCTGGCAGATCCCCACCAGCTTTGTTGGAGCAGAACATGTACATACTTGCAATCATTATAAAGCTTATTGCAGGGTTTGTTCACCAGCACCTTCTCCATTGCTCGGGTGCCTTATTCCGCTTCATTTTTCTAGTAATTCCATGTTAGGCACATGCAGTGAGGGGCTTGTGGAAGTGGGGAGCTTGTCAGTATTCACAGAGGAGAGTCCTTTTGGGTACTCTTGTGAACACTTAAGTGGTGTCCTGCCTCATGCTCTAACTGCTATAGATCTCCATGTTGGGGGACATGTCAGAGTCTGCCTTGGTCTCCTGCTGCCAGCGTAGGTTTCTGTCTCCTGGGCATTTCTCTGAAGTGAAATCTCCTTGTGGACTGGCACTCACACTTTCAGCACGTGTGTTACCTGAGGCTGGGGACCCTGCTGCCAGCACGAGCTCATCCCTGCAGCCTCTGGCCTCGAGGCTTTCCCAGGGTGGAAAAGCCTCCGTGCTGGGCAGGGAGCTGACCCCGGCACCAGGGAAGCTGCTGATGTGGCTGCACAAGGGATGTGGCTGCACCTTCTGCTCCTCCAGCAGAGCCATGCACCTTGGCACTGTGTCTAATCCACTGGTTCTGCATCTTCCCATCTTTTCTGATGCAGTTCCACTCAGTGGCAGCTGAGCAGAGCCTGCCTGGTTTGGCTGGGCTGTGTTCAGGAGTTTGCCTTCTGCTGCCCATCTCTCCAGGATACCCCCAGTTCCTCTCCCATTGTATCCCTGTGGCAAACTGGGCCAGTCTCTGCTAGGGAAGCCAATGTTTTAATTAAAAATCTGGATCTCCAGTTCTGAGCACTGGGAGGGAGCTTGGAGTTGCGTTTCCCCCATCACACTCCTGTTTCAACTTGTTCCTGTTCTGAGCTCACACAGGACTTTTGTGCTTCTCTACAATGGTGCAGTAGCTCATCTTTTATAGATGTATTCCCAGTTTTCCTCTGCTGAGTTTCTAGTTCTCTGTTGCTAATTGCATCAATCCACATTTCCACTGAGACTGCAGCAGTGTCATCAACCTGTAACCTGTCAAATCCCCCCCCCAGATCTGATTGTTATTGTATCTGTAATGCTTTGGGCACTTGTTCCTCGCTGTCTACAGTGTGAGCTGGATTTTGATCAAGTGCTTTCTTGCACTTTGAGCACACTTCAAGCTGCTGGAGGTAGCTGGATGCAAACACAGAGAGACAGTTGCCCTAAGAGCTCTGCCTCCTGTAATCTGGGAGCAAGATCAGTTGTCTCTTCTGCCAGGCAGCCGGAGCTGACGGCTCTGGAAAGGTTGGTGAAACTTCACAAAGTCCTTTAACACTTTGCTAGGCATTGCTTCTTTCTCACTTGGCACTAAATAATGCACCAGGTGTAGCAGGCTCAGGCTGAAAGGAGATGTGCACCTCTGCTATTGTACTTTTTTTGGTATTATCTGTGGGGCTTTTCCTCCTGTTCATGGTTGGAGTCCACAGGCACCTGCAGATTTTTGGGTTTCAGTGAGTGGGATTGCAGTGTCCTCTGAATTAAGGTTCACACCCTACTCAGATTCCTTGTGGTCAGGTAACTGTTCCACCCCAGACCTGGAATTTTTTGGAAGTTGTGCTTCCTCTGCTATCTTTTTCCTTTCAAAATACACTTTCTCCAGGTGATGAGTACCCTTGGGAGTTGGAACATCTCTGGAGACACCTAGGAGAGGTGACTGGCTTTGGTTGCTGTGTACATTAAGCTCTCCAGGCACGTGGAGGTGAGTCTGTCAGCACACAGAAACACCTGCTGCCTCTCAGGGTCACCTTGCCTGATGGTTATGGCAACCCAGGGCTGACCCCCAGTCTTTGGGATGGCAGAGATGGAAGTGGAAGTGCTCAAAAACCGTGTGAATGTGGTGCTTGAGGCCATGGTTTAGTGGTGGCCCTGGCAGTTAATGGTGACCCTGGCTGGGTTAATGGTTGAACTCAATTATCTGAGAGGTCGTCTCTAACCTTAATGATTCCATGATTCTGTGATGGTTTTCTCTGCCAATTTGACTTTTTTTTTTTTTTTTTTTGAGGTTCTGAGTATAAAAGCATTTCCTTCGCATTTCTGGTGACCTCCAATCTGCCAGGCAACATCTCAGAGCACACAAATGCTTTGTTTCCTGAGAATTGCCTACTTTTGTTGTTTGGGCACCAAGTTTCCCTCTGTTTTGTTCAGCATTGCTGCTGATGATTGCAAGTTGGGTTGCTCTGACCATCTAATAGTATTGCTGAGCAGCACATTTTCCACCCAGCACTAGGGTCAGCAGTGGCTTCTCTGGGAAGACTTTGCTGTTAAGATTAAGAGAAAGAATATAAGAGGCAAGGGTTTAATTGGGAAATAAAAAGGGGGTTAATCAGCCTCCCAGCAGTGACAAGACTGTGGGGAGCTGGGGCTGCACAGGGCCTCTGCAGGTGAGCTGTGCCCATCTTCATGGCAGCAGCACATTCCTGCTCTCTGCTGTGGCAGAAACCCTCTGCCAGCTTTTCCAGCTGACAGCTGGGGGTTAATGAGTCCAGTTCCAAATCCAGATGGACAAGCAAGAACCTCCTCTGCTCAAAATATCAAAATATTTTCAGTCTCCTCTGCAGGCAGCCACCAGAGAGGCTGCCTTAGGTCCAGAGCAGCTCCCTGCAGAACAGAGAGAGGGAGCAAAGGCTGGCACTGGCAGTTGGAATGTTGCAGCATGGATCTCTCTGGGGTTTGGATGGAATGTCTCAGGGCAGAGCTGGGAGCTTGGCTGGCCTGTACCTTCAGCCTTGGTTAAAGCTCTGCCTCACAGAGCCAAAACCTGCAGTGACTTCCCGGTGTTTTTGCTGCTCTGAGTCATTTTCTGAAGTGCCTGATTGTATCACAGTTAAAAACTAAGGAGCCATAGCTGCTGCTGTTGATCAGACTGCCAGAGTGAAGTTGATGTGAACATGCTGTTGTTGCTGCTTCTGCAAAGATGAAACCTTCTTATGTTCTGCAGGGAGCTGATGATACATTGCTTGGCATTTAAATATCCATGGCTGAAGCTTCCAAGGATCCTCAGGCTATCTCTTCTGTTCTACTTGTCACAGGTCTTCCCTTGTCTCATTTGGTGCACAAACAGGGTTTTACACTTATGGAAACACAGTTCTCAGGGCAGCCTCATTGAGGAGGTGTTTTCAGAAGCTGCTTTGAAGGATTTGCTGTGGTTTTGGAAAGAACTGGACTCGGGATGGGGAATAACTTGGTCCAGTTTCATTGACAGTCTGTCTTTCAGGAGATTTTAGTGACCAAATGAGCCTGCAGTGTTTTAAGTAGAGAAGAGGGTTTTAAAGCTGGGAGAGGAAGGAGGCAGGAGGGATCCTTTTGGCTCAGGCCTGTCCCACAGCCCCTGGCTGTGACGTGGTGGCTGCTGAGGGTCCCCTCACACCTTGTCTGGGTGTATCTTGCTCCTGCTGCTCTCCAGGATGTCCTGAGCTGCAGCAGCTCTTGCTAATTGCTTTGCTGAATTAATGACTGTCCAAACCATTGGTTTCTCAGTGACCTGGACCTAACTCAGACAGTGGTGGGCAGGTCTCTGAAATATTTATGGCAGCATGGTCAGGAGAGGGCTGTGAAATACAGAGTGAAACCACCAGGGTATGCTCGTTTTTGCAAAGTTTGACGTGCATAATCCAGGAAATAGGAGCCTCGTCAGATCAGCACAGATTTGCATAGAGAGGGAAGGCAAATGGAATTTTAAAAACCTCATCTATACTAGATGAAATGCTTCTTCTCTGGGTTTTTTTATAAAATGACTTGTTACTGATGTGCAGAGGGGAAAAACCTGGACTGTGGAGTTGTAATAATCTTGTCTGGCCAGCGACAGGAGAGCTGCAGGATGATTCCAGCAGGTAGGAAAGGCCAGGCTGTCTTGAGAGCAAATGTTCAATGCTTGGAGGCTGAGTTCTGGCCACTGGTAGCTCTCCCTCTGCTTGTTTTCCATCTGACCTCTTGCCTATGGGGTTTTTCATCTCTTAAAAGTATCTTGTGCCTGTCCTTTTTGTTGCCATCTGCCTTCATGGGCTCCTCTCTCAGTTTCCTCATCCTTGTGGGCTTTCCTTTGCCTCTCACCTTCACCCACAGGATGCACAGTGTCTCTGACTTGTGCTTAATTCCAAATCTTTGGCAGAAGTGCCAGGGCTGAGGCTCCCGAGCTGCTCCTGCCTCGGGCGTGGGGCACTGCCAGGCAGGTGTGTCACCCAAAGCACGTCCTGCATGCCTTGGGCTGGGCTCTGGGAGAGGGGTGGCAGTGCTTCCCTGCCTGCTGCTGCTAGAGGACAGGACTGGGGCTTGGCCAGCAGGCAGGGATGTGGTTCCCAGCCCTCTGCTTGAGCAGGGAGGGTTTGAAGGGTGCCAGCTCTGGACACGGAGATGCTGCCCGAGCGTCCTTGCCTGCAGCCCGGCCGAGGGCAGAGCTGCTCTGTCCCAGCCCTGCTCTGCAGTACCCACTTGCATTGTCTGTGCTGGCAGCTGCCCTGAGCTGGGAGGTCCCAGGGCTCCCACTGGGAGTCACACCTGCTCCCTGCCAGGCTGTCTCCTTGTCCTGCTGGGTGGGCACAGTGTGCTGCCAGGAGCTGTGCCCGGCGCTCCAGCCAGGAGCAGTGGTGTGGGAGCCTTGTAGCCTCACCCCTGGGTGCCTGAAACACTCAGGAAACCCCCTGGGGGTCAGTGAGCTGGGTCCTCAGGCACACAGCTGACCCCTTCCAGGAAAGTTCATTCCCATTCAGACTAGGACATGGGCAACCATAGCAAATAACAGAATTTATAGGCCACTCACTGCATATGCACATTAAAATGAAAACAAAAAAAGACTCCTATTTTGTAAAACCACCTCTTCTTCACTAATTTGACAAGTGTAATAATGCAGTTTGGATGGTATATTTTGTAGCATGGTATAAATGCAGTGTGATATGTATATAATAAATGCAGTATGTTTTATATTTTTTTTATATATGTATATGGAAAGGCTGAGAGAACTGGGATTGTTCAGCCTGGAGAAGAGGAGCTTCAGGGTGACCTAACTGCCCCTTCCAGTGCCTGAAGGAGCTGATGAGAAAGATGGAGAGAGACTATTTACCAAGCTTGGAGTGACAGGACACAGGGAATGGCTTCCCAGTGCCACAGGGCAGGGTCAGATGGGATATTGGGAAGGAATTGTTCCCTGGGAGGGTGGGGAGGCCCTGGCACAGGGTGCCCAGAGAAGCTGTGGCTGCCCCAGGATCCCTGGCAGTGCCCAAGGCCAGGCTGGACGGGGCTGGGAGCAGCCTGGGACAGTGGGAGGTGTCCCTGCCCAGGGCAGGGGTGGCACTGGATGGGCTGTGAGGTCCCTTCCAAGCCAGGCCATGCTGTGAGTATCTGATGCTGTGTTTAAATTTTAATAATGTGAGCCCTCAGAACTGTACAGCCCCTGGTCCCTAAGTGTTCCTGGGAGCTGGGCAGCACTGCACTGGTGTGTCAGTGCACTGAGCCTGCAGGGGCTGGGGTTGTGCCCAGGCCCAGGGCAGCACCACCCACAGCAGTGGGAGGGACACCAAGGTGCCACTTGCTGGGACATCTTCAGCATGGCCAGGTGCAGTCCCACTCAGCCTTGTTCCCTGTGTTTTCTGTCTGCTTCTCCCTGACCTGGCAGGTTTTGCACTCAGTGTTTTCCCAGCACACCCATGAGGGTGGGGTTCAGCATTTGTAACGAATTGGGAGCCAGGTTTTCCCCCAAATGCAGGTAAAACTTCTCTTCTGTCATTTCCAGGAGTGCCAGTATCCTGGCAGCACTGGTGTTGGAAAAAGCTCTGCATTTGCTGCTTGGATTGCTCAGGTTTAGGAGCCCAGTGGGGCTGGGGTGGGTTTTTGGTGTGTTGGGTCAGTCTGTCCCTTTCTGGGCATGGTGTTACTGGTTTCATTAAATAAACTGGGTAATGGGAATGTGGTTTCAAAAAGTGGGCCTTTAGTCCCCGGGTCACTGAAATGGTTCTGAAGGTTTGATCAATATCTTTTGCAGTGATGCTCATTCTACCAAAATCTAACTGTGCTTCTGAGCAGCCAAAATAAAAGTCTGCAGCTTCTCTAACACACACCCATGGCCTTGGATGTTGGGCATTGCCAAAACAAGGGTGCACTGATGTGTTTTCATGAGCCAAGCTATGATTCCTGCCAGTGCTGTGTGGAATTCTGAGCTCTGCAGGGTGTTCCAGGTGATCTGGAGTGGTCATAAAGCAGGGGATGAGGTGCTGAGAGTCAAGCAGAGGTTTTAGTGCAACAGGAGGAGGTTAAGCTGCAGCTTTCAGAATAATTTCAAACTCAGCTTTAATGATGCTCGGCCTGGTGGTGGTATAATAGCAGTAGACATCAGCAGTGGGAGTCATTCCCGTGGTTAAATTTACATTGTTTGGAGGGGGGAAAGTGCTTTGAAAGAAGAGAGACTGTTTCCCAGAGAAGACATTTCTCATTGCTCTCTTTTATCTTCTTCCTGCCAAGCCGGGGGTGCTGTGAGCGTGTGAGCTGCTGAGAGGTGCTTAAATGTGTGCTGGGTGATGAGGAATATCTTGCTCTGCTTTTTATGTGCAAGCAGGCTGTATTTTCTGCAATAACTCTAATAACCTTCGTGTGGCTGTTTAGAAGGATGAACCTCATTAAAGAAGAGGTATTTAATAACAGGCCTATTTTTATCTCTGTCTTTATCTAACAGTCTGCACATTTATTTCAAGCTTGTAACAGTGCTTTGGAAGAAAAATGTTTTCTCTCCTCTAAAATGTTTTGAGAGTACATCCAGCCTTGGTTATCTTGAATTTCCAGTTTGGCTGTCATCCCTCCTCCTCCCAGAGCCAGTGACCCACACCAGGAGCTTGGCCCCAACATTTTCCATATAATGGGAATGTGGTTTCAAAAAGTGGGCCTTTAGTCCCCGGGTCACTGAAATGGTTCTGAAGGTTTGATCAATATAATCACAGCAACTCCCTCATGTTCAAATGAGTGATCTTGTGTGGGACAAGCATTCCAGGCAGGGCAGTTTGGTGCAGGCTGTGGTTGACCTCAGAGAGGCTCTTGGAGAGGTTGGCAGCTCTGGGGGTCCTGCAGTGTTTTGCTTGGTTTTTTTTTTCCCTATATTTGCAACTTTATTCTGTAATTTCATAAATTAAGCCCTGAGCTATACACATCTTGCAGACATTGTGTTTTCAGACCACTCTCCTGTTTTTGCTCTCATTTGCTGAGGGCTGCCCTCTCTTTCCAGTTCCTTCCACATCCATCCCTTTGGCACTGCTGGCCCTGTATCCAGACTCCTGCTGGGGCTGCAGGTTTCCTGAGGCAGCAGTGCCATTTAGCACCGTGCAGCCTGTGGCCAGGGTGACCATTTCTGAGCCCTTTTCCCAGCACCCATGTGCCCATAAGCTCTGGGAATTGCTGGACGTGGTCCCTGGAATGTGTGTGGCAGTTGTTACAAAAGCACCTGGCTCTGGGAGCTGCTCCCTCCTTTTCCTTGCTGCTAGTCTGGATCTTGTACATCCCTAAACCACAGTTTTGCCGTGTTATCTTTTTCCATAATTAGGAAGTATTTTCCATGGTCTTGCTCTTCCATTCCTCCCTGCAGACTTCCCCATGGGCTAAGGCTTTGCCTACTGAAATTTCAGCAAAACTGGTTCTGGGTGGGCAAGGACAAAGTCAGAAGGTTTTCAGGCAGTCAGCACAGTCAGATGTCTCCTGTGAGGAATATTTCACCTGGTCCTTCACAGTTCATGCCTGCAGATTGTGCTCTTGCTCGGATGGGGCTCCAGCTTTTTTTTTCCTTTTTTTTCCTAGGTTATTTAATTTTCCATACATCTATTTATAGGGTCACACTAGCAACAGGTCTGCTTTTTGCACAGATCCTTCTGGAGCCATGTGCTGTGCCTGCTCCATTCTGGTGGAAAAGCACCTTGCTCCTCTGAGGAGGACCCTGAGTATCCACCCAGCTGTCCTGATGGAGCGAGACATTTTCTCTGAACCCTGCCCTCTGTTCATTTTAGAATCTGCAGGGAATTTGGGACATAAATTAAAAAGCTATTTGATGCTCCTTGAGGTCTAGAAGCTGGTTTTGCATTTGTTCTTACTTGAATGCACACTGAGACAAATGGCTCTGCTTTACTGAAGCAGCTTCCTTTAGCATCCTGAGGAAGCTTCCGAGTTAAAAAATAAATATGGCTCTGTTTTTCCAGCCCTGCTTTGCCAGCAAAAGCTTGGGAAAGAAATCTCCTTGGGTCTGTCCTGATGTTTTGTAGACCTAATTCCCATTTATTGCAAGAGCTCTTACACGCTAGATTCACGTTTAATTTTTTATTATGTGTTTACATTTTGGAAAGAGTAAGTGTGGTAGTGTTGGAAATTCTAATGAGGGATAACATTTCTGATTCAAAAGATCTTTCTTCAGCCCAGAGATTCTTTTTCCTCTCTCCTGATTTTTCTGTCTGCTCCTTAAGACTGCAGGAAGTTTTGCTTGGGTCATTCACTTGCAACAGGATGTTATCTGAATACAGAATTAATGTATGCAGCCTGTCACTTGGAATTGCTGCTGTTCTGCTGCTGGAGAGCTCCCAGGGTTGCAAAGTCCTTGCAATTGGCAATAACAGGAATGTGCCTGTGATCCTGCAAAGTGAGAGAAGGAACATGGAGCTGCAGGTCTCTCCCATCTCTGCAGGGTGTGAATAAATAGATCTAATCAACAATTTACATGTTAGCCCCAGACCAGGTTTTATTTTTAGGATGTGTCATTCAGCCCCAGCGAAACCTCTCCATTTCAGGCTGGTGGTGTTTCTAAAAGCACCTTTAAGGGATCACTGAGGCTGTATTTTAAGCTGCATTTACATTTTGATAGAATCTGCTGCTTTTCTTATCTGAAACAAAGCCCACTTGATCTTCATTAATTACACTATCATTTCACCTGCTAACCAGGGTGCTACTAATTACAGTTATCTCCCTGTTCTGCACCAGGTAATACACAAAAAATTGTTATCCCTGGCTGTATCTGGATTATCTGGAGCTGTAAGGAGGTGGTGATGGTTTTACAGTGAAGGTTTTTATAGACTGTCTGAGGTAAAGCTGGAGGAGTGGCTGCTACCCCGTTGGCTGTGCTGCCCTTTCAAGGCACCTCCACAGCAAAACATACAGAAAGCACTGTTTAAACACAGAAAAATCTGGTTTACTGCAGGGTGATTGATCCCTGGAGCAGGTCAGCTCCACAGGAGAAGTGGTGGAGCCCTGGGAGATATTCCAAACCCTCCTGAACACAGGCCTGGGGGTGGAGGTGACACAGGCTGAGCAGGAGTTGGATTATCCCAGAGCTCTTTGAGCCTCAGCTGATCAGAGACTGTCTGGCAGTGCCTCTTTGGGGACAGAAGATCTGGTGGTGGGCTTGACAGAGAGCTGCAAACCCTGGTGGTGATACTGACTGCTCCCCTGCTGACAGCAGCTGCACTCTGAACAGGGCAAACACAGAGAGACTTCTTTGAAATGAGGCAGCAGAAAGTGATGGCTGAGCTGCTGTGTGGGGCTGGGGGGCTGCAGGGAAGGCACCCTGTGGGAGCAGAGCCTTTGCTGGAAGAGGCTTTTCACCTGACTCCTGTTTCATCATCTTTCCACCCACTTGGATCTCTTCAGATGCTCTCTAAACCCTTGCATTACTTTGTGAGGGGGAAATGACTTGTCCTGGAGGAGGAGCAGAGCGAGGAGAGATGGAGCTGTCAGCTGGCAAGTGAGACAGAGAGACCTGAGGCTCCTCCAGGCCAGGCTGGGCTCAGAGATGTGAACTCGGGATGAGGAGGAGATGTACAAACTCCTTCATGCACTGCCAGTGTCCTCAGGTCAAAGCACCTGCACTGGCTGTTTGTACTGTTTGCTCCCTGCTAAACTTGATAAACTGATGCATGGGAGGAGAGGGGTGTTGCCTTTTGTTGTTCTGAAGAGGACTAGAAGTGGTTGAGATGATTTATTTTGTGTCCTCTGCAGTGTGGGTGATGCAGACAGAGATGGGACAATAGCACTTTTATACTTGTCAGGTCTCCATCCACACCCAGCCTGAGCTCAAAGGTGATTTTCTTGGAGGCTTAAGACTACTACACCAACAGGTAGAACAAGAAGCTCAATGAATACCATGCTCAAGGAAGATTATCCATGGTCTGAAAGCTAAATATGGAGTCAGGAAAGTGTACATGGCAGTGGTGGTGGAGCTGGGAATGCTGAATGGGGACGTTTCCTGCAGCTCTGGTGTGAGGAACCAGAGGACCTTTGGTTCTCTGTGGTTCTCCATGAGGACCTCTGGTTCTTCCTGAGGATCTCTGGTTCTCCATGGTTCTCCATGAGGACCTCTGGCTCTCCATGAGGACCCCTGAGGATCTCTGGTTCTCCATGGTTCTCCATGAGGACCTCTGGCTCTCCATGAGGACCTCTGGTTCTCCATGGTTCTCCCTGAGGATCTCTGGTTCCCCCTGGTTCTCCCTGAGGATCTCTGGTTCCCCCTGGTTCTCCCTGAGGATCTCTGGTTCCCCCTGGTTCTCCACACAGATGTCCCAATGCCTTGCACAGAGCTTGCTGTGACACCAGGCCGGGTTTGCTGCTGGGGCTGCTCAGCTGGCAGGGCCCTGGTGCTCCTGGGAGTGCAGGGCAGGGATGCTCAGCCCTTCTCACCTGATCCTGTTCCAGAAGGTCTCTGTGCATGAAGGTACTGTGCTGCAAGAGCTGCTCCCTGTCTGCATCGCTCCCGGGGACAACACTGCTGTCCTGCTGCATGTCAGGGAGCCCTGCGGAGCCAGCACAGAGGGGACAGCCTGGGCAGCACTGGTTTCATCCTTTGTCCCTGTTCATGCCACCAAAGCTGTGCTCTGGGTGGAGTGTGTGTGTTTGGGGGAGGGTTGGCCCAACCATTAGCTTGTCAGGGTTTGCAACACTGGCAGCTGGAGAGAAAACTGTTATTAAGTGTAATGTGGCACCTTGGATACGGAAGCATGGGGAGACAATAACTACAGCCTTCCATAATGCCATTTTAGAGTGTCACTCTTCAGAATTTATTAAGACTTAGTTGCAGCCATGCCTGCAGCTTCTTGTGCTTGAATCAGTAAATTGTGTTCATTATCTCCAGCACTCCCTTTGACCTACTGTGTTTTACAAGGGAGGAGATACTGGAGGCGTGGGGACACCCCTGTGCTTGCTTTGGCAGCTGTTTCCTTGGTGCAAATCCAGCTTTTCTGGCCTTTGCTGCTGGCACCCCAGGCAGTGCTGGGCTGCGTGGATGGAGCCCCAGTGTGATGTGGTGGTTGATGAGAGCACTGAGGGACTGGGGCACCGAGGAGCTGCCATAATCACCACAGCCTCAGCAGGGAGGAGCTGGGGAGGAGGGATGCCTTGGGCATCTCAGAGCAGGTTGGAACATTTGTCATCCCACTCTGGGACCAGCATGTGGGCAGTTGTGGATGTGCTGAGGATGCCAGAGGTGGCAAAGGGTTCACAGGAGCTTCCTGCAGTACAGACAGGGGGTTGCTAAACCTTGGGCTAGAGGACAGTTCTGTGTCCCCCTGCTGTGACTCTCCTGGCAGGCTGGCTGTCAGGAGCTCACTGCTGAGAGTGGCATTGGGGTTCTTCAAGAGATGCCCAGTCCACAAATGAAACTGTGCCCCTCTCTCATTTTTGTTAGGACAAATCACAGCAGCAGCATGTTTGTGTGTCTTTACCCCCATCCTCAGCATTTAGGTCCAGGATGGAGGAAAACAAGTTCAAGCCCAACCTTCTGATAATTTATTATGTTCCTTGTGCTTAAGGGCAAAATTTAAGTTGCCAAAAGCAGATGTTTGCATGCTCTTTTTTTAGCTCTCAAAGTACTTTCTGTGTGCTTGATTGATGGACGTCCCTGTTACATTAATAGCTGGGCTTTGCAGAAAGCTGTTATTACCAGGAGAATCTGGTGTGGGTTTCAGTTTTTCTTCTTGCATTGAAAATCCATTATTAATGTGTTTCTGAGAAAAAAAATGGCTTCAGTTCAGGGATTTTGCTTTGCTGTCTCAGGCTCCTTCTCAACTGTCTTCACCGAGGTGCTTTTAAAATCAATATTACAAGTGTTCTTTATATTTTACTGGGTGGTTGAGGGTTTCTGCGTCTTGCTATTGATTGCTGATTGTGTTGCAGGACATTTGAGTGCACACAGGTTGCTCTGTGATGGATAACTTTATATGTGTCTTCCTAATCATCACTGAGTTGCCTTTTAGCATGTTCCCTCTTGCTGGATGCTGCTGCTGAGTCTGGGAGGTACCGGGAGAGCTGTGAGTGCAATCCTGAGACACCAAACTTGTGTTAATTCCTTTAATTTTGTCTTTGGTCTTGGTTTTTGATCAGACACAGGGATCATGTGAGGCTTGTGAGGTCTCCTCTTCTGTGTTGCCTTTGCAGAGTTGTTCTGCCCTAGATCCTCAGGCAGCTTTATGTTCTGCATTGTAGGACCATAACAGGTTGTCCTGGTGTTCTGTGGGGTGATCATAATGCACCTTCACCTTTTGGGTCAGTGCTGACACAAGCACTGTCCTTGTCCCTTGGTCAGCCCTGCTGGCAGATCTCAGCATTTCAGAGGTGCAGAGTGGTTGGACCCCAGAATGGTTTGGGTTTGAAGGCACCTTAAAGCTCATCCAATTCCAACCCCTGCCATGGGCAGGGACACCTCCCACTGTCCCAGGTCACTCCAAGTCCCATCCAACCTGGCCTTGGACACTTCCAGGGATGGGGCAGCCACAGCTTCTCTGGGCACCCTGTGCCAGGGCCTCCCCACCCTCACAGCCAGGAATTCCTTCCCAAAACCCCGTCTAACCCTGCCCTCTGGCAGCATGAAGCCATTCCCCCTTTCTCTGACACTCCAGGCCATTTAAAAGTCCAATGAAATAATACTGAAGCACAGACTACATTTGTTGGATAAAGTTGGATTTACAGACTGAGGCTTTTGGAGCACATCAGCATTGATGGCACATCTGTGTGTGAGCTTGGCAGCACAGGAGCCTCTGAGGAGTGACACAACTGTGGCCAGCACGGGTGTTCCAAAATGCTTCCATGACTCCAGGTGGGCTGCACAGGGGAAGAGCTGTGTGTGTGTGTGTGTCTGTGTGTGTGTGTGTGTGTGTGTGTTCACACTCCTGCCCAGCCCTCCGTGCACTGGCACAGGCTCCATGTGTGCCAGGGGCTTTGGCTGGACCAACAGGCAATCTGTAGGTGCTCTGGGTGTACACAAACCTCTGCTACCTGGATTGGAGTGCTGGCTTGTCAGGCTTATCCTCAACAGGGTCCTACACCTTCACACTTCATGCTAAGCTCGGCTCCAAGGAATTGGTTACTGCAGTTTATCCATCTGTGCTGGGGACCAGAGGAAAGAGCTGGCAGAGGAGCTGCCCCGTGTCCCCGGGGCAGCAGGGCTGGGCTGGGCTGGGCTGGGCTGTGCCGGAGCCCCGGGGGCAGCAGGGCAGGGCTGGGCTGGGCTGGGCTGGCTGTGCCGGAGCCCNCAGGGCTGGGCTGGGCTGGGCTGTGCCGGAGCCCCGGGGGCAGCAGGGCTGGGCTGGGCTGGGCTGTGCCGGAGCCCCGGGGGCAGCAGGGCTGGGCTGGGCTGGGCTGTGCCGGAGCCCCGGGGGCAGCAGGGCTGGGCTGGGCTGGGCTGTGCCGGAGCCCCGGGGGCAGCAGGGCTGGGCTGGGCTGGGCTGTGCCGGAGCCCCGGGGGCAGCAGGGCTGGGCTGGGCTGGGCTGTGCCGGAGCCCCGGGGGCAGCAGGGCTGGGCTGGGCTGGGCTGTGCCGGAGCCCCGGGGGCAGCAGGGCTGGGCTGGGCTGGGCTGTGCCGGAGCCCCGGGGGCAGCAGGGCTGGGCTGGGCTGGGCTGTGCCGGAGCCCCGGGGGCAGCAGGGCTGGGCTGGGCTGGGCTGTGCCGGAGCCCCGGGGGCAGCAGGGCTGGGCTGGGCTGGGCTGTGCCGGAGCCCCGGGGGCAGCAGGGCTGGGCTGGGCTGGGCTGTGCCGGAGCCCCGGGGGCAGCAGGGCTGGGCTGGGCTGGGCTGTGCCGGAGCCCCGGGGGCAGCAGGGCTGGGCTGGGCTGGGCTGTGCCGGAGCCCCGGGGGCAGCAGGGCTGGGCTGGGCTGGGCTGGGCTGTGCCGGAGCTGCTGGCAGAGGACACAGCAGCCCCCGCCCTGCCCGGGCCGGCAGTGCCGCTGTTTGCCGAGCCAGGAAGGGGACAGGGCTGGCATGCATAACGATGGGCAGGCTCTGACCTTGCCGCTGGAACTCACTTAGCAATTCTGTTGATGTTCTGGAAACGAAAATATAATTCAGGCCACCTTCTCCTCCAAGCTGACCCTGAGAATCTGGGAGAAGAGCTACTGAATAATTAGGGACTTTTTTTTTTCCTTTTTGCTGGAGTTACTGCTCAGTGTTGAACTGTGCTCTAAAGTGTCATTAGTTCCCTTGAACTTACTGGTCTGAGTGTACTTTGCATTAATATAATTACGTAAATTGCAGTCTCATTAATCACCGTGGGCTGTGGTGCATCCCTGTCGTGCCATTTTGTGGGTGCTTTGCTGGTGGGAACCCCCTGGCCAGGGGTGGAGGCTGTGGCTGGAGCACTCCCCCTCTGCTCCTGTGCCTGGTTTAGTTGTGCTTTGTATTTGTGTGTGTCTCACCCTGTAGTATCTGGTTTGCCAGCACTGCCATGATTTCAGAGAGCAGCCTTGCAGCTGCAGAGGAGAAAAGGGAAAGGTGGGTTTGTCCCAAGGGAGTTTTTCTGGACCACATCCCTGCTGCTGTCACTGTGATTTGGGTGTGTGGAGGTCCCTGCATGCAGAGCCCAGGCTCCTGGCTTTGCAGTGAGCACCCAGAGCCCGAGCTCTTGCTGCAGGGCTCTTTGATGATGCTGTGGCTCTGTCTCCGTGGCAGAGCTCTCAGCCTTCCTGGCAATGTAAATTCTCCTGGCTGCATGCTAAAATTACACTGAGTTATTGATTTATCTTTGAGAGGATTTCCTTCCCGAGGGACATTTCTGGCTGTTGTAGTGATTTAGTTCTTCTGCAAGTGCAGAATCCGTAGCAGAGCAGAGCCACCCTCCTGCCCTCGAGTCTGCAGCTCAGGGTCGCGCTCCCTCAGGCTTCCTCTGCAAGCTGGTTTCTGTTCCAAGGCTGGGACAAGGTTACACGGCTGTTATTTCCCTGTAACAACTGCAAATAAAAGGGCATTTTCAACTTTTCACTGTGGAAGCTGCAAGCCTGGGACAAGCCTTTGTGCCGTGGCAGCAGCGTTATCTTGGGCACGTCAAACACAGCTCCGAGGCTGGCGTGTGAGAAATGTGAAGCCTTGCACTCAGGTTCCTGGGAATGCCTTAATTCCTTAGAGTGGGGTGTGATGGAGCAGGAGCTTCTTTCCTAAAGCTGCAGGATACAGCCTCTCCTTGCTTTGCTTTCTCCTGACTCACCCATGGGGTGGCTCTAGAAACCAGGCCAGGCAAGCTCCTGCTGATATTCCTGAGGAGGCAAAGCCAGTTCTCTACTTCTCCTCCAGTTTTCTTCCCTTGGCCCTCAAATCACAGCCTCCTAGTTGTGTCTCAGCTGGTGAGCATTATCAGCAGAAGGACCTGACCCTTCAGGACATGGTCAAATGTTTTTCCTACTCTCTGTGGCCGGAAAATGCCTGGCTCTGTGTCCCTGGGTGCTCATTGAAGCCCATCCCCGTGGGTTGCTGTGTCTGACCCCGTGGTGGATTTGGCACCGATCTCAGCTGCACACTGATAAAATGGGAGGCTGCTCACACATGTGGTGTTATAAAACAGCATCCACCAATTAGGCCCAGGGAGAACGTCAATTTATTTTCCTGTGAACCAAGTGTGGCACAGCTCCTTCCTTTCTCAGTGATCTATCTGTGAGATAAAACACATCCTTAGTGTCTATCTTAAATACTGCAGTGTTGACAAGTTCTCTTGACAGAAATTAGGCTAATGTCCCTTACGACTGCGTTAGCTGTAGAAACAAGGCTTTAAATTGAAGCTTCGAAAAGCACTATCTCAACGTGCTCTCCGAGGCATCTTCTTATTCCAGCTTTTATTATCCAAATTTGTTCTCACTCTGGCTTGGCAGCAGAGCTGGCAGGCGGCTCCTTCCGCCGCTTCCTGCTCGTCTGGCAGCGCGGCGGCTGGGATCAGGCACCTTCCCCACTGAGCTGGGGACTGTGGGCCAGCTGTCTGCAGGCCTGGGTGCCCTTGGCTCTGGGGATGCTCTGGGCTCAGGGTGCTGGGCTGTGGCCGTGGGTGAGGAGCCAGCTGACACACGTGGAGCAGAGATGGGATCCAAGGCAATAAACTGCACGCCCTGCCAGCAGCACGGCGCGTCCTGAAACGCTCCCGGTGGGAGCTGGAGCCGCGACAAGGCAGTTTGTGTTGTGTGTGTCTCATCTCTCCAGTCTCAGCATTGATTGAGTTACAGACTCAAGCTGAGGACAGGAAGAGAAAATGCTGAGACTTGGTCATGAACACTCCTTCTTGAACTTCCCAGCCTTCCCCTTGAAAATAGTTCCCTTTTTGCTCTTTTACTGTCCCTAAGTTGCACAGTCTCAGCCTTCAGCTCCTCATTTGCAACCGTGGTCAGCTCAGACTTCCTGATTCTCGCACTGGTGTTGGTCCTGTTGGATTGTCCCTCCCTGGAGAGCCATTGTGTCCTTTCTGTGCTTCCACATTGCCAGGTTCTTTGGTGACCATCTCAGCAGTCCCTGGAGAGAGCAGAGGCTCTCTGAGAGGCATGGGAGACATGATGGTTGATGATGTGCTGGAGGTGGTGATCTCCATCATAGTAAAGAAGTCAGTGGTGCCTCACTCAAGAAGGTATTAGATGCCTAAAATTCCACTGAATTAATATCATCCTCAGTTCTTTTTGTCAGGTTCTCAATTCTCCTGGTCACCTGCCTTGTCCTTCTCTGGCTATGTCCTGCATTGATCTCTGAACGTAGCCAAGCCTTCAGCATCCCAGATGGGCTTTCTGGAGTAACAAATAGATGGGAGGGATGACAATTATTGAATGGGTTGTAGCATTGGCTTGGGGATAAATAATGTAGTGAGTTGGAGAAGGATTAAAACTGGCTTTTGTAAATAAGTTTCTTGTGGATGTTGATTTGGGGACATGGTGAGACACAGGTCACTGCAGTGTCTGTGCAGCCAGGTGTGTCCTTTGAGAGATGCAGTATCAGAGTGTGGCTGGATACCTTTGGTCTCTCTGTTTCTTCTGCTCAGACCTTTGTGGGATTAAACTCTCTAGACTGCTGCAGTTCACAGACTTCAAGCCCAGTATCAGAAGAAAAACTAAATCAAGTGCCTTGTATTGAGTCCTGAGCTCCTGGCTCCTGCTGTTCCCAGGGCCTGTGGGAATGCACTGCCTTGCTGGCTCAAAGCTGGGGAGAAGGGTTTGCTGAGGTAGTGGAAACGTCTGTGCCCACTTATAAAAGCACAGCCCTTCCTCTTCCTTCCATGTGGTTATTTTTTCCTGGAGTGTTTTCTGCTGTTGCACTGCAAGGGAGAGCAGCCTTTCCAGGAGGGAGGTGGAAGGGCAGAGCACTTGTTGTGAGGAGCTCTTTGCCATAGGAAGCATTTCCCTATTGGAGCAGCGGCAGCAGCAGCAGATCCATGAACAGAGGCTGCAGCAGCACCTCTGTCAGAGGCACCGTGTCCCTCCCCAGCCCTCGTGTCACCTCTTCCTGAGAGCCTTCCTCCCCGGGCACCTCACACCTGCGTTCGCTTCCATCACTTCGGGCCATCCCGGGATGGCAGAGTCCTCGTGGCAGGGACACGCTGTGCCCTGTGTGTGGCAGCCAGCGCTGCTGTCCGTGTGCTTCCCCTGCCAGGAGGGGCCCGGTTTGGTGTGTGCTCGGGCAGCTCTGGGCACGGGGCTGGGCTGTGGGTGCCATCAGCGTGGTGGTGCCGGCAGCGGTGGGTGGGAGGCCCACGGAGCTGCTCAGGCTCCTGCCTGCCCTGCAGCCCGGCTGGCCTCTCCCTCCCTCCCTCCTGCCCTGGGTGGGAGTCCCAGACCTGCTCAGAGTCCTGCCTGCCCCCCAGCCCGGCTGGCCTCTCCCTCCCTCCCTC
>VZRZ01002363.1:66423-128354 GCA_013398175.1 Climacteris rufus | reverse complement strand
GGATGGAGAAGCTGCTGCCAGGAGTGCTGTGAATTATTGCACAATTCTGTGGGAGATTTGCAGGTCAGTGTGTGATGTACAACTTCCCTGGCTATGTTTAATGCCCACCTGATGCTGTGCAGTTGGGGTTCAGCCTTGTCCCCGTGCTGAAACACAAACCCACTTGTGGCCAGCATGGAATGATGTGCTGGAAAGGAGCTGTGAGGGATGAGACCTTTCTCCTTTAGCAAGGAAACAGATGGTCATTTGGTTGGTCTAGAAGAAGAGAGATGGGGTTCTCTGGATATCACTACGTGCTGCATATTCCACACAGCAGCCCTCTGCTTTTAGTTATGCAGCGTGTAACGTGCCTGCTCCTCCCTCAGTTGTGAGCCTGGTCCCACTTTCCATTTGTTTATTTATTTATCAGCTTGTTTGCAGCCTCTGCAAAGCTTGATATAGGTACAGAGCTTGGGAAACGTACACAGAGCAGAGTAACAGATAGTTGTGATTTGGGTAAAAGGCAATCATTTCAGTGGACAGCTTTAGCTGATAACATAAAGCGCACGAGAGGAATCGCATCGCTTTATAAATGTCAGCAGAAGCCCTGCCAGGGAGCTGCTGCCTGCTGCTGCTGCTCCATCTCATATATTATAAGGAGATATAAACAGATGTCTGAAAAAATCTGGCTGACCAAGATTAAAAGAATGGGGCTATAAATTAAAGTCTTCCTCGGCGTCTCTTTAAGCAACTTTATGGACAGAGCAGATCCCAATGAAATGAGTGCTAATGCCCAGAGGGATCTGCAGGTGCTCTGGGCTGCACCCAGGGGTGGGGATGGCTTGTGGGGACAGCAGTGGAGCTCAGAGCTGGCATGGCAGACCAAAGGCTGTCCTGGTGCTTCTGCAGCTGATAAAGGGATTAAATCAAGAAGAGGACTACCACCGTCCCTGCAGCGTGTTACCAACAGGATCAGTGTCTCCTGCTTGGAAAATAAATGCTGTCGCTCTGCTTTGACATTTATTCCCAATAAAGACCTTGTCATTTGTGCAGTGACAAGGCTTTTTATCCTCTGGAAGTACTTTTGCTGTTGGACACTATCTTTGTGGCTGCCAGGCAGCTGAGTGATTGAGGGGCAGGTGGGTGGCACATCCCCATGGGGGTACTGGGAGCTCTGCTCAAACCCCGTGGCTTTCTGAGATCAGCAGCCCAAGGTGATGCTGTAACACATATTCAAACTGACAGAGAGTAGGTTTAGATGGGATATTGGGAAAAAATTCTTCCCAGTAAGGGTGGGGAGGCCTTGGCACAGGGTGCCCAGAGAAGCTGTGGCTGCCCCTGGATCCCTGGGACTGTCCAAGGCCAGGTTGGATGGGGCTTGGAGCAGCCTGGGACAGTGGGAGGTGTCCCTGCCCATGGCAGGGGATGAGACTGGATGAGCTTTAAGGTCCCTTTCAACCCAAACTATCGTGTGATTCTATGATTCTGTGATTTTATTTTTAATTTATTTTAATTTATTTTAGTTATGGTTAAAAAAATCCCAAGTGTGGGACATTTTTTAAGTGGTAAGGAGTGCAAACCACGAGTTTGCCTCTTCCTCCTCCACAGCTGTAGCCCTTTTAGCAGGTTCGTGGAGGGGGTTTCACAGCTATTTCTACTCACTGGGTAGTTGATTTAGAGCTGGGAAATTAATTAGAATGGAAACTTTTCTTTCCCTTTATGAGGAGCAAGGGATGAGGTCTAGCAGCTGGAGGATTTGGAGCTCTCAGGGAAGTGGCACCATTCACTTACACATCTATGCAGTGCCTACCTGTGGATACACATTTTTTATTTGCCTAAGGTGTCAAGGAGAAAAAATGTCACAAAATGGCTTAAATATAAAGGTGTTTTTATATTTTTTAAATTGAGTTTCATTTCCCAAATGCAACCTAATGCAAACAATACGTAAAAAATTAATTTCTCTCGGGAGAAAGCTATTAAGAGAATGATTCTGTTTTAGCAGCATGTGAAGCTGTGTAATTGCTTACATATGTATTGCTCCAGTGTGTGCTCCCAGTTGTTGAATAGTATCAAATTATAGGAATCAAAGAGAATCAACTAGTTTTAAGGGAAATGTCTAGAAGCTACATATTGAAACATGATTAAAATTCAGGATTTCCAGCTTACTCGCCTAAATCGGCAATTTTAATCACATTATTCAAGACAACCCACCCTCAAACACATTTTCTGCTTCAAAATACCCCAAACTAAATGAGACAGAAGACCTGTCTTGAGCAGCTGCAATGTTTTTAAGTGACAATGCCAATCTTTTTGTTGAAAACAGAGATGTTTTTCATGGTTTATTTATTAAAGCAGCGTGTTTGTCCTGCTGTGCCATGAACCTGTGCAGAGTGGAGAGGAGAAACCCCTGGAGTGCTGAGAGCTGCTCAAATGCATCAAGGCTGAGATTTTTGCTCTGGGGTTTGGATGCTCTTGGTCAAATCTCGTTTAAGTGTGCAAAGCAGGAGCAGGAAGGGTTTGTGTCTTCGCTGATGGCAGCGCTGGGCATGGAGCTCCTGAGCACCAGGTTCCTGTGTTGTTTTGTTTTGATTTGTTTTGTTTACTGCTTGCTGGAAATAGAAACAGGAGGCACCCAGCCCTGCTGGAGCCTGCTCCCCTGCTTCCCCCCTGGGTGAGTGTCCCCAGCAAAGCCCAGCTGCCCCCTGCTCTGCCCTGGCTGCAGCCAGAGCGCCCGTGCTGTGCTCCCCTGACAGGGCAGAGATTTCTGCCCGTGTCTGACAATCCAGAGCTGCTCGTGGGCTGTAGCCTGGCTGTCCCAGTGCTGGTGACATGGCCAAGGAAGCCACTGGCTTTGAGAGGGGCAGGACCCAGCTCACCCCTGGCTTTCCCCCCGAGCAGTGTTGGTGTGTGCAGAGGAGGAGATTGGCCTCCTGCATCCCTGTGTTCGGCACGCAATGACATTTTATCCTAGAAAGGCTTGGGTTGGAAGGGACCTTAAAGCTCATCTCATTCCACCTGCCACGGGCAGGGACATCTTCCACTACATCAGCTTGTTATTTACTGTGTTTTCCTCTGTCTTGGTGTCTCCTGAACGAGGGAAAGGAGATGTGATGTTGCCCTTTTCATGGAGATCCTACGAACTCCTTTCTGACCAGCACATCCCAGCTACACCACCAGCAAGGGGCACAGCTCAGAGATCACACTGAATTCCTGCAGAGCCCAGCTTCTCATCGTGGGAAGATGTTCCCATAGACAGACAGAGATTAAAGCTCCTGTGTATCACAAGTTAAAGGAGCAGGAGGAGGTTTGGATCTGTCCATGGAAAGCATTCCAAGTGTGGAGGAGGCATATCTAGCCTGTCCTTGCATACTGTAAGAAGGGAAGATAATCACATCTGTCCTCTCTCATATCCAACCAATGCAACTTCCAAAGGACAGGATGTGATGGAGAGACAAGAGGGTCTACCAGAAATGCAAACCTTGTTTTAATAGGAAATCCTCCAAAATAGGTTTTCCTGTTTTCTCTACATGCATTTATACTTGCTGAATGACTATAGGCTTTGAAATGTTTCTGCCTGAATTGTGACAAACATCCCAGTCTTATGTAGGTCCTTTGATCAGGGAGATGTCTCTTTGGTCTTGAACAGAGAGGGATCAATCCAGTTGTTCCTGAGACGAGAGCTTTTTGTCTTCGAGTACATGTATTTATTGTACAAAATAATTACCCTTGTCTTCCTTTTGATAGGAGATGCTCCCTGTCTCCTGCATGCTATTATTCTATCCTAGGTATCCTTTTAGGTAAAAGGAAAAAGAGAAAGGGGAGGCTGAATAGGGAATCCTCCTCAAGAGGGAGGAAGGTGAGCAGCTGTGTGTCTGTGTGTCCATCTGTGAGCAGTTCTGTGGCTGTTCAGCTGCAGCCTCACTGTCCTAAGCAGGCAGATTTCCTGCATTAAAAGAAGGGCCATCAAGAAGCAATAACCAAGTATTGCCTCCTCTCCATCCCAGTGCTGGGCTGGCCATCGAGATTTGTTTGTGGTGAACTGTGACCAAGGAAAAACCCTCTGAATTTCATATCTTTCCTGCATTTAAAACCAAAGCTTAATGTATTCTGTGTATTTTTGTTGGCAGATAGTAGTGATCATAAATTCCTTTTAATACAGAATTTCCAAACCAACACAGCCTTGATGTGCAGCGTACCTGGCTCTACTCTGAGGGCTGCTTTGATTTCCCTTTGGCAGCTGCATTTTATTCTGTCTGCCCCAATCAGCAGCTAATTCCCCTTTCAGCCCCTAGGAGCTGGGCTGAAAGGAAGGAACCAGTGTGTGCTGGGCTCAGGGTTCCACTCTGCTGTGGATCAGAGGCAGCCTGGCAGCACAGGGACAGCTTTGGGGTGGCATTTCTGGGAGGGAAAGCAGCACTTTGGGGGTGCTGCTGGAGGGGAGTGGGTCAGTGGTGGATAGCCCACTCTTCACTGTGTGGGATAAAGCTTTTCTCCCCTTCTCTCAAGGAAGAGCATGTGCCTTCAGCTCCCAGTTCCTCCCAAAGCTGGAACAGTGCAGATGCTGTGAAATAACCTGCCCTTTGTTTGCAGGTCAGGCTGTTCCTGCAGGGTCACACGTGCGGCTGAACCTGCAGACAGGAGAGAGAGAAGCCAAGCTCCCAGACAGCAAAAGTGGGGACAGGGACACAAGAGAAGAGAGAAGAAGAAGAAGGTACAGACATGCAAGGCATTGGGATGGGTGGGCTGTGGGATTCGTGCCTTTTAGTGGAGGCCAGGTTCCCTGGTGCACTCAATTACTGCCTCTTCCCGGGACTTAATTGCTCGTTTAGGAGCTCAGCAGTGCTGAAAGCAGAGCCCTGTCCTTGGTGAGCCCTTGGGGATGGCAGTGGAAGTGCCCTGAGTGCACATCCAGAAACACCTTTCTGGCTTCTCTTGCCACGACACCGAAACTAAATTGGCAACGTGGCTTCTTTGAATGACATTTTGTCCTTTGAAATACGTGCAGCAAGTGATCTGAAACTGCTTTCTGAGCCCAGCCCCTGGGAGCAGCTGTGAGGGGCTGGGTGCTGGCCTGAGCCAGGCCTGTGTGGGGCTGGGAGCAGCCCCGCAGCCTCCCCTGCACGCCAGGCCCTGCCACAGGCCCCGGGCATCCCAGCACCTCCCTGCAGCCACCTCTGTAAATGTGCTTGAAACGCCAGCTGGTGCTGACTTTCCCCTTGGAACCCTTCTAACAAAGACTGCTTGAGTTACTGCGGGGAGTTGCTTCCCTGAAGCGTCTGGGATTCCCCAGTGCCACCTGTGAGGGGCTGCTCGGCGAGCACGGGGCTTTGGGAGCAGCTGTCTGGGAAGGGACTGAGCCCGGGCACCTCTGGGCCATGGGTTTGTGGCAGGGTGGCCTCGGCAGTGCCTCCCTGGGGCTCCGGCGCTGCCCACAGCGAACCCACAGCCACTGCAGGCACCAACACCCGCGGCCCCGGCAGAGCTGCCNGCCCCGGCGCTGCCCACAGCGACCACTCGGGCATCCCCAGGGTGGGGCCAGGGACCAGTCCCGCTGCCAGCAGCAGGAACCCGGGCAGGGTGACAGAGCCTCGCTGGCCTTTTGTCTCTTGAATGGCTCAGGGCAATTCAATACAGGAGGGGAAACAAAGCCCGGAGCCTTTGGAGGCTCAAAGCCTTGAACGTCAGCCCCTGCAGCACCCCAGATCCGAGTCCTGCAATTCCCAAGGCTGTCATGGCCTTCAGAGCATGAACTGGGATTTTGCCTCCCGGTGGCCTCATCCCAGCTGTCGCCCCAGGAGTCCCTCTGGCTGCAGCAGGAAGGGGGCAGGAGGTTTCCTGCAGCTTGGGTGGCATTGCTGCTGGGGCCACTCCTGTCAGAGCCCCTCTCTGCTGGGGACAGCTTTGCTCCTGGGGACAGCGCTCTGCAGCAGCCCCAGAGCTCCAGCAGTGCCCAGGGCTGGGACAGGTGTCAGGGGGACCCCCCTGTGCACAGGGACCCCCAGCCCAAGGAACCCACAACAAGTGGAAGCCACAACTCTGCAAATTCTGCCTGTGCCCAAAGCAATTGCAGAGAGAGCTGGGATGTGAAAAATAAACACTATTTATTAACAGAAGAGCAGCAAACCCAATGATTTACAAAATGTCTTTCATTGTAAGAATCTTTCTAAAAACAGCAATCTATGAAATGTATTTACAGAGGGGCCTATAGACTAACAATCTTCAAAACACATTTACAGAAAATCAGTAACAATTAGAACATGTGTACAGAGGGGTCACATCCATGGCCAGCATGTCCATCAGTCCTGCAAGAAAAGGAAGTGGTCTGGTCCCTGCAGTCAGGCCCAGGGCTGTTCCCTGTGCCCCAGGCTGGCACACCCTGGCACAGCAGCCTCTGCTGCCAGGCCTGAGTCCAACAGGGCTGGGAGCTGGCCCCAGGCACTGGGACGGGGCTGGCGTGGCTGAAAGGCAGTGCAGGGCAGGGCAGGGGTGCTGCTGGTGCCCCCAGAACCCAGGGCCTGGGCACCCTGTCCCTGCTGGGGCCACCCAGCCCAGCCCAGCCTGGAGCAGGGCATGGGCAGCACCTGCCTGTGCTGCTGCTGGGGCTCCATCCTCACCCAGGATCATGGGCTCCTCTTCATCTTCCTCATCGACTTCCATCTCCTCCATGTCATCCTCCACATCAGCCTCCATCTCCTCAAGAAGCTCTTCCACATGCACCTCCATCATTTCTTCAATGCCCACCAGCACATCTACTTCCCCTCTCTTCTGTGGTGTCTCTGGCAGCCTGCATCAGGGAGCACAAGCTCAGCATGAGGTCCCTGTCCCACACCATCCCCACAGGGCTGCAGCCCGCCCAGGCAGCTGGGGGTGCCCAGCTCCATGGAATGGCACTGTACCTTCACTGGGACAGGAGTGCACATCCTGCTGGGATTGGTGCTTCAGTCCAGGCAGCAGGAAAAGTCCAGGCAGCATGAACAGCTCAGCACTGACACATGGAGCGGAGAGCAAGTGAGAAGTGACCACTGGCAGCAGGTGAAGGGTGCACTGTGCTCGTTTCCAGGGCCTGGAAGTTCCATCTGAAACACTCTGGGAGCTGTGGTGTCACAGGAGTTCTGGGACCACTCCGCAGTGGGAGACAGGGATCACAGAATGATGGAATCCTTGAATGGTTTGGCTTGGAAGGGACCTTAAAAATCATCTCGTTCCAACCTGAGCTATCTCCCACCAGACCAGGTTGCTCAGGGCCCCATCCAACCTGGCCTTGGGTGTTGCTGGGGACGGGGCATCCACAGCCTCTCTGCACTGTGGGATCACCACCCTCACAGTAAAGAACTTCTTCCTATCATCAAATCCATTCCAACTCTCAGTTTGGTCCCATTACTCCTTGTCCTGTCACCGCAGTTCCTGAGGAAGAGCTGCTCTCCTGCTTCCCTGGAGCCCCTTCACACACTGGAAAGGTTCTCTGAGGTCTCCACACAACTTTCTCTTCTCCAGCTCAACACCCCCAACTTTCTCAGCCTTTCCCCTTAGGGAAGGTGCTCCAGCAACTGCATGGCCTCCCCTGGCACTCAGCAGCCTCCCTGGGAACAACAGGGGACATCAGCCACGGGGGTGTCCAACAACCCAGGGAGGGCACTGGCCTTGGGAATTGCTAAAGCCTGGGAGCTCTGAGATTCCCAATGTCATGGAGAGAGGAGGTGAAAATGAACAGGAGCAGTGCAGGGAGCCTGAATGGCAGAGCAGGAAAGCTGGTGATCCTGGGTGCCTGTGGAGTGTTTGAGGAGGGTTTCATGATGCCCCTGGTATCTCTTTCTGGGCTGTGGGAACGTTTCAGGTGGAGGAAGTCCAGAGGAACATTTTTGATCAGCGATGTGTAGAAAATGAGCTTTGGAAGAGGTAGAGGTTGAATTTTCTTAGGATAGGAAAGGAAGAAGATGGTTTAGTTTTGGGAAAGAGAAGCCAAGCAAACTGCTGCCAGATCATGGTGTTGCCCTCTGGGCAGCTCGTGGGGACTCTCCAGGCTCTGCAGCAGGCAGCAGGCCAGGGCAAGAGGGAAGTGTGCAGAATCCCTTGGCTTTTGACTTGGTCACCTACTCATGGATAAAATCAAAACACTTCATGGGCTCTGAGGCTGTGAGAGGGCCTGTCTTGGCCTGGGGCAGGGCAGCCTTTCTCTGGGATGTGCCTCTGTGCTCTGTCACACAGCTCTCTCCAGTGTCCCTTTGGTGGCCTCCAGCCTGGCCTCAGCACCCACCTTGGGCTGCTCCCCAACTCCCAAAGCCCCTCAGCAGCTCCTGGCTGGAAATGCCAGCAGCCTTCAAAGCCTCTGCTCTGCAGGCCTGATTCCTTGGGGACTTTGTCTCTTAGAAGAGACAGCAAGGAGCAGAGCAGGCTTAAGGCGGGTCCTGCTGATGCTCTCTCTCAGGATGGGGCACAGGGCATTTGTTAAATATTATTAACAAAACTGCAAAGGTTGTGAGGAAGCTGTGGGCCAAGTGGCAAGGCAGGGGTGGAGTAAAGCAGTGGCAGCAGGAGGTTGTGGTGCTGGAGTGCTGGGAGGTGCAGCCCCCCTGGGTGTGCCCCCATCCCTGGGGGAGCTCCCCTGGCACGGCTGCCCCGGGCTGGGGGTCCCTGTGCACGGGGGTCCCCCTGAGCCAGCCCTGGCCCTGGGCACTGCTGGTGTCCTGGGCTGTGCAGAGAGGTGTCCCCAGAGCAAAGCTGTCACCAGCACAGAGGGGGCTCTGACACGAGTGGCCCCTGCAGTGAGGCCACCAAATCCTGCTCAGTGACTCCTGCTCAGGGCATGGGGATGTTCTTTAGCTTCACAATGCCTCAGCAGCTGGATTTCCTCTTTTTCTGTGCAAGAGTGATTGTGGCCCAGATAAGCGCTCCTTGAACCAAGGAGAAAGGTATAAAGATCAACACAGCATGTTTTTTAGAATTTCTGTGTAATTTCTATGTGGATTTACCCTGCCCTGACTCTGTGTACAGCGCTCATCAGACCTTCAGCTGAAATCTCCAGGTTAAAGTTGGCAAGCCCTTAGCAATGATTTAGTGGCACAGGGGTGCTTTTTGTATTGCAACATGAAATTCTGAGGTATAAATTAATCAGCTGTTTTTGTTGTGTTAGCACTGAGATTTTGGGTCAGCAGGCTGATTGCAGAGCCCTTGCTTGTCAGGGTGAGGTGTCTGCAAACCCCACACAGAATACAGCACTCAGACCAATCTTCCCTTGAGCGTGGTTGTTTTCTTTCATTCCTTTCCTCCTGCCCTAAGCCATTGCTAGAATGTCACAGTGAAAATAGAACTGAGGCAGTTGTTCACTCATAACATGTTCTGGTTTGTTTTGTTTCTTCTGCAAGGCTGGGCAAGGTGGATGTCGATGCAAATTCATTCACGTCCCAGGAGCTCAAAAAGGCCTTGGCTAAAATGAAGGAAAGTGAGAAAGCAGAAAGGAAGGTGAGTTCCCAGTTTCTAAAGCAGTGCAGGGATGTGAACACATCCCATGTTACACATTGCAGAAATACAGTGGTTAAAGAGATTGCTTGGAAAATACTGTGCGAACTAATCTGGTGAATATGGACCTAGAATACCTTTGCTAACCTACTGGTGATACTGTTACCTGGCTTTTCTGTACTGTTCTGTGGTTCTGTGAAGGGTTTGGGTTGGAAAGGACCTTAAAGCCCATCTTGCTTCATCCCCTGCCAGGGGCAGGGACACCTTCCACTGTCCCAGGGTGCTCCAAATCCCATCCAGCCTGGCCTTGGACACTTCCAGGGATGGGGCAGCCCCAGCTTCTCTGGGCAGTGTAATTTATCTGTTCAACTGCTGCTTGATTCACAAAAATGTCTGCAGACCCCGAAGTGGACTGGATTGCAGCATGATGGTGTTTGTAAAGGGAGTTACTTTGCCTTTCACTACCCTCCTTGATTACTGTTTCCAACCTCATGCCCTGGATAGCAAAACCCAAATGGCCATGGTGAAGCATGAGCTAAAGTTTCCTTACACAGGCTCCAGGTTGCCTGTTTAGTTACAAATAATCCACAACCCAAAGCAAAATAGGAGAGATGATGTGTGACTCACCAGGTGGATCACAGCCTCTTTCCCCTCTCCCCCTCAGCAATATTTCTGTAGGCCCTCACTCCTGCTGCTGCCCTGGTGTTGGCTCAGTCAAAGGAAAACTGAAGTAGCAGTCAAGGCTCTAAAGTTTTGGTGTCACAGAAAGGCTTTTTGTCCCCTTACGTGGTAGCAGGGCATGATTTCTTTTGCTGTGACATGATTTCCATAGCAGCACTGCTGATTGCAGGGCTGCTGGAAGGGGCTGCTGGAAATGAGGATCATTGAAATGCAAAAATTAGTGATACTCTATTAGGTGAAAATAAGCCACATTTTAAAATCCCCTGTTAGAATAGCTTTTGTCCCAGCAACTGGGCTAAAAGCAGCTACATCTAATGGACCTAAAGTATTCCATTTACAGTCACTCCTGCGGAGAGCAAATCCATCCTTGAAGGAACTGTGGCAGAGGAAATCGAGTTACAACGAGCACAAGCCCCTCTGTGCTGCAGCAAAGGCGGCTCGGAGTGCTGGGGCGTTGGGTGTGGTACCTGCGGTAATTGTGGTTGCATTGACAGGGCTCTCACTTCCACTGCTCGCTTGGTTTTCCCCTGGTGGGTCCAACCTTCGGCTGCTGTTCCCACATGGGGAGCAGGACACGTGCAAACCCTCTGGATACAAACCTATCTCGGTATTTGTTTGTGATAAATCCCTTTCAACAGGGCCTTTCTGCCTTTCTCCTGGCCTTGGGGCAGCCCAGCTCCAGCCTGGCCTCTCTGCTTCCTCCATCCCCTGCAGCAGCAGGCTGTGTCCCCAGTGCCACCAGTGCTGATGTTCCTGTGCCTCTGGGGCTCTCTCAGATCCCTGACAGATCCTCTTCCTTCTCACCACATGCTTTTTGTCAGCTCTCTTGGTTCACGGCAGCCCTTGGGGTGCTGTTACTCTGATGGGCCGTGCTCAGGACAGGCTGTCTCCTGGCCAAGCCCTGTGGCACAGCACTTCAGCTGCCCCCAGCTTATCACTGCTCCTCCTGCTTCCCTGTCTGACAGCTTCTGGCTCCACACCTTTCCCTGGGAATTAGAGCCATCCTGGAACAAGTTCAGTGCTTGGGATGGTGAAAGCATCTTTGTCTTGATGTCACTGGTGTGGAGTCACTGGGCACTTCAGGCTGGATGGGACCTCTGGAGCTCTCCAGTTTCCAGTTCCAGGCAGGTTCAGCTGTGGGATCAGGGAGGTGGCTCAGGGCCTTTTGCAGTCAGGTTTTGAGAACATCCACTTGCAGGCCAACAGAGAAAGCAGTGCTGCTGCCTCTGGGCCTGGTGTTGAGCTGGAAGGATGTGGGACATAGAAATGGTGTCAAAGTGGTGTGTAGACATAGAAGTGGTGTGCAGTTGGTGTATAGGCCTAGAAGTGATGCACAAATGGTGTGGAAATGGTGTACAGAGCCCTAGTGCTCACTGGTTCTGTGGGTATCTCACAGGTAACTGGGTTCCTGGGCTTCTCAGAAGGACCCTCCAGCATCTGTGATGCACAGCAGTAAATCCATTGGCACAGACAGCCGTATTCCCCTTGTAAATCTGGGGCTGGTGTTCCTTTCTGTCTGTCTTGTCTCTCTCCATCTCCTCTCTTCATGTCTGATTTCCTCCTTCTGTTTTCAAGGCCCGAGAGGAAGAGGTGAGGAAGAAGTTCCGGCCCATAGAGCAGCTGAAGGAGGAGTTTGAAAAGCTGAACATGAAGATGGAAACAGATTATGAAATTATGGTTAAATTAATCAGCAAATTCAACAGCTCTGCCTCCACGCTGGATGAGAAAGTGGCGGCGCTTTATGATCTCGAATATTATGTTCACCAGGTAACAAGAATGCCTCAGTAACTGCCGTGTAAAATCCAGGGGATACGCTGTCATAAACGGGGTTTTATTTTTCTTATCGGTATCAGGTAATACAAATTGCTCAATTACCATAATCCTGGGACAATAACAGACAGCAGAGGGCTAGTGCAGGCTTATTTTATATCCAGGTTTGAATTAATCGTCGCTCGTGCCAGGAGCCAGCAGTATCCTAGGGGCTGCCTGATTTGTTTTCTCTTCTCAGGCTGCTTTTCTTGTCCTCTCTTTTTCCTCTTTTATCTGCTTAATGTTACCAAATGGGGTTTTAGCTGCCGTTTTTGGGTAAGTAGAGTGGTGGCTGCTAAGAAAATAATTATTTCCTTGCTGCTTCCGTGGAAAGCTGCTGTGGTTGGGGGTAGGTGCCCTTACATCAGTTCACAGAGAATGTCTTTGTACCAGGGAAGGTGACAGCCACCCAAAACCCCCTGCTTTGTCTTGGTGTGAGTAAGCAGTGGCATGTAGAGCCTCACTGTGCTAATTAGCTCTGTGTGAGGGTGAACATATTTCCTGACATCTCTCTTCCTCGGGTTTGTGCTCACACTTTCCCCCCCTCCCTCTGATGTCTCTTGCTCTGCTTTCATCTCACACATTTCTGCCTCCCCTTGGTTGCAGCTGCAGGCACAGTGCTCTCCTCCCCTGGGCTTGGTGCCTTCCTTGGTGGCACCCCTGGGTGGGGGTCTGGGCATCGAGGCTCTGCTCTGCCTCCTGGGAAAGGACTCAGCTTCTCCCTCCCCAGGAACTGGGAGAGCCTGGAGTGCACTGGGAGAGTTTCCAGTGTCACTTTATCATTTCAGAGGGTGGGTGGGACAACTGGGAGGTGCCAGTGCAAGCCCTTTCCCTGGAATGGCACTTGTTCAACCAAATGTGGTATTTTGGGGGCAGGTAGCTGAAGTGTAGCTGCTGAGAGAGGGAGTCCATGTGCCAGATGATAAAAGTGTTATTTTCAGGGCTGTTTGTCTTGAATTTCCACACTAAATCTCTTGTGGGCATGCAGAGGCTTCCTTGCTGTTTGTTCTCCCTGCTTTTGTGTCACTGAATCTGTGTGACTCAGAGAATGTGTGAAGAATGGGTGCCCAAAGAGCTGCATGTTTACACTCAGGGCTAATCTTGCCTGATTAAGGGTGCCAGAGCATCAGGTCAGTGTGCTAAAAAGCAACCCCCAAACACCGGGGGATGCTTTGGATTCCAGCATAACGGTCTGGACTATCCCAGCAGAAAATCCTTGCAGCACAGGATAGGGCAAACAATTTCAGAATGGTGAGAGGAGCAGGGACTGGAGCATCAAAGGGAAGCACATGCAGCATCAAAGGGGTCAGAGAGGGGGAATGGCAGGGAGGCTGGCGGGAGCACAGAGGGCTCCTTTGTGCGCTGATCACAGCGCTGCTCTGTGCCCGCGCTGCCGGGGCAGATGGCTGGGCAGCACCTTCTCGTCAGGCAGGAAGCTGATAAGAAATATGACTTGTCTCTAAGCCAGCATGGCTTTTCCTCCTCTTTCTTCTTCCAGTCAGTTGAATGCGTCCAGAGCATTATCTCTGCTTGGGACTGACTTTAGCAGCACTGGCTTAATGTAATTACTGAGCAGCAGCCAAAGCACGCTTGTGCCGCATAACCCTGCGAGGGCTGAACTGTCAGGAGCTGAACTGAACTCCTCTGCAGCGAGGCACAGCCGTGCCCTGGGAGGCTGGGGATCCTTGCAGCTGTGGGTGGGCCCAGGCCACACGTGGGAGCACTGATGGCTTTGCTGGTGCCACCTTCCCCAGCCTCGTGCCACGGCTTTTCGGAACTGTTGGGCTCCCGGCCATCCTGCTGCTGCCTCGGGCCACGGGGTGCCCTGCCGAGTGGAAAACGCCGTGCCCTGCAGGGTGTGCAAGCAGAGGATGCTCCCTGCCCTGTGCCGTGGTCACGAGCACCCCTGAGCAGCAGAGTGGGAGCAGCTCGTGCCCCAAGCGCGCCCGGGCAGCGGAGCGGGAGCCGTGGCCGCTGCCGAGCCCGGGAGGAGATGCTCTCTCCTGCTATTGAGGAGTCGGCCCAAGGGCTCTGTGTTTGCTCAGCTTTTGGTTGCCAGCTCTGGTTTGCTTCTCCTGAGTCACAATTCAGCTTGGCGTGTTCGGGAGCCCGTCTTGGGGAAGGAGCAGGAGGCTTTGGCTTGCTGGGTTATCTGTAAGGCATGAAACCCACATGCAAATGTGGAGAGGGCAGAGCGTAACTCAGAGACAGCATTCACGGTGCTTGCACAGCACTGTGCGGAGCCAAGACCCGTTCTCAGGCACTGCAGGCTCTTTCTCTCAATTATTTACTCTCCTTATCTTCCTCTTCCCTCTCCTCTGACATGCTACACCGTCTCTCTCTGCTAATTTTCTCTCCATTGCATATGGTTGACATGCTGCTTTCCCTTGCTCTTGTTTTCTAACGTTTTCTCTCTCACCTTCCCTCCCTATTTTCTTTCTCCTCCAATTCAAACCTGCTCCCTGAATAACTGCTGTCATATTTGCTCTTCTCCCATCTCTCTCTCTTTGCCTGTGTACTTTACTCAAGAGCTCTTTTGATCTTTGGTGTTTCTTCTGTGCCGATTTCAGTGGACTGAAGCGAGGTAGGAGCTGCTGCCTCACAGCATCTGCTGCTCCCCAGAGAGGTTAATACCTTCAAGTTGTTAAGTTTGGGGATTTTGTTGGTTTTAAAACGGTGAGTGAGGGAAGGAGCTCTCACAACAGACTCTGGTTAAAAAAGATAAACACGTCTTCAAAATAAGCTTTACAGCACAATTTATATTCTGCAGCTGAGGTGTCTCACTGGCGCTGGGCTGGCATGAAGCACTCTGGTGCTGGTGAGGTTACAGCAATGGCTGGTTTTACCATGCTGGATGCAAATTCCTGCCCATCCATACATTCCCTCTCGTGCAGAAGTCAATGTCTGATGCCAGCACTAAACCAGTTTTTACAGAGGCCCCGCTGGCAGCTGAAATTGGGTTGCTGCATAGATTTCTTTGTAGACAAAGATGGGTCTGCAGAAAAGTGAGAGTTCTGGCAGGTCTGGTGTATTGGGACAGTTAAAAGAAAAGCATCTGAAAGGATACAAAAGCTGCTGCAAATCCTGAATCAGCCCCAGCAGAGCTGCAGAGTTCAGCTTTGCAGAGGGACAGCAAGTGGTGGGTATTGTCCCATTGGGGAGCAGAGACGAGCTGGAGCTCCCCAGGTCCTGCTTTGGTTGGTAACGACATACCTGTAGGACTCAAAGCTTCTTCCTTCTCTTGGGTACCTGAAATATCTGCCTTAGAGCCAGTTCTGATGCAGGTACATGGTTGAGATAAATATAACCCTGAGCATGAAGTCATGGACTGGAAGAGCGTCCCAGCTGGGGTGCAGTGCCCGAGCCCGACGTGCCCTGCACGGCTTGTGGTGTTTGTCCTGTCCCAGCCCAGCAGGGCTCAGTTTGCCTGGCTGATATCTCATTTTTATATTCTGTTTCCATCTGCCAACAATTGCTGTTGTCTCCCTATCTTTCAGGGAGGAGAAATGTCGAATTTCTAAACCTGACTTTTTTATGCAAGCAGTTCTGAGCGTTCATCAGATCCACTTTTAAACTGAAAAAGAAATCATTGAATACCAAAATGCATCGATTTGACTTTGGACTGAATTTTGTACTTGAAGCACTTTGTGCTGCTTCTCTAAATTTTGTCTGCAAGCATTCAGAGCCTTTTCTGATCTCCTCTCCAAGAGCAGATGCCCGCTGGGACTGTGCCTGGCTAACCCCTGATCCAGTTAGAGCCAGAGGCTCATGAATCCCCACCATGTGTAAAGTTTTCCCTAGTGGCAGTTAATCCATTACTGTTTGCTTAGAAAAGTCATTGCTGGGGCTGCCCCGTGGGGCAGCTCCTGGCTGACCCCTCCAAGCAGGGACTGGCTTTTTCTTTCCTTGGCCATGTGAAGCTGTTGATGGTGCTCATGGAGAACTCCCAGAACTGGCCATGCTCCTCACTCTGATGCTGCCCATGTGCCCTGTTGGTGCTGACAGGCTCCTAAGCATCCCTGACTCCTGGTGCTACAATTACAGCATCAATTAATTAATTGCATTTGCAAAACATGCAATTCCCTGGGTCCCCAGTAAAGGCCTGCTCAGGTGAGAGAGCAAAGAGCTGAAGTTTTTTAGCATCAGCTGATGTACTGAGTTTTTGACACCACCTGAATTACCAAAAACCGTGTCAAGAGCAGTTTTGATAGCTGTAATCAAAGTATTTGAGTTTGCAGGGAGCCTGCTGAGTGTGACAATGTCCTCCCTGAGGACTCGGTGCCTGTGCAGCCGCGATGTCGCCGCTCGCGGGCAGGACCGTGTGGAACTCAGCCACAGCCCTTCTCCCTGAGTTTGGAATTCCTTTTAAAACTCTGTGCTGGTTAGACCAGGAGGGAAGGGATGCTGTGCTGTCTGAAGGGCTGTCTGTGTGCTGATGGCACCTGCTGTCTCCCAGGTGGACAATGCCAAGGATTTCCTGTCCATGGGAGGGCTCCGGCTGGTGATCGAGGGGCTGAACAGCAGCGAGGCCGTGCTGAAGGAACACGCTGCCTTTGTCCTGGGAGCTGCCCTGTCCAGGTGAGACCCTGCCCCACGTGTGCTCTGTGCCCCTCCTCATCTCTCTTGCTTTATTTCTGATAGCAGAGACTGACAACTTCTCATGTCCTGTGACACACCACAGAGTCTTCTCCCCAAAAATTGTCTCTCTCCTGCCTAGCCCTTGCAACAGCCCTTACCCTGGATCTTCTCAGCTCCTCCTCATCTTGCTCATTAGCATAGCCAGAAGTAATTTGGTGTCAAATCTGTGACTGCTTCTTGATTTCCCTGGGCTCCTTGTTCATACAAAGTCTGGCAGGGGGGAATAATTCTGCCTCCCCTCCTCTCCCCTTCACAGTCATGTCTGGGGGAAGATGTGGAGGAGGGTGCAGTTATGAGCACCCCAGTGAGTACCTTTGTTCCTCCTCTTCCTTGCTCCTGGGCTGCTTTAGCATGGCAAGATGCTGATTTGAGCAGCTCCCATGGTCTCTGGAGCAGGTTTGAGCCCCATGGACATGTGCCTCTGGCACCAAAGGGGTGTCCATTAGACAGGGGTCAGGAATTTTGACCAGCAGCCAGAATCCAGAGGAGACTGCCCTGCAGCATGTTTGAGGTTCATGGGAAGGAGCCCAGTCTGTCTCGTGCTGGGGCATCACATGTAGTGCTGCAGGAGTGCTCAAGTGTTTTCTTGTGGGCTCCATGGGTTTTCTTGAGGCCCTTTTTTGATTTATGGGGTTTTGGGCTTTGCAGGGGGTCTGTTACATACTCAAAGGTCCAGAGCCTTTAGAAATGCATTGGATGGACCCAAACTTCAGGATCAGCAGTGCAGAGTGAAAATTGAAGGTCAGGACTGTTTTATCTACATATTTCTACACCTAAAAATACAGTCACCTTCTCCAGCATCATAAATTATTTATGAGTTAGTGTAATGCATGGTCCACAGACCTGCATTGATTTGGCAATCTTGTATACAGTGCAGTTAGCCCTCAGCATGTGTGAAGTAATACAGCTTTGTGGACAGGAGCAGGCTCCCAGATTTACACTAGGAAAGGATTCAGCTTCTAGTCTGAGACAGAGCCTGACTTGCTGATGACAGGAAGATACATCAGAGACACACACCTACTCTTCATATCCTGGTGTATCTTAATCTTTGAAACAATAGTGGAGTGGTTTCCTCAGGTTCTTTAGTAGCACAATTATATGTTTCATACAGAAAAATCATGCAAAGGGTCTGGAAACATTTGCATGTAACTTGTGAAATGACTGGGGCTGTTAAAGAGCTTATGTCCAGATGTAGCTGACCTGCCATGGTCAAGACTCCAAAAATTCCTTGTCTCAGGATACATGACCGTGTAGCAGTGGCCACAAGAGTCACACTTCTCTGGAGTATTCCTCACTCGAGTGCAAACGCCTTCTTTGGACAGAACCTCTCAGTGGATGTGACAACATTGTACTGCTGCTTTGGAAACTTGCAGACCTTTTTTCTTTGAAGGACATTCTGGCAGATGGTGATTTGGAGTGGTTTGGATGATACATTGTCTGAGAGCTGTGTTCCAAAATATGAGGAGTGTTATGCCTGGGTTTGAGTTTGCTTTTTTTCCCCTTGCTGTGCTTAAGCTTTCTCAGTAGACACCTACATGCCAACTTGTCTGCTGTGTGCTCTCTGCTTAATTCGTTTGTTCATACATTTTCTCAGCTTACTCTATGCTCTAGTTAAACTGTCAGGGGCATTTCAGGTACTTCACACAGCGTTTTCTGTTTTTCTGAGGGCTTGTTGTTTGTTTCCTTCACTCATGGTTGTTCCTAGGAGCCTCGGCTAGGTGGTAGGACTTTCCAGTGCATTCCCAGGGGTGTCACAGCTCACTGGGCTGTAGGGACATGATCTGCTCTGTGCTTGTGTGCCTGGGGCTGGTGTCAGATCCTGTGCTGGATGCTGAGCTGTGCCTGGGAAGAGGCAATGGTCTGCTGCTCACCAAATGGGTCTGTGGCCACCTCCCAGTTCTCTTCAGCCAGGCTGGCTCAGGCCAGTGGTTTCAAGCCAGGCAAACCTTCCCAGAGGGAAATCAGGGCATGATGGTAGCAGCTCCACAGGCTGGCATGGGAGGTCAGTAAGTCCTGGCACAGCTCAGTGTGGAAGAGGGAGTTTGGCATTGTCTGTAGATGAGAGTTTGCAGGAGGAAACCACTGGACACAGCGATTTCAGACATGCTTGGGTCACATCCAGAACTTCTCAACTCTAAAAATACCCAGGCCTTCTCCAGATTTGCATTTTCCTTAACTCCTTTCAGGTAGTGAAGCAGGTAAGGGATGGAGCAACCCACTTGAGCACCCAGGTCCTGCCTGCCCGTGGTCCTGCCAGGAGCTGGCTCAGAGCTGTGGCTGTGCTGAGAGCCCTTTGCAGTGAAGGGTTTTCCAGGGGATCAGCATCTTGAGCCAGCAGGCCAGGTGGCTGGCCAAGCCTTGGATCAGCAAAGGCAGGAGGAGGAGAAGGCACAACAGGGCCAGCTCAGGATTTCTCCTGCTTGATCTTGCTCCCATTTATTTGGCTTAAGCCAGACTTGAAAAGCAGCCATAGCACAGCATGATTTGGGCCTCAGGGCACAGGGTCCTGGGGTCCAGCTGCCAGGATCTGACCTCCTGGCATCCATCTGTCTCTGAGCCTCTGCCACAGGAGAGGCAGATTGCTTCACCTGATAGGGAAGAAATCAAGGTTTCATCTCATGTTTCTCTTATATGTCCTTCGGTTTAGGCATTTGGGTTTAAATGGCTGAGTCTGTGACCAAATCAAACATCATTCCATCTGGTGGAGTTCTCTGAGCAGTGCCCTTATTGCAAGTCTAAAACCTCATCGCAGTCTTACTGTTTTTAAACCTTTAACAAAATGTTTTCCATTCAGCAGTTTGCAAAAGTAAACTTCATTTGAACAATCCTCAAGTGCTCTGATTGCAAATAAAAGTTAAATGCACTAACAAAAATAATTGCTAGGCATGTGGGGTTGTACATTTAGGTATCCATAATTCACTAACACTATATGCCAATACACAGCATTATCTGGATTTCCAGTGATTGCATTAGCATAAAAGCATGTTAGCATTTATCCTGTGGTACTAACATTTAAATATATATAAGTATGAAATATTAAGATCCAGCATTTTGGAGGCAAGTGAAACTACTGTCTGTAAAATGTTCTTGTGTATTTTGAAGGTACACTCCAGTATCTTTGGATGACAATCAGCATTCGCACCATTGGGTCCAAACATTACAAAAATGTCAATGTTTTATGCAAAGAGGAGCTATATTAAGCTAAAAAAGATTGCTGATGAGAGAAGTGTCTTCTGATGTCCTCTGAGCTATTTACAGGCAGCATCTCCCTTTGTTTGTGGCACAGCCAGGCCTCTGTGCAATCTGTATCTCCTGTTTCACAAGACTGGGAATGTTAGCCAGAAAGGATTATGCTTGTGATTAAACCTCCATTTTAAAAAACTTTACCTACAGGAAATGTTTTTCCACACCAATAATTTGAACATTTTAGTATTTTGCAATAAAAGGATTTTTGTAATCCGTTTAGAAGGGGAATAATAATTTATGTTGAATGCCTTCTTGAAGCTTTATCCCAAGTGCTCCCCGTGTGCTTAGGGGTGAGTTGGAGGTGAGGACAGAGACAAGTGAAGTCATGGGACCTTCAGGGTAAAGGGGAGCAGTTTGTATTTCATGGGAGAAGGCAGAAGGCTCAGATGGTGAGGTTTTGGCCTGGCCAAAGTGGGAACCTGGCAGGGCAGCCACTTGTGCAGCTGCAGTGTGAGACTCGTGGCATTTAAAGACTCACGTGCTGTTCCAAAGGGGTGACCAGGGACAGGATGAACCACTGATGGTCCAAGCTGGCATCTGCCACATGTCCTAGCAGGGCACAGGACAATCCCAGCACAGCCTCTGTCCACAAGCCCAGCACTGCTGAGGTCTCAGTGTTCCCTTTTGGCCCTGAGTGCCAAAACAAATGTCACAGGACTTGTAAGGGCTTGGGAGTAAACTCATCACAGGTGATAACTCAAGCATCATCTTGCAGCAGCACACAAGAGTTTTGTAGAGGTGGATTGTCTTAACCATTTCCCAGAGATTAAACCCCTTAAAGGATGACCATGTGCATCCTGAACATCCCATTCACTGTTATTCAGGTTACCCAGCTCTAAGGCTCATTCAGAGCTTGCCCCACTTTGGTAGAACAAAGAGAGGCATAAAATGTGTTTGTTTCTCCAGCTGAGTCTCAGAGAAGCTCCCTGAGCAATGGGCTCTGTTCCCTGCTGCTGTGCTGGGGTGTCCAACAAAGCTCAGCTCATGGGGTCCACCTGGTTTTGGTTCTGCTTTCCCATTTTTGAGGGAGAAGGGATGGGGCACTGCTGTCTCCTTGCTCTGTCCATCAGGACCTTGATGGTGTCCATTCTCCCAGGGCTCACGACTTCCCTGCTCTGTTGGAGAAGCAGCAGCTTCTTCAGGGTGCCTCTGTCAAGAGGAAAGAGCTTCCACCAGATTTAAGGGTTTTGAGTTAGGTCCAGCCATGCATTGAAACTGGTTGGTGCTCACTGATGTTAAATAACACTAAGGCCCAAGCAATAAACCCAGGAAAAGTAAAATTAAAGACCTTGCTTCGATGCTGTCTTGTAAGGACATAAGAATTTCTGTGCAGAGAAATAAATCTGGTTAGCTTAACAAGCACTGTCCCTACCCATTTATTTCCAATCCATCTTCATCCCTTCCTCCTCCAGCTTCTCCTTTTACATCCTGCAGTATTTGCCCATCTCTTTATCCATTTTCCCTGATTTTTTCAGTGGCCCTGTTTGCCCACACCATGTTTGCCATCTCCCAGTTGCAGTCATTCCAGCTCCGCTCCTTGCCTGCTTATAATTTCTTGCTTTGTAGATTGTCTCTTCTATTTTTATTTGAACTCCTGACTTGTGTGGAGTTATCAGCCTCACTGCACTTAATTTCAAATTAATTTGATTGGGTCACCTCAATTTTTTTTCTGTAATGATAATGAACTCAACCTATTTAGCCTTTCCCCATTATGAATAACCTTAACAAAAACTGCAGTGCAGGATAAATGGGTGTTTCATCATTGTGGTTAATTACACAGAAGAATGAATCCCTAAACATTTTTCAGCCTCTGAAATCTAACAAGGAAGTGTAATTAACAATTAAAGAGTAAACTGCCATCCTTGTGCTCTCGGGAAGACAGGGAGAGAAGAGTCTAGAATCCAAGGCTTGCTCCTGGATTTTTGGGGAGCTGAAATGCAGAGGGAATGCTGATGGCTGGAAGTGGCAGAGGGTGGGGGTCTGGTCCTTGTCCTGTGCCAGATGTGTTATCCCCAGGTGCCTGCAGCTGCTGGAGAATGGACAAGGTGGGACGGGCAGGTCTCAGCCTGAGGGACTGGTTTTAGGCTGAGGATGTTGTCCTCTCTGTGGGAATTCTGCAGCAAGTTCTCTGGATTGGGCTGGTGGTGGGAGAGAGCACAGGGAGGTCAGGCAGTGAGGGATGGTCAGGCAGGGAGGGATGGTCAGGCAGGTCAGGCAGCGAGGGATGGTCAGGCAGGTCAGGCAGCGAGGGATGGTCAGGCAGGTCAGGCAGCGAGGGATGGTCAGGCAGGTCAGGCAGCGAGGGATGGTCAGGCAGGTCAGGCAGCGAGGGATGGTCAGGCAGGTCAGGCAGCGAGGGATGGTCAGGCAGGTCAGGCAGCGAGGGATGGTCAGGCAGGTCAGGCAGCGAGGGATGGTCAGGCAGGTCAGGCAGCGAGGGATGGTCAGGCAGGTCAGGCAGCGAGGGATGGTCAGGCAGGTCAGGCAGCGAGGGATGGTCAGGCAGGTCAGGCAGCGAGGGATGGTCAGGCAGGTCAGGCAGCGAGGGATGGTCAGGCAGGTCAGGCAGCGAGGGATGGTCAGGCAGGTCAGGCAGCGAGGGATGGTCAGGCAGGTCAGGCAGCGAGGGATGGTCAGGCAGGTCAGGCAGCGAGGGATGGTCAGGCAGGTCAGGCAGCGAGGGATGGTCAGGCAGGTCAGGCAGCGAGGGATGGTCAGGCAGGTCAGGCAGCGAGGGATGGTCAGGCAGGTCAGGCAGCGAGGGATGGTCAGGCAGGTCAGGCAGCGAGGGATGGTCAGGCAGGTCAGGCAGCGAGGGATGGTCAGGCAGGTCAGGCAGCGAGGGATGGTCAGGCAGGTCAGGCAGCGAGGGATGGTCAGGCAGGTCAGGCAGCGAGGGATGGTCAGGCAGGTCAGGCAGCGAGGGATGGTCAGGCAGGTCAGGCAGCGAGGGATGGTCAGGCAGGTCAGGCAGCGAGGGATGGTCAGGCAGGTCAGGCAGCGAGGGATGGTCAGGCAGGTCAGGCAGCGAGGGATGGTCAGGCAGGTCAGGCAGCGAGGGATGGTCAGGCAGGTCAGGCAGCGAGGGATGGTCAGGCAGGTCAGGCAGCGAGGGATGGTCAGGCAGGTCAGGCAGCGAGGGATGGTCAGGCAGGTCAGGCAGCGAGGGATGGTCAGGCAGGTCAGGCAGCGAGGGATGGTCAGGCAGGTCAGGCAGCGAGGGATGGTCAGGCAGGTCAGGCAGCGAGGGATGGTCAGGCAGGTCAGGCAGCGAGGGATGGTCAGGCAGGTCAGGCAGTGAGGGATGGTCAGGCAGTGAGGATGCAGTGGCTGAAGGGGCCGTGTTGGGCCCCCCATCACAGGTGGGCAGCGAGCGCACCCGCACGGCTCCCCAGCACTGGGTTCTCCCAGCCATCCTGGGGCTCAGGCAGGTGGCCTTGTCCTTGTGTGTCCTTCCCACAGCTGGGGGGGCTCCCAGAGCCTGCAGGCTCTCACCAGTCCCCAGCTGCTGCTGCTGCAAGAGCTGTGGGAGGTGTCCTGCCCCGCGGACACAGCCCCACAGAGCAGCCGGCGCTGCCCGGGGCCGTGACAGGGGTTGGGAGCACTGGGAGGCTGCTCCAGCAGAGCTTTAGCAGGGAGGGAAAGACTCAGCACAGCCAGGTCATGCATTATATAAAACATGTTGTTTCTGTCTCATCGTGTTTAGTAAATGCTCTCTGCTAAAGTCTTTGCGTTATTGTGGTGGTTTCCATTTAAAATACATGTTCAGACTGGTTACCTAATCACTTTCTGCCAAAAAAAACCAGGCAAAATTTGCTGTTTCTCAGTGCAGACCTGCTGGACACAACATGTATTCCTCTGTCTCTTCAGCCACTATTTATTCATCCTTCTTGATCTCTACAACTCCCTGGCAGGTGGGTGGAGCCAGGCAAGGGTCGATCTCTTCTCGAAAGTAACAAGATAGGACAAGAGGAAACTGCCTCCAGTTGTGCCAGGGGAGGTTTAGATAAGGGAAAACATTTTCACTGAAAGGGTTGTGAAGCTCTGGAACAACCCTGGAGGGGTTTAAAAGCCATGCAGATGTGGCACTTAGGGACATGGTTTAACAGTGAACACGGTGGTGTGAAATTAGTGGTTGGACTTGATGATCTTAGATGTCTTTTCCAACCTGAATGATTCCATGATTCTGTGTTTTCTGTTTATCCTTTCTACTACAGCCTGTGCTCTCAGCTAATGGTTTCACAAGCTTCAAGGATTTTCCTCCCTAACCAGCTACATTATTTCCCTGACCTGCTGTGACTTTCCCACGTCTTGGCGAGTTCTCCACATTCCCTCCAAGCGATAGGTGCAAAACACTCCTCAAAGAGGAGGCCTCTGCATCTGCTCTTTCATCAGGGTGTGCAGGAGGCTGAGGCAGCCCATTGTTCTGTGTTTCAGGAGGGAGGTTGAGAAAATGCATTGAATAGAACAAAGAAGGGAAGAATGGGAGATGAACAATGGGAGTGGGAAATGCAGGATCCAGCCTCAGTGAGGGACCTGCTTCCTGCAGGGTTTGGGGTGGACAGCACTGCCCCTTTACGATTACAGCTATTGTCTGAGCTCCTCTGGGAGGATGCAGATCCCATCTCTTCCTCTGTGGATCCTGCTGTGTGCACCCTCCTACCTCTTCCTGATTGTGGCTTTTGTTGGATTTAATTGCTGGCAGGCTGTACACAGCAAGCAGGCAAAGCCAGCTTTGGGGGCTGAATGGCAGAATCAGGCTGTCAGAGGGTGTTGGGGGGGCTGCCCTTAACCCTCGTGGTGTCTGTTCTGGATTTGGCCTTATTTGCTCCCCCACCCTTCCCCTTGCACTGAGGGGAGGCCAGCAGAGCTTTCATAGGAGGAAAAATAACACCTGCCACCAGCTGCAGGCTTCCATGGCATCCAGAAATGGCCTTTGGCTGTCCTGACTGAAGAGGGATCAGGCTCCAGCAGGGTACCTTGTTTCCAGGTTGACATCTTCCAGCCTACCTGTTCTCTTGATACAGTGCTTTGATAAGGTTTTTCTCATCTGTCTATTCATGTGCTTAAAGATTCATTGAAACATGTGATTATTCATCCACGAAGACAGTTCCTCAGGCCTTCCACCAGATTGCTGCCAACCTCATCCCCTTCGAGGCTCTCCAGGTGTTTGAATGGGATGATGAGAGAAAACAACAGCTTACTGGAAATTATCTCTTTCTGAAGAAACTTGTCATCACTGTTAACTACTTGCTCTTCCCTCAGGTGCTGACATTCTGTGTCTTCTTGTGAGCTGGGTTTTGATGTCCCTTTGTTTTAGATGATCTTTTTTCTGCTTGAGAAGAGATGTCCGTCAGAGGCCCTTGGAGCCGCCTGGCTTGTTTCGGAAGGGGAGGACTGCCTTGGCTGCCTGAGCACCGTGCAGCCCTCTGAGCTCTGCTGCTCAGGGCAGCTGCCTGTGGCCACCCAGCATCCCCAGGGAGCTGGGCCAGTGGGCAGCCCCCTCCTGAGGGGCAGCCTGGGGTCACCAGACGAGCTGCAGGATCGCTGTGGCAGCCGTCTCCCACCGAGGCTGGGCCCCCGTTCCACTGCGTGAGCCCAGAATAGATTTGAAAACTAATTTGCTGCTCAGAGCATCAATAGAGGTACGTCACCTGTCCTTTCTGCTGCTTTTAATGAGTTTGCAGCCAGTTCCAGAAGGCAGCCATCAAAGGATCTCGTCTTCACTTCCATCAGAAGCCTCGTGCCCCTCAGCGCTCTGCGCTCCCCGCGTCTCACGTCTCCTGTGAATTTAACGCGGAGCACATTGAATAATTTCTTGCAACCATCCTTTCCAGACTCTCTCCTTTTTTGTCTGAATGCCTTGAAAATAAGAGATGGGAGAGAGGAAGGGCTCTTCCCTCAGTGAGGTGGTGTTAGCTGGAGCACAGGCCAGATGTGGGTCATGCTAAATGTCCTGTCACTGCTGCTCTCCACAGTCATGACCCGCTCAGTTATTCCCTCCCAGTGCTCAGCCACACCTGTCCCTTCTGTTAATCATCCTGGAGCTGGCTTTGGGCATCCCTGCCTGCATCAGCCTCGGCTGTCAGCACGTGGGACAACAGCTCTGTGTGGGTGAGGAGGGAGGGACACGCTGGTGCTGCCAGACTGACAGCCTTGGGACAGTGGGCACAGCCCCGTGGTGGCAGTTCCACAGGACAGGTCATTAATCCTTAGCTGCATCTGCTGAGATCAATCATTAGGGCTGTTGCTGGGTATAAACCACCAGATCAACATAGCAATTGCCTTATTGAAGTGGACGTGCAGGCCTGGCTGGTTGGAAAGCCCCCTGGCTGGATTGCAGAGGAGCACAAAGCCCAGGTGGGAACAGTGTGGGGACATGTAAATGAGGTTTCCCTAAGCCTTGAGCAGCTCAGACCTGCCACACACAATGAACCACAAGGGTTCTTGGGTTTTATCTATTTCTGTCAGTGCAACAGGGAGGGCTGAAGAGGGTTTCTGGATTCTGGACCATGCCTGGTGCAGCAGGGTGGCTGCTGGCAGCATCCCCCTGCTCAGAGGCTGCATGCAGGAGCCTGTGTGAGCTCTTCTGCGTGTTGCTTCTCTCCCTGTGGAAGAAGATTGTGTCACGTTTCCATACACACTCTGTCATAAAAGCTCCTAAATATGACTTTAGTTTGTTTGCATGTCTTGCAACGAGCAGGAACTCACCTGAATTGTTTTCCAAATTAATACCCTGCTGCTTTTACTTAACAAGGTCTTTTTCCAAGCTGAGAACAGTAACAACTCTGAGATTTCTCTTTAAAAAATGCATTTTCTTCTCAGGTACTTCATATTGAAATCTGTCTTAATTTCAGTTCAGCCAGTGTGTGAAAACACACGGTGAGGCATTATTAGTCCCTGAAGGAATAAAGACAGATGGAGCCCAAAATGGAATTGGCTTCATGATTAATTGAAACCTTCAAGAGTGCAGTGGAGTCAGGGCTTGGTCCTACCCTGGCAGCACCTGGGGAGCAATTCAGCTGGCATGAAGAGCTCAGGGGGAGATACACAGATGTCACCTGGCAGAGCCAGCCCCGGGCTGCCCCTCCCAGTGGGACCTGTGGCTGCAGGAGGGTGGGGGTGACCCGGGAGCGGGGTGAGGGTGCTGTGGGTCGGGGTGATGGGGAGGGGATGGGGTCCTTGTGTGGGATGACGTGCTTGGGTAATGAGCTGCTATTTCTGCCTGGAGCAGCTGTGCAGAATGGCTCTTGTGTCACTGAGACAAGAGCTGGGCTGGAGGAGGGGAAGGCTCTGAGGCACGCTCCCAAAAACTTGGGAACAGCAGTGTGGAGGTGTGGAAGTGGCATGGGGGGCAGTGAGTTTGGGCTCTGCCCTGGGTTCCTGCTCCACGTGCAACCTGTGTGATTTCCTCAGGTTTCCCATCCTTGCCTGTGAGAAGGAAGGGAGTACTGGAGAAATAGCAGGTGGTGGTACGTGTGCTGGCTTCAGCATTAGTGGATGTTTTTGGGGTCTGTAGTCACAGACATTTACAGCATTTCTGCTGGAATGGCAGAAGAAAAGGTGTTGCAGACAGGAGAATTCTCCATCATGTTTTGGGAGCAAGTCCTTTCTGAGCAAACTGGCTTTACTGCCCATGGTGGTGCTTTCATGGCCGGGAAGTCCTGAACAGCTCTGAGCTGGGGAGATGCAGCAAGTGAAGGCAAAGTTGCTTTGCAAAGGCAAATCCAGGTCAGTGATAGAGCTGTGTCAGCACATGTTTGGATAAGACACAAAGGGGATGGTGAAGGGCAGTGGTGGCAGCCCCAGCCCCATTTCCCACCTGCTGATCTTGCCTCTGTGCACAGCTTGTGCTGCTGTGGGACACTTGCCAGAGAGGGCTGTGGGTGCCTCCCCCTGGGGCAGCTGAATGGGGCTGAGGGGTTGAGAATAAATGAAGGAAGGATTTGGTGTGGAAAGCTGAAGCTGTCTGTGGAGATGAGGGTTGAAGGTATGGACGTGGCCAGGGGGCCCACGAGTGTGTGTGTGTGCTCTCCAGCTGTGTGTACACTGAACTGGTCTTCCTGGGGCAAACTGGATAATGAATGGCACCCATGGGACCCTCAGCTGGGAAGAAGGTACAGAGGTGCACATCTCCCAGGTACAGCCAGGACAGTCTTTTCACAGACACCAGCACCCGTTCCTATGGTGCAGTAGCAGCACTCCCAGTTAAGAATGTGACTGGGACCTTAGTAATTGTCCTGATGAGTGGGAGCACTGCTGGAAATGAGCTGATCCTGCAGATCTGTGAGGGGCTGAGCAAATTCCTGAAACATCGTGCCCAGCACCTCACCAAGCATCCAGTGTTCACTCATTCCAACAAGTGCAGTTGGTTTCTGTTATCTCTGAGCCCCCTCAGCAAGTTTGCTGAGGTGTGTTCTGTACAGGGAGGAAGGCTCTAAAGCTGAGCTCTCTCTGCAGGACCTGGCCAGGAGATTGTGGAGAAATGCTCCAAGGCTGCTGTGGATTTTCTTTTCTTTCCCTGGGGACTCTGGGGATTGCAGATCAGGGGATTGTGGATTAGTGGATCAGGAATTAGAAATGCATTTTTCATTCTTATGTTACACACTAATGAACTGACAAATTTAATTTCTTTAAATCCAGCTACTTCAGCTGGAATTGGCGAAGTCGTCTTCTGTCTCTTCTGGTACCTTGAGAGCAGCTGAATCTTGATCTCTCTGGGGTCACATCACCCACGCTCTCTTCTTTGTCCTTAGCCTGTGGCTGTTCAGAAGTGCAGTCTGCTCTGGAGGAGCAGCCCATCCCTCGTGGGTGGTTGCCCAGGGGAGCAGTGTGTGTGTGTGTCCCAGCGCTGCCGAGGGCTGCGGCTCTGGGGCCGCGTCTGCTGGGCCAGCGTGAGGAGGGGAACTCAGCCCTGGGCAGCGGGGCTGGCACCAGCCTGGGGGCTCCACTTTGGCTGTCTGAGTCCACGAGTGCAGCTCAGGTATCTCCAGCTGGGCAGACACCCTGTTAAACCCAGAACCCTGGCTCTGCCAAGGGCCTGCATGGCACAGCACAGCATGTGTGCCCAGCTCCGGGTGTGAGGTGTGCTTGGCTTACATCAGAATCAGAACATCCTGAGTTTGAGGGGACCCCTCAGGGTCACCCAGTCCAGCTCCTGGCCCTGCACAGGACACTCTAACAACCCCACCCTGTGCATCCCTGGCAGCGCTGTCCCAGCGCCCCTGGAGCTCTGGCAGCCTCGGGGCCGTGCCCATTCCCTGGGGAGCCTGGGCAGTGCCCAGCACCCTCTGGGGGAAGAAGACCCTTCCCCTGCTCTCCAGCCCAGCCCTCCCTGGCCCAGCCCCAGCCGTGCCCTGGCTGCTGTCCCTGTCCCAGAGCAGAGCTGGGAGCTGCAGCCCCCGGGGAGCTCTGCCCTCAGCCCCTCTGCTCCAGCTGAACCAGCCCAGTGCCCCCATCCTTGTATGGCCCTTCACCATCCTTTGGACACTCTCCAACAGCTTTAGATCTTTCTAATGTTTCTAATGTTGTGTGATCCAAAACTGTCCCAGAACTCAAGGTGAGGCTGCCCCAGTGCAGAGCAGAGCAGGACAGTCCCCTCCCTTGCCTGGCAGGTGATGCTGATACCCCCAAAAAGGATGAAAGAAAAATAAAATACATTTCTTTTGCCCTTGGGCTCGTTCCTATGAATGAAGCTGAGATCTTTGCCCCACTCTTTTGGATCCCTCTGTGGGGAGGGTCCCGGTGCCTCGGGCAGCTCCCTCCCCTGTCATGAGCTGGGATTTGGGTGATGTTGGTGCCGGTGGCTGCTCAGGCTGCCGTGGGCTCCACGTGCCTCTCCTCCAGCTGCCCTGTTCTCCAGGTCTGAGGTAGCACCTGCCTACCCAAAACCTGTGCCAGGGACAGCAGAGAGCAGAAAAAGGCATTTCTGTCATTAAAAGCCTAACGGCCTGCGCTGTGGGACCCCATCGGCGGGGGGAAGGCAGCTCCATCATTACCCAGTCACTCTTCAGAGCTTTAAATGAGAGCTAAACAAAACGGCCCTGGCTTTCCAGAGCAGCCTTTATTCCTGCACTCTGTGATGCTGCAAGTGGGTCTGAAAGGCGGCTGCCTCCCGCCACGAACCCCGGCAGAGCCGTGGGCTGGCGCCCGCCGGCAGAGCCGCTCCCCCCGGGCAGCAGCAGGGCCCGGCCACCCTTGGTGCCCTTGGCTGATGAGCGGCTTTGGGGCTGTGCCTGTCGTGCCCTGATGGACAATTAACACGATGGAACTGGGAAATACATCGCTCCTCGCCCCAAGCCGACAGGTGAGGGGGGATATATGTTGCCTGGTTGATTGCTGTGCCTTGTTAGAGCCTATTTATGGTTGATTGAAAAGCAGGGGCTTTGTGTGAGGAGAGACCTCAAATCTGGCAGAGCCAAGTGCATTTCCCATCAGGAAGTGTTCCTTCTCTCCTGCTTATCTCTAACCCCTGCTTTAAACTTGAACCTGGCGGAGACCAAAAGAAAGGCAGGATCAAAACAAAAATAATTGGGATCACTGGCTTCTGTGTGCAGTCTGAACCCGTTATTCCTACTTATCACCTAGTTATTCCTAAATAACTCTTGCAAGAGACAATTCAGCAGTTGCAGCATCTCCTTGATGAAAAGCACTCCAATGTAATAACCATGGCAACAGTTGCTGAGGGCCGGTGTGGCGAGGGATGGAGATGTGCTCTCCAAAGGATACCAGGCCCAACTTCCCCAAAAAACAGCACTGCCAAGCACCAAGGAGGTGATGTTTGGAGAGCTCCGTGTGCTGGCTCTTGTCCTGGTGGGGTCCCAGGCATGTGTGCTGTGCTGGGGATGCAGGCTGCCCCAGGGGACCCTGTAACAAGTCACACTTTGTTGATGGTGGGCACATTCCCCTCCAGGTGGAAGGGGAGCTCATAACCTGGAAGCTGAGGGGGAGTCATGGGGAAATTCAGTTGGGAGAGAAAGGCCAAGGAGGGAACCTCAGTGGGAGACAACACCTCTGATCCCAAAGTCACAGAGGACTTCCCAGGGTTTGGATGCTCTGGGAAAGGCTGTGTCTCTCTGCTCTTGTCCCTCACCCAGCCTGGTTGGTGCCAGAGACTGGTATTGATAATAAACACTTGACATGTCTGCTTTCAGAGCTGAGTTTTTTTAAGCCAACTCTAAGGCTGTTTGAAGCTCTACAGGAGAGGTGACAGAGGTGTTGCAGGTGGAGGAGTTTGGGCATTTGCCTTGAAGAGTTGGCCCTTGGTGCATGGCAGGAACCAGCAGAGCCTGGGCTGAGCCTGGAGACTTTGTGGTGAGGGTCCTTCATCCCTGGCTCATGCTCTCCCCTTGCCCAGGGGTCTTCTAAGTGCTCAGTGTTAGGACCACCCTGGAAAGACCTCTCCAAATGTCCTGCTCTTAATCTTGGCTGGGGAGAACCTTAGGTTATGGGCTGAAGGCCTCTCAAGTAGCTTTGTGAGGATGGTGGTATTTTTGTTAGGCACTTTTCTCTTGCTGTTGTCATATTTAATTGGACATTTATAAGCCTGAAAAGTAAAAGAAGGAAACTCTTAATGTTGACCAAAAGAAAAGAGGAGCCTGCTGAAAAGCAGCATTTGTACAGATTTCTGAGAAAAGGGCAGTAAATACTCCACCTCTGCTTAATAATAATAACAGGCAGGCTAAGTATCTCTAAAAATATAAAAAAACGTGGGCCTATTTGGAATAGTCAACATCCTTATCAGCCTGCTGCCATCTCTGCAAACAAGTTTCTCTGGAGATTCTGGGCATGATTTTCAATGGCTCAGAGCAGCTGTAGCTTCTTTGACTTCAGTGAAAAGTCTGAGTGCTTGGCACGGCGGCAAACCAAGCCTCTTCCTTTCTGCTTCAAATTGGGGCTTGATTCTAAGTGAGATGAATTTTCTCCTCCTGATAATTCTGTGCATCTGAAGTGATTACAGCTCCGCGTGAGTGCTCTTTTAGGAGATTTGAATGCAGCGTTTTCTTCCGTCTTAAAAAGGTTCCTTCAAGCCTTATGATGCTGGAGAAGGGGGGCAAAAAATAAATCCTGGTGGAAGCCGTTACATCGTCCTATGCAGATGAGAGATTAAAACTTGTATTTTTATAAAACACACACGGGGGCTAAATCGGAAAACTTGTGTTGAGGCGAGCGGGTTTTGGCTGGTGGGAACGTGCTGCCAAATTCTTATCTGGCGATGGGGAGGCAGAGCAGGGAGTGGTATTATTTGGAGTTCTTAGAGAGTGAGCTTTAATGTTTGCTTAACTCCACTAAAAATAGACGCCACCCTCTTTTCCTAATAGGCGGCATTTGTCACACTTGATTCATTTCCTCTCCCAAACTGAGTTCCTTCATGAATATTCATCTCTACTCCCCAGGAATCTGCCTGTCCTCAGAAGTTGTACTCACGGCGGCCGTGCCCGTAACAATGCGAGTCAACCTTTCGGGGCTCGCAGTACCTGGCCCGATGCAGCAAATGGCCCCATAACAAGAGCTCTCCTTGATTCCTGCCTTCTCCCGGAGCCTGATTGCTCGTTATCCCTCTCGATGAGCCCCTTAACGAGTCTCCCGTTCTGTTGTCATAGCAGCACCGCATCGCCCGCTGTAGCAGAGTCTCCGTGCCTGCTAATTGTGTGATGGGAGGAGCAGTTTAGCAGTTTTTCTAGTGGGGATTAGGCCAAAAGGTCCCTTCTGAACTGTGATGAATGCGGCTTCCTTCAGAAGATACTAAAACTTGGTAGTTAGAGGAGATTTCCGAAGAGGGACGCGTTCCATTGTGGAGAGGGAGAGCAGTCCTTACAGAGCTTTTCCATTCATGCTCTGCCACCGCTTAAAGAAGGAGGAAACCAACCAGAAACGCCAAAGGAGAATGTAAAACGCTTGATTCCTGGTTAAGGAAGTCTGTCAGTGCCTCAGACCTTCCAGCTTAGGAGGTCCAGAGCGTGCTGAAGATCCCTGCTGCTGGAAGGGGAGAAATCTGCTCCTGCCTGGTGGTTGGTGAGGAAGCAGAGGGTTGACGTGGTGATTGAGGAACGTGAGGCCAGCAGAGCTGCTGAACCACCAACTCTGAAGCCCTTGGCCAAAGGTGCATGAGGAGGTGTGTGTGGAAGGGCTTCTGTAGGATGTGGTGATAGATGACCGTGTGTTTCACTCGGGGACCAAGGAGGTGACTGGAGGCATTGATTTCCAGGGTGGGTGATGTGCCAGTTCCTGTGTGAAGGGTGCTGGCAGTCACCCACACCTGCGTGGTGCCTTCCAGCTCATGGAGCTGCAGGTTTGCTCCCTGGCAGTCACTCTGTCCTCACTCCTTTGCTCACTGTGTTAGCATCTTTCAACTTTGCTAATTATTAAAGCAATTCAAGGACTAAAATTGATAGAATCTCAGCAGGGTGCTGTCTTCTGGGCCTCTGAGGACCACTGTGCAGGCAGACTGCTGTTGCCAGTGGGATCTTTGCCATAAAGGAATCCCAGAATGCCAGGCTGGGTCAGGCTGGAAGGGCCCCCAGGGGCTCATCTGGTGCCCCCTCCCTGCTCCAGCAGGGCCATCCCAGAGCACAGGGCACAGCAGTGTGCCCACACAGCTCTGCAACAGCCCCAGGGAGGAGCCTGCACAGCCCCTCTGGACAATCTGGGCAGGGCTGGGGCACTGCCCAGGGCAGAAGTTCTGCCTCCTGTGCAGGGGGAGCTCCCTGGGCATCAGTTCCTGCCCTTTCCTCTGGGGCCATTGCTTGGCACCACTGAGAAGATTTTCAGCCATGTGCTAGAAGAGTTTTGTAGGGGTTGCTCTGGCTTTGTGGGCGAGAAATGTGCACAGCAGAAAGAATGATCTCATCACACCTTTCATCCCACAAGCCCAGCAGCTGCTGCGCTGCAGCCACGGCTGGTTAAAGAGGGCAGAGAGGCAGAGGGATGTTTGCTGCTCGACCCTGAGGAGTGATTTATCAGCCAGGATGCCCCTGTGAACTTGTAGGACCTGTGCAAGGCACTGCATAGGGCCAGTGGTTGTGCCATCCCCAGGGATGGTGGCTCATCTGCAGGCTCTCTGCTGGCTCAGCACGGAGCAGGAGGGGCTGGCTGCGAACAACTGAGTGCTTCCCACATGCTGAGGGCTGGGGATCAGCTCTGCCTGTTCCCAGAGCCCTGCTCTGACAATACACAGGGCAGATTTGTCCCCCGTGCCTCTCACCGGGTTTATTCCACAGTGCTGAAATGTAGCCAGAATAATCTGTGACCTAAACGTAGGCATGAGCGGTGTTTTTAGAGAATGAAAAGAGAAAAAATAAATCCTCACCCACCTCAATCTCTCGTCCAAAATGAAAACCTCCCCTGGCCAAACCCTGCAAATGAGTTTTTGTTGTTTGTGCAGTGAGGAGCCAGATTTTTAAAGGCTGGCTTTCAATTTTACAGCCGTTTATTACAGGCATGAATAATTGCTGGCACTGTGCTACCACTGCTGTTGTTTGCTCTTAAGGTTGGGCCAATTACATATGTAAGCCCTTGATTTACAAGCAAAAACAGAACTAAAGTAGCTTTGTGGCCTACATTTCAAGAATGAGTGATGTGTCCACAGTCAGCTGTAGGTTCCCAGATTTGTGCTGTGAAACACAGAGGTCCACAGCCATAAATGTGTGGGCCCAGATTGTCCAAGGCAGTGTGTGACACATGCTGTCACAGCACAGCGTGAAGGACATAAACAGGGAGCAGTGTTTGAGGCCCAGGAACCTGCCCAGATTCATCCCATGGCAGGAATGCTGAGAGACTGTGCTGCATTTGGGGAATTCACAGTGAACACACACAGAAGGGAGAATTTGAACTGAACATAATGGTTCTGCAAGATGGACTTAAGCAAAGCCTGTCCAAGTCCTGTGTCCCAGCATGGGAGTTGGTTTGTCTCCAACTGCTGCTGTCCAGTGAGCCCTCCTGGGAGAGGAGAATCACAGAGTCACAGAATGGGTGGGAAGGGATCTTAAAGCCCATCTCATTCCACCCCCTGCCATGGGCAGGGACACCTCCACTGTCCCAGGCTGCTCCAAACCCCATCCAGCCTGGCCCTGGACACTCCCAGGGATGGGGCAGCTTCTCTGGGCACCCTGTGCCAGGGCCTCGTTTTCTTCCCAATATCCCATCCAACCCTGCCTCTGGCAGTGGGAAGCCATTTTCCCTTGTCCTATCACTCCACCCCCTTGTCCAAAGTCCCTTTCCAGTTCTCTTGGAGCCCCTTTAGGCACTGGAAGGGGCTTTAAGGTCTCATCAGAGCCTTGCCTTCTCCACCCCACCTCTTTCAGCCTGTCTCCAGAGCAGAGGTGAATCCATGGAACAGCTGCTATCCATTGCTGAACTTGAAAATGATCAGTTGAGATCAAACTGAGGATTTTTCTTGCTTTTGCACAATAGGCAGAGAATGGGAAGGAGGTGGGTCAGTGTGATGACTGTTCTCCGTGGCTGATGGTTTGCAGACAGCTGTTCATGGGTCACATCACCCACAGTTCCTGTGGCCTGGACTCTGCAATGCCCAGCATGGGGAAGGTCTCACCCTGCTGTGCTGGTGCCCCTTGGCAGCACCAGCTGTGGGGTGAGGTGAGGAGCCAGCCCTCACGGTGAGGGGGGCTGAGGAGCTGTGCCCATCCTCCCTGGCCTGCTGGCAGCCTGGTGTCCTTGCTGCTGGGGGAGCAGAAAGGGAAGGATGTGAGTAAGGACAGGAGCAGGCAGGATGTTTGTGGACACTGATGTCATTGTCACAAATCAGCCGTGGATGTTGTCAGCAGGAGTAATGGCAGCTCTGCCTGGGAACAGGCCAGCGTGTCACAGCCCGGGGCTGGCCGGGGAGCAGGATGCACTCACATCCCCAGTCACCAGCACAGAGCTGTGTGCTCAGCTGGAGGCCGAGGCCACCTCCCTGCTGGGAATGGCCTGGGATCAGTCTGGCTCCTGCTGATGGACTCTCTGCTGTCTCTCCTGGAGACAGACACTGCACCAGCTCAGCACAGGGTTCACACCCGTCCCTCTGGGCAGGAAGCACGGGCTGAGGAGCACTGCTTTCTGAAGTGATTCCCTTCAGCCCCTACACCTGCTGAAGGCAGGGGCAGCTCTCTGCCCCCGGGGTGTGCCCTGTGCCCCCGGCAGACCCCGGGCAGCAGAGCCGTGGGCAGGCACAGGCAGATTTGTTTACTTGGCCTTTCCACGGCCGCCAGTACCGGCAGCTCACGTGAGCTCCTGCCTGTGCCACCTTCCCGTGCTCTCCAGAGAAGTCTGGCAGTGGGAAGTGATCACAACTCCACTTGTCTGCCATGTGTCTTTCCGCAGTTCCAGAGCCTGCAATGAACTGAACCTGCGTCCTCCTTCACCTCCCCATCCACGCTGCTCCTCAGCTCCCGCAGCCCCCCAGCTCTGCCCTGCTCAGGGAGCCCTTCTCTCCTGCCTGGCACAACCTGCCTGGGTGCTCTCCCTTGCAGAGATGCTGTTCACCTCAAGATCTTTTGGGCTTTTCCTAACCATTTCACTGCCAGGCTGAGGCTCTTTGTCCACTCCCTCCTCCACTGTGGCAGATGAGGGCTTTTCCTCTTTGCCTTCAGGGTCATTAAATCTTAATTAGCACGCTGGCTTTCTTTGTCAAGGTATCTGCTCTCTCCATCCATCAGTGATGTAGGGCACACTGCTGAAATTCTCTTCTTCCTGCATAATAATCTTATTCCACAGCATCTTTTATGCAAAATGTTCCCTTCTGGAAGTGCTCCTCTCCCTGCTCCCGCCCTTCCTGAGTGCCCAGTTTGGCTGTGCTACCTGCCATGGCTTTGGTTCTTACACCTGCGTGTGAATTCTTTGTGTTATTTCCATATTTCATTGGCTACCTTGGTCATTTTGGCTCTTTGAGAGCTTCATTCAGGCACTCATAGGTGTTTCCTTCACACTCTGTCTGAAGATGAGATCCATGTCACTCAGCTTCAGTCTGAACACGAGTGTCCACCTGAGCTGACTGTCCAGGCTCCCGCTCCAGCAGGGAGAGGGAATCCTGCAGCTGGCAAATCATTCCAGCTAAGGCAGGAGTCAAAGGCAGCCCCATCTCTCTTCAGAAAAATCATCTTTTCTGCTCACTGCTGATGACCTTAAATTCCTCAGATGCTTTTCAGAACAGATGCAGCCCCCTTTAGAGTGACCCTAAAGCCTTGGCCAATGGACTTGCCTTTCTGGGTTAGCCAGGGCAAGTCCCATGGAAATACAGAAACAGGAGGTTGGTCTCCAGGGATGTGCAGACCACAGGTCAGAACACGTTACTGAGGGAGCCCAGGCAGCTTTCATGGGCTGGATATCTTAACTGTAGCTGTCTAATGTTGACAGAGATGATATGACACTTAGAAAAGTTTGGGGAAATGTTTTCATCTCCATTTGTACCTAGAAAATGTAAAGGTGTATAGTGAATGTTTAAAAACCAACAGCAACAGTAATAACAGTAATTACAGGTGGGCACAATTTTCTTTTATCTTTTAACTGAAGTTGCTAGAAAAATTACTGCTGTGCTGATACTTGGCAGGGACACTGATGTGAGTACCCACTTGTTTCTGAAAAACGCTGTTGGATTTTTAATGACCATCAGCAGCACAACCTTGATTTTTAAATGTCATCCTAAATGTAGCAGTTACAGCCTCCTCTGCCGTGGCATGTGGGTGGGTAAGTAGGGATGAATCAGAAAGCAGAAAGAATTGCTGGTGCTTTCTGTGACTCCCAAGTTTTCCTCGAGGGCTTCCCACCCAGGAACTGGCTGGAATTGTCCGTGGGTTGTGTTGCAGTGCCTGGTCCCGTGGCACCTCCTGCTGCTGCTCTCCCCTCTATTAATGCATGATTAAGTCATTTGATGCAGAATGAGTTCATCAGGTTTCTCCAGGAGATGGTATTCCACAGGTCATCCTCTCTGTTTATCAAAACCAGATAAATTAAAAAAAAAAAGTTTCCCAGCTTTTGCAGATGCAGCTTTTCCATTCTCTCTCTGGCTGGAAACATTCCCCAGGCTTCGCTTTTGGAGCTGAAATCTGTTCTTGGCATTTACAAGATGGTGATTTGCTTTTGGAAATGGAGCAAAGTCTTGGTTTCGAGTCATGACTCAGTGAAACAAATCCACTTTTAGGAACTCAAATGATTCTAATAGCACCACGAAACCCGGTGGCAGTGCGAAGGGCGACACCGCGGTGGGGTGAGTCTCCCTGACATCCAGCACCTCCCCTGGCCTGCCGAGGAGGGGCACGGGCTGGGATGAGGCTGCTGAGCCCCGAGTGATGGGTGCTGGAGGAGCAGCTCCCCGGGGCTGCTCGGGGCGCCGCGGCAGCCGCACCGGGGGAGCTGCGGGAGGATGCGCTCGGTGCTGCGCTCTGCCTTCCCCGGCACGGCAGGAGCTGCGAGCAGATGGCAGGGTTAAAATAGGACAGTGCTGCGCCGAGATGCTGCTGCAAGGGAGAGGAGCGAAACGCCTGTTCTCACACTTCGCTTTGTGTCTCGGGGAAGAGCTGCAGAGTGCCTGCGCTCCGCTGGCGTTCCCGACAGGAACACGCCAGGGAAAGGCTTCCTTGCGTTGCTGATATTATTAGCACTTGTCTTAAAGAAAAATCAGCTCAAATGAGCAAGCAAACAAGTAAAGCGAATAACAATCGAAGGGCTCAGCCTCGGGCCCCTTCAGCGTCTCTCAGGATGATTAGTGGGATGTGTCACATCGGCACTGGAGAGGCTGAGCTGGAGCCTTCCGAGCCCAGGCTTCCTTCTTGTGGTGCTTTCAGACAGCTTTTTGCAGTGTTTTCATCTCACCTAAGCCGTGTGAATAGTTTTTGTTGAAATATCTGAGTGACTTTGCCTGCCTGGAACGCTGCCCAGAGCCATTCAGCAGACTGGTGGGGAGCTCCTGTGCAAACAAACTGCCCCGCTGCGAGGGCTGCAGCACGAGGGGCTGCCGGGGGGTCCTGCAGCAGCAGCAGAGCTGGGAAGGACCTTGGGTGTTCTGCCACCATCCTGGGCCACTTCAGCCTTGGAGCCAGGAGGCTGGAGGCAGAGATGAGGAATGTGAAGCAGAGGAGCCGGGAGGCAGGAGGCAGCACTCACACTCGCACCCTGGCGCGGCTGCCGAGGCTCCTGGGAGCACTTCAGTCCCCCCATCCATAAATCAGGGGCTGCTTTGAAGTCTCCCTGATGAACCACACGGGATGAGCTCAAGGCTGTGGTGTTAATCCTGCAGTATTGTTCTTGTTTCTTGCTGTGTTGGGATTTTTTAAAAAAGAAATCAACACAGTTTTTGAGGGCTCTGTCTAAAATGGCACAGAAATAAATGAGTTCTGCTTGCACTCAGAGAGAATCTCCTCATTTTTATTAATGTAGCCTCTGATGAAACAGAGCCCATCCCTGGGCACCAATCCATGTCTGACCTACAGTAAATACCAGGCTCTCAGGAACCCGTGGGGAGTGTTTTGTAAGTATGGCACATTGAGCCATAAGGTTGATTTACCTTCAAAAACAAAGCATCAGTTTGGGTGATTGAGCACTGGGGGGGATTTCTTGCAATGCTCTTCTCCATGCACTGTGGAGCACTTGCCTGTACCTACCTGGAAGGATCAGTCATTCACCAGGCTGTGCTGGAAGAGAGCTCACACTGTTCCTGTGACAGCTGCAGGGGGACACGGTCACCCAGCCCAGCCCTGACATCACAGAGGGGTGGGGACACGGTCACCCAGCCCAGCCCTGACATCACAGAGGGGTGGCAAACCCTCCAGAGTGGCCTGCACAGCCCATCCTTCACCATCAGAACAGAGAAGATGGGCTGACCTCGACAGTGCTCCTGGAGCATCAGCTCCATGCTGATGGGGATGGCAATCGCCCCAAGAATCCCCAAACCTTTGCTTTTTAATCATAAAATAGTTTATGGGTCATTCACTGAACCCACAGAAGCTGAGCTGTCATCTGAGGCTCCTGAAGCTGCACCCCCCACCTGTCCTGGTGTCTGTGGGAGCTTCAGATGCAAATCCCCCTGGAGCAGCCCAGTGAGGGCTCGGTGGCAGTGCTGCCATTCACTGGGGCTTTGTGCTGGCACTGAAATCCCCCTCAGAGCTGGCAAAGCCAAGGGCCAGGGCCTTTGGGGGTGTCCTCAGGGGCCTCACTCGTGCTGGGGCAGTGGGGTTCCTGCCTGGGTTTGCTCTGGGGCTGTGTGTGATCTCCTATCTGTTTTCGTGGGACTCTTTTTTCCTACAGATATAAATAGAGCCAGTCAGTTTGTTGTTTATGTTTTCAGCAGAACAATCTGGTGTGGTTGGTTTTGTTCTGGCACCTGAGATTTTACTGCCAGAGTTGGTATTCACTGTGCTCCGCAGAGAGGTGAGGAAGAGGAGGGGTTTTGTTGTGACTCACCTCAGTCCCTGTGTTCCCATCACTCTTTTCCACGCTTTGGGCAACTCCTTGATTTTGTTGACTCACACAAGTGCCCCAGCTCTGCTGTCTGGTGTGCTGTATCCCACACCTGGAATACTGAGTCCCAGCTGCAGGGGCTTTCTGCATTCCTGCAAGGTGTCTTGCTGCAGCAGATTTGCTATTCTGTATTTGTATTTAATTACTTACTTTTACAGCTCTTTGTATAAATCTAATTATCCATCTGTTGCACTGAGCTAGGGCACCACAGCTGGCTGGATTTTTTCCTGTTCTAAAACACCATCCTTGCCCTGCCTGGGCTCAGGTGAGCTGGCTCTGCTCCCTGCAGGGCTCCCAGTGGTTCCAGGGCTCCCAGTGGCTCCCAGCCCCAGCCACACCACACTCTGCACCTCCAGCTCGGTGTTGTGACTGCAGAGGGCCAGGAGCCCGCAGGAGGTGATTCCCAGTGCCATGGGGTGTCTGAGATCAGGTGTCCCTGTGTTCCCAGGGAGCCCAGGGCCTGTCATGGGATCTCAGAGCCCTCCTGCTTCAGGGGGGATGTGGGAGGGCTCATAAGGAGCTCAGCTCTCTTGCCTGGGACACAGATAGGTGGCTGAAAGCCAAGCCAAGGCTCCCCAGCTTTTCCCAGGTGCCCTTCCAGGCCATTGCTGCATCTCTGGGGTGATTCACGTTCCCTCGGCTGCCGTGTCACCTCAGCCCTTCCAAACCACAGAGTCACGTACCCAGCTCCAACTTCTTCTCTGCAGTTCTCTTCTCCTCTTAGCAACAAATGCTCCAGAAGCTCGTTGCTCATTAGAGGCCGTGCTGTGTCCCTGTCCTGCAGGATGTCACAGCCAGACCTGCTGCTCTCCCAGGGACGCTGCTGCTCCCCCGCCACGGCCACCGGCGCCTGCCTTGGTAGAAAGTGAGAAGGCAGCATTGCATTGAAGTGGAGATTTTCATCTTCTTGGGGATTTTTTTTATATCTCTCCTATATTCTGGGCTTTTGAACATCTAACATCTCTTTTATGCTTCACATCTTTCATATGAAATTGTTGTATTGTGTTGCCTATTGAAACCTAGTTTTCCTTTTGTCAGGTTTCCCCCCTCGCCCCTGCTTTCTTCTCTGCTGTATTTTGATCGGTGTAACTACTCAGGGCTCCATTTTTCTGGGTGGTTTTTAATCTCCTTAAGTGATAGCTCTGAAGGCCTTTATCTGTGATAAACTCAGGTCTGAGCTGGTGCTTGGAGAAGAGGATTTCTAGGCCAGTTCTGCTGCATGCAGCCCTTGGGGGGCTTTAGGGGTGACTGTGCCTCATCCCTCCTCCTTCTCACTCCAGATAGTCCCAGGCAGCCTTGGTGGGGTTGGGGTTATTTTATTATTATCTGTACATCTCATATTGTTCATGCAAATGTTCTTTTCCATAGCTTGGGACTGTGCAGTGTGGAAAGCCTCTGTTAAATATGTATTTCATGAGGAATTCATCAACCCTGTGCTTAGGCATTGTTGTCTGGCAGAGCCAGGGGGTTGTTTTGGAGGGTGAGGGGGATGCAGGGTCGTTGGCATTGAGTTGTTCCACTTACCCTTCTCTTAAGAAGGAAGATAGGAACTTTGGAAGGAGATGTAGATCCCTGGGGAGGGATGGATTCAGAGCCAGCTGGGTCACTGCAGCTGCTCCATGGTCATTTCCCATGGGGATGGTTCATGCCATAGCCAGTGCTTGGAGTGCAGGAGGAAACCATGTTCTCGTGTTGCTTCTCACCGAACTGCTTTAATGCTTTTTTTTTTTCCTTAAACCTGCAATCTGAAATTCAGTCGTGCAGGTAATAATGAGCTGCTGATCACCCTGCCTCTCTTTTCTGCCCTTGTTCAGAGTCTCAGATGTACAGCTTTAGTTCAGGCTGGAATTACTGACATTGTAATGATCTGTTTTATCTCTCTATTATTTGTCAGATAATTTTAACACGACTGTGCTTACAAGAGCTGTCAGAAATCCTCCAAATACAGAAAAGCATGAAGAAGTCATTGGCCTTTTCAAGTGTGACCCTGGTTCTGTTGCTTTTGGTTTCCAGGACTCACACAAATGACCTTTTCCATCACCTGTCAAATTGTGACCCAGGTGTGAGGGTTTGAGAGCCCCAGGAACCAGGCAAGGCACATTTCTGTTGGTTCACTCTTGTTTTCTTCATTAACAGCTTTTGGTCTGAAAACTGGAGAGGGGAATGGAAGGAGGGGGAGGGCAAGGTAAGCAGTGCTGCCTTGCTGCCTGTTTCTGATCCTCAGGTTATAGCACAAGCTAAATAGACTACACTAAATTTTTTAGGCTGTTTCCCAGACTTACAGACTTTGATCCCTGGCTCTGATTTCCCATGCGGCCTCGCGGAGCACGGGTGCTGAGCGGAGGAGAGACCCATTAAGCCCCGTCTAGCCCGTGATTATCGTGCCTCTGCACCATCCCCCAGCCTTCCATCCAAGCACAGCTCTGCAGCCTCTCCCAGAGCCTGGGGAGGCTGCCAGGGCAGGGCAAGTGCTGTGCCCAGCGCCCAGCCAGGGGCAGCCCCTTCATCCCCCTCCCCTTCCTCACCTCTGCGCAGCCTTTCCCCACCTGGCTTCAGCAGGATGCCCAGGTGAGGAGGTGACCCTTTCTTTCCTAAGGTCTCGTGCAGTTTCTGCAATAAAGCAGGCCATGAAATAAATTTTCTGTGTGTCCTTGTCAGAGCAGTAGAGATGAGGGCATTTGCCTGCCCGCCCTGCTCTGCTCTTCCAAGTCCCCAGGTCCCTCTGCACCACTTGGCTTGCCTTTTTTTTTTTTTTAATTTAAATCTAATTTTGCTGCCGTATTGTAAGTTCCCACCTAACTCCAGAGCTGCTGTCGCCTCAGGGCTGTGTTGCTGCTTTTCAGTCTTCCCACAGCCCTCGCATGTGCAGTCTGCAAAAACTTCGAAAAGTCTCTCCTAAATTTGTGCACTTGGGGTCGTCCTAGGAGGAGTGGAATAAGAGCATCTCTTAACAGGGAGTACTCTTAAAAACTCCCTTCATCTGCAGAATGAGAGCTGCTTCCATGCCATGAGTTTGCCAGTGAAAATGGCAGAGAAGCCCGTGCTGGATTTTCAGGAGCAACAGCTGCTCCTTCTGCTCCTAAGCATGGCCAAACCAACATGCAGGGACAAAGGGCAGCCATGCCATGAGCAGGGCCCTAAGAGCCGGTGCCAGGGAGGTGTGGTGCATGTGGAGGCTGTTTGGAGGCTCTGACCCCAGTTGTGAGACCAGCTCTCCTCCAGGACACCTTCACTGTGCTGAGGGGTCCTCTGGCCAGTCATCCTCATCCTGAGCCCTTGCTGCTTCCACTAAGAGCTTTAATGGAAGAAAAAAGGGAAGGAGGGCACAAACATCCCAACCTGGCTGCTTGGGAAAGCTGCTGGGTCCCATCTTTGCCTTCACCCCCTGCCTGAGGCAGGACCTGCTGCTGACCAGGCTCTGCAGCACCATCCCTTCATTTTCACTCCAAAAGCTGATCAGGGTTTTATTTCCTTTGCTCCCCTTTCCCTGGGCTGTTGAGGCTCACGTTGCTCTGGCAAAGCAGCCATGGCTGTAACAATGTCCAGCCCCTCGTGGGAAGCTGTGACTCCAGCACGGGGAGATGTGGAGGGGCAGCCAGGGTGTTCCCTCCAGCCCCTGTGCACAGGCAGGCTCGGGAGGAGGTTTGCTGGTTTGCTGGTTTGCTGGTTTCCCTCCCCTGCTTCCGTGTTTTCCCCTCTCCACTGAAGGTCACCTTCCCCAGGCACTGAGAGGGAAATGCTGGGCTGGTGAAATGGCACATTAAATTTGTGCTTGCAAAGGCACAACCCCAGGAGCCAGGGAAAGGGGTATCCATCTCCAGGATCCATGTGGAGAGGGGCTGGTGGCCCGTGCCTGAAGCTGTTCAGAGGTTCTCTCCCAGTCCAGGATGGGTGGCACGTGTCTCAAGTTCAGGAACTTCCCCACAGCACAGAGCCCACCTCTCAACAGCCAGAGCTTTCTCAGGAGCTGCTCAGGATGCTGCTGAGGGCACCTGTGGGCAGCAGTGATTCCTGCTGCTCCTCCCAAGCTCTTCAGCCCTGCTCCACACGTCTTGGCCAGCATGAACACAGAGTGTGCCTGTTACCCCCAGCCTGTCCCAGTGCCTGGGCAGTTCCATGCATGGATCAGTCCCAGTGAGCCTCTACCCAGCCCTGTTTGCTACTCTTCAGCCACAGACTGAGATGGATGTGATGGACGTGGGCAGCGTGGCTGGGAGGCACAGGGACCTCAGATGTGCAGTGAGGGCCACGTCTGGAGGGGAGGTGGTGTGACCCCACAGCCAGGGTGGGCCCTCCCAGGGCAGACTGGGCTGTCTGGTGCATGGGGACTGTTTTGGGGAGGTGGTGTGACCCCACAGCCAGGGTGGGCCCTCCCAGGGCAGACTGGGCTGTCTGGTGCATGGGGACTGTTTTGGGGAGGTGGTGTGACCCCACAGCCAGGGTGGGCCCTCCCAGGGCAGACTGGGCTGTCTGGTGCATGGGGACTGTTTTGGGAAGCTGCTTGTCAAGTGCTCCTAGCCTCGTGGCTGCTCCTCTCCCAGGGTAGGGGCTGTTCAGTCTCATCAGCTGAGCACACCCAAATCTGTGCCATCCTTGCAGCATTATGGGATGTCCTCACAGGCTGTCCCAGCCCTGGCCCAGCCTCAGGCTCCCGTTTCAGTGAAGTTGTTGCAGGTGCCACCATCCTGTATCCATTAGCAGATTAGCACGGTTGAATTTCCCATGCGAGCGCTCCACAGTCTGTCTTATTGTGTTTATTTTGTTCAGGCTGCTTTTCCCTGGGCTTGACAGTGTAATTTGTACAGATCTGTGCTGAGTTTTCCAAACCTTCAAACGAGCTTTTTTGTTAGCTTGAAGCCAGGACTATTGATAGCAGAGACACGAGCAGCAGGAGCATTGAGAAGCGAGCAGCACACCCACCAGCCAGGAAGGCTCCCTCACCTCCGGAGCTGCTCCTTGGCAAAGGCTCCATGGTTCAGAGATTTTAATTAGATCAAATCCTCCAGGTGACCAGCCAAGCATTAAAGGCATACCAATTTCTCAGTAGTGTCTCTTGCTGTAAGAGTTTTTATTATTTATTTTAGAGAGATGTGACAAAAGAGCTTGGATATCCCAATCGTACCATTTTCCTTGAACGGCACTAAGAGGTCTTGAGCCCAGGGAATTTTTCCTTTCAGTGCACTTACACTCAGCAAAGTGCCTTTCTGCAAGCTTCTTCTGCACTTGCTCTGGTCTCCATGGTCCAGAGTGAGTTGCACATGAAATTTGGTCAGATTTTTTGACCAGGAGTTGTATTTTCTGAGTGCTGGAGTTGCCAGCTCCTCCTTGGGGTCTGCAACTGCAGCTGGGGTTTCTTTACCCCTCATTCCTACTGGTCCTGGAGCCCTGGTGTTGGAAATCCTTCTGACAGCATGGCTGATGTTTGCTGGGCAAAGCCCAATCTCTGCACTGTGATTTACCTTAGATAAACTCAAAGCAGAAAACAAGCACAACCCAACCCAGCATGGACAAAGAGTCTAAAACTGTCATTGCTGCAAAAACCTCTTCTTGATCCTGCCTGGCTCCAGCAGAGCTCATCCCAGCGGGAGGGTTGTGTCTGGGGGGGCTCTGGACATGCACAGGGCTCTGACCACAGCTGTGCTCGAGTTCTCAGCCTCTGCAGGAGGAGGTTTTGTGCTGTGCAGTGAGAGCACTGCCCATGCTCAGCCATCCCAGCCCTGGCCATGCCCAGTCCTGTCCCCACCCTGGGACAGGCACTGCTTCTCACCACTGCAGTTCCCTGCTGCCTCCTGGGTGCTCCAGGTGTCTCCAGGCTCCCACAGGAGCACAGGCCCTGGATATGTCCCATACATCCATCTGCATGAAAGGAGGTGCAGGATTTGTTCCCTTCTGTACACTGGATGTTCCTTATCTCTGGCTGTTCTGAGGCAAGGGTCACACAGCACCTTTCTGCCAGCTGGGCTGTGTCAGACAGGTCTTCAGCTGACCCTGGGTGCTCTGGGAGCTGTTTGTCCTCCTTCCCACCGCTGCAGCCCACCTTTGCCCCAGGAGAAGCTGCTAAGGCTGGACAGGGTGGATGAGGTGCCATGGGGTAACAGCACTGTCCCTGTGCTGTCAGGGCTGTGGCTGTGGCTGTGTGTGCAGGTATCGCTGGAGATGAATGAGAGACTCAGTAAGTGGGTGAGAAAAGAGAAATCAGCCCCCTTTTCCTGCCCTGAGGTCAGCCTGCTAATGCCACTTGGGAATCCCCACACCTGACCTGCTGCCTCTGAGGTGTGGATTGCTCCTGGTGCAGGGATGGGCACCTTGGCTGACAGAGATAAGTGTGGTGCTTTGCTGTGTGTCTGGGAGCCATGGGTTTAACTCCAAGCTGCTCCCTGCCCAGCTCCATTTGTCTCTGGTTTAGTTCCTTTATGACCCTGTCTACCTCTGTCTCTCCTGTTTCATGGAGGGACTTGGCACTGGCTGCTCCAGCAGCTCCCTGGGAGCAGTGAGAGCTCTGGGTGTTGTGCTGTGGCAGGGCCAGTGACCTTTGTCTGGCCACGGTGCAATTGCTGCTTCAGAGACAAGCAAAGGCTGAAGGGCTGGAGCTGTTCCTTGGAGCACAAGAGACCCAGGATCAGGGATGTAGACAGCTGGTACACAGCTCTGACTGTGAGAGCCCTGCCAAGGAGGGAGCCTGGAGCATCTGACGGCTCCACCACGTTCCAAGATGCGTTAGAAGTGGGCTTGAGATGTGCCAGCGTGGATGGTGGGCAAGGCCTGTCTGTCTGTCTGTCTGTCTGGCCCTGGGCAGCTGCTCACATCCAGAGCTGAGGTTTCAGCCTGTCCTTGCAGGCAGAAGGATGGATTTAGCCTTTGTAGTCCTTGGAGAGAAGCTCTCGCTGTGAGAGGTGTGTGGGTGATCAGCGCGTTCACAGCAAGAGAGGAGAGGGGGAAGCAGGAACTGAAGTATAAAGGCTGTTAAGGAGTAGATGTGATTGAAGTGAGAGGATTCATGGCTGGAAGGGAGCCACAGGAGAAGGCTCCTTGCCAGGGGAAGCCAGGTGGGATGGGGGGTGTGGTGGGATGGCCTGGGTGACCCAGTGTGCCCTTTCCCAGCCCTGCTGCCTTCATTGCAGCTGTGATCGAGGTGGCTGCAGGAGTTTGTACCTTCCCTGTAACCATGGGCCATGGCTGGGGGAGCTGGGGGATTTTGGTTAGGGATCAGGCTGGATCAACCCCTGTTGGTGTCCACTGTGGGATGGGAATGGAATAGAATAGAATAGAATAGAATAGAATAGAATAGAATAGAATAGAATAGAATAGAATAGAATAGAATCACTGATAGGTTGAAAAAGACCTCCAAGACCACTGAGTCCAACCCGTGCCCCATCCCCACCCTGTCCCCAGCCCAGAGCCCTGAGTGCCACCTCCAGGCCTTCCCTGGGCACCTCCAGGAATGGGGACTCCAAACCTCCCTGGGCAGCCCCTGCCAAGGCCTGAGCACCCTTTCCATGGGGAAATTCCTGCTGCTGTCCAAGCTGAGCCTCCCCTGGCCCAGCCTGAGGCCGTTCCCTCTGCTCCTGTCCCTGTTCCCTGGGAGCAGAGCCCGACCCCCCTGGCTGCCCCTCCTGGCAGGAGCTGTGCAGAGCCAGCAGGGCCCCCTGAGCCTCCTTTGCTCCAGGCTGAGCCCCCGCAGCTCCCTCAGCCCCTCCTGGGGCTCCAGCCCCTTCCCCAGCCCCGTTCCCCGCCCTGGGCTCCAGCCCCTCAAGGTCTTTCATGTCTTGAAAGACCCAGAACTGGACACAGCACTCAAGCTGTGGCCTCACCAGTGCCCAGCACAGAGGGACAATCACTGCCGTGGTCCTGCTGCCACACCAGTGCTGGTAAAAGCCAGACCAGGGTCCCTCCCACTCTGCCATGCCCCCCTCTGTTGGTGACCTGCCTTTTGCTTCTGTCCCTGCAGCAACCCCAAAGTGCAGATTGAAGCCATCGAGGGGGGTGCCCTGCAGAAGCTCCTGGTTATTCTGGCCACAGAACAACCCCTGGCTGTCAGGAAGAAGGTGAGGAGTGGGGCTGCACCTCTGGGTTTGTGCTGAACTCCGTGTAAACACTGTTCAGGATCTCACGGACATCCGCAGAGTGTGGGACCCTCCCTGCTCCCCACGCTGGGTGGGCTTCACTCCCAGGGGTGCAGGAGGGGGGCCCTGGGTGCTGGATCACCCCAGCAGCACTGGCTGGCCCGGTGCCTGTGCTCCCCTGGCTCTGTGGGTCCCCCCCCCGTGGCAGCAGTGGCACACACGGTGGTGGCTCTGCCAGCCCCCGGGGACAGGGCGTGGTGCCGCGGCTGCTGGGGCACAGGCGAGGGGCCCGTGGCAGCACAGCCATCACAGGCTAACAAACATGGGAGCTGACATTGGGAAGGAGCTAATTGCTGGAGCCAGCCCCGTGTCCTGCCTGAGCCAGAGGCTTTGGAGCAAGGAGCAGCGCCGAGAGCCCCCAGCCAAATGTGCAGCGCTGTCTGTCGGGCTGGGGGCTTCCTCGCCCCCTCCCTTCTCCCTCCTCTCTGTACTCCCTGGAGCATGAGATCCCATTACCCTTGCTGCTTTAGTGTGTGGTGCCACCTCTGTAACACCACCTGGCTGCTCCCAAACCCCCAGCCCTGTTTTCCACAGGAATCTCCTGCTTGAGGGTCCAGCGGGGTGCGGGACCACCGACTCTTCCATGCAACTGTAATGAGCTCCCAAAAATATGTTCCCCTTTAGTCCTTGCTAAGAGTCCTCCAGAGAGTGAAAAGCACAGAGGAGACTGGGGAACTCTGTTGCATTTGGCATGGATGTGAGGAGATCCAGTCTAGAACACACCACAAGATGCTCCATGCTCAGAAACTCCTCCCAGGAGTGCCTGTGGCTCAATCCAGAGCTCCTTTTGGGGTGGGGAGGGATGGCTGGGCACTGGCTCACCAGTGCTGGGTCCAGAATAATTCTTTGCAGTGAGCCTGAGTGCATCCTGCTGGCAGCCCCTGGAGAAGCGATAGGGATGGGCTCAGTATTGTCCACATTCACACACAGCCTTACGAGACCCTCCAAGGGTTCAACCCCCTTTTCCAGGAGGACAGAGGGTTTTAATTTCCAGTCCCCATGCTGGGCACAGTCTCCTGTCTCTCCAGGCTGGATCCCAAGGCCAGGCGGGTGCCCCAGCCCCTTCCTGCTGGGGCAGCAGCCCTCGGCTCCCGCTCCGCGGGTTTTTCCGCCCCGCTGCTCCCAGCCGTGCACGGCAGCGAGGCCAAAAGTGCATTGCTGTGGCCTGTGATTGAAAGGGGAAACGGCAGCGTCTCAGATTCACCGGCGGCAACTCGGACAAGGGAGAAGAGAAACAAAGGGGGCTGGGGAGGCTGGGCTGTCAGCTCGGATCTGTCTGCGCAGGGCGGGGCGCGGGCCCGTCTCCCTGGCAGGCGCCCAGATGAGCAGCGTGTCCCTGCCCCGGGCCCTGTGCCAGCAGGGCTGTCAGAGCCAGGCAGGGGCAGAGTCAGGGACTGGGGTGCCCCTGATTGCCTCCTGGGCTCGAAGCCTTGGCCCCAGGGCACGGGGGGTGCTGGGCTCTGGCTGTCGCTGTGTGCTGCTGCACCCGGACAGGCCCTGCGGCAGGGCTGGGTGCTGGGGAACATCACGGCCTTGTCCTCTCACTGCAGAGGGGGACAGACATCACCCAAATCATCTCACAGGCATCAGGCTCTGCTGAGTGGTGCTCACCCCATCCTGTGGCTGGGCTTTGTGCCGAGTGAGGAGTAGTGATGGCGCTTGGCTCTGCCAGGTGTTGGCCACAGGCCCCTCAGTGACAGCCCTGCTTGGGCTTTGGGTGGAAGTGCCCAAGTTTGGGCAGCCTTGCAGTGCTGGGGAGGATTGGGATCAGGAGCAAAGGGGACTGTTGCAGATACCCCTCCCAAGGAGAGGTTGGAATGCATCTTCCAGGGAGCTCTGCACAGTTGGGCTGGAGCGTGTTTCTCCTGTCCTCCTGGGGTTTCATGAAGAGGGACCATGCCACATGTGGTGGCCATGGCCACTGTGCTGATGGCCTCTCTCTCTCCACCAGGCTCTCTTTGCCCTGTCCTCCATGCTGAGACACTTCCCCTATGCACAGCAGCAGTTCCTCAAGCTGGGCGGGCTCCAGGTGCTCAGGAGCCTCTTCCGGCAGAAGGGGATGGAGACCCTGCACGTGAGGGTGGTGACTCTGCTCTACGACCTCATCATGGAGAAGGTGAGCAGCTGGCAAGGGAGCTGGCCAGGCACTCCCCTGCACCCCCAAAGCCAGCCAGGGTCGAACATCCTCACGGGATGAGGACGAGGAGGGGCTGGCATCAGTGGGGATGAGTCCCCTCCAACCCACTGGCCAACGCCACACGAGTGCCTGGGAGAGCCCAGAGGAGCCGAAACCTTTGTTTATCTTCAGGCCACTGCCACCATTTCCTCCTGGGGGTGTTTGAACAGCAGGACACCAAGGACACGAGTAGGGACTGCAGGGGACTGGCCAGCACTGCTGTTTCCCTGCCTGCCAGCGAGGCCTTTGCCTGCTGCACATCCCTCGCTGGAGCCCAGCCCGCCACGTTCAGTGTTTTATTTTCAAATACCCTGGATTACTGCTGTAAATGTCAGTTTAAAGCCTGTCTTTCTTTGCCATGGCTTGTTTTTCAGTCTGTGCGTTTCCCTGACTCCAGAGAATGGGAATTAAATCCACTCTGGCTCAGTTTATGGCCAATTTGCCCTGTGGATTATGGCTGCTCTAATACCTGGGTTGCAGTCACGGCAGAGCAGCACCTCTCTGTTAAATCAGTTATTTTCCAGGAGACTTTGTAAAGGTGCAAATTATTTTAGCAGGTCTGAAATCTTATCAGGTGCTGACTCTAACTTGATCCTGTCAGCTCCATGGGAAAGGAGCAGACATGGGCATTTTGACTCAGAGCATTCCCATTTGATCCTGCTGCCTGTTTTCCAGCTGCCCCCTCAGCAGCCCCATCTGTTCCCAGCTCCGTGGGTCTGGGACAGGCACAGCCTGGCAGATTTATGTTAAAGCAATGATTTTTTGCTGCTCTTTGGATTGGGAATGGTGTACCCTGGGTGCTGGTGGGTTGCTCCAGATTGAGGGTAGATTTGGGATGAGCTGGGTGACAGTCAGATGGGCTGGTTTGGAATCATAAACCACATCAGCAGCTCTCAGTGCAAAACACCACTCACTGGGGCTCTGAATGGCTCCTCCTGCCACATTCTTTCCTTTCTACCCCAAATCCTGCCTGCAGTTCAGCAGACAGCTCTCCCAGGGTTCCAGGAGAGGGGAGGTCTCCTCAGTGTTGTCCCTCCTTGTCCCCACTGTGTCATTGCTGTCAATCCTTATGACCAGCCTCTCACAGCAGTGCCCAGGGCCTGGCAGAGCCCAGTGTCACTGGTGAACAGGGGACACAGTACCAACCCCCTCAGGGACCAACAGGATTGTCCCATGGCTTCTCCTGGCAGCTCCAGGCCCTGCTGGCTGCCCCATCCCATCCCATCCCATCCCATCCCATCCCATCCCATCCCATCCCATCCCATCCCATGCCCGGGGCTGGATTTGTGCCCAGCAGCCCCACAGAAACCCTCACCTCCCCTTGGCAGCCCAGAGCACAGAGCCCTGCCTTGCTCAGACACTGCAGTTATCACAGGGCCAGCACCAAGCCAGGAGGATCCTAAGGGGAATGGAGCCTGTTTGGGAATTTCGTGTTATCAACAGCCTCTCCACACCTGAGCCCCAAAGGATGTCGGGGGGATGGGAGGGGGGTTCCCTTCCTCCCTGTGGCCCTGGTGCTGCTCAGGGCAGGGCTCTCTCTGTAAAGGATCCCAGTGCTGGGGGTAGCTGGACCAGGCTGGGAGGGGAAGGTCTGGAGGAGACTGAGATCCCTGTTTCTGGTGGGAACAGCACAGAGCCGAGTGATGATGTTCATTTGGTGCTGCAGGCGCCCAAAGCATCAGACCAGAGACTTCACCAGCCTGCTGAGCTTCCTGCCCCTCAGTCCCCTCCCAGGCTGTGTGCCACAGAAACCCCCAGTCACTGGGAGTTTTCCAGAGTGGGCAACCGGCCCCTGTGGCCGGAGAGCCCGGACACAACCTCGGTTTGGTCTTGTGTGGCAAGTCCCCGCCCAGGGCAGGTGTACGGGCTGTGCATCCTCCCCTGCCACGCCTGTCACCCCCGGGAGCCGTTCCCCTCTGCCAGGGATGTTAACCTGCGTTCCTCCCCTGCCACAGAAGCTGCTTGAGGAGGCCGAGCTGGGGGAGCAGGCGGAGCAGAAGGCGCAGCAGTACGGGCAGGTGCAGCTGGTGCCGGCCGTGCTGGAGCAGGACTGGTGCGCCGTGGCTGCCAGGCTGCTGCAGGCGCCCGAGCACGATGCCCGCGAGAAGGTGCTGCAGCTGGTGGGAGTCCTGATGGCTTTCTGCAGGGAGCACTACCGGGGGGACCCCGCCCTGGGCACCGCCCTGCGCCTCCTGCGCAGCGAGTACGAGGAGCTGGCGGCCCAGGAGCAGCGGGAGGGGGACAAGGACGGCTACTTCAGGGAGCTCCTGGGCTCTATTAACACCATCATCCAGCAGCTGAGGTGAAACCACATTCGGTCCGGTTCCGGGTAATTCAGGGTGATGGTGTGAGTTTGGATGGCAGCGGTGTAACTGCACTTTGGAATAAACTGCTGGACTGAAGGAGATGCCAGCACTGTGTGCCAACAGCTTCGTTATTAAAGCATCCTGGGGCGGGGGGCACCTCTGGTTTTCCGTGGGGTACTGCTGGAGAGGTGCGGAGGGAACGAGGTGGGGGCTCAAGTGACACTGCCCCAGCCATGGCACCTCCTGTGCCCCTGGTCTGTGGGCAGGCTGGTCTGGGTGGGAGGGCTGAGGGGTGTGGGACTGTGTCTGTGTGAGGTGGCCGTGCTGGATGCAGGGCTCTGACCCAGCCTTCCCTCCGAGCAGGACCAGCCCTGGCTGTGACCACAGCATGAGGCCCAGCCCCACCACCCCCTCAGTGCAGCCACCCAGCCTCTGCTTGGGGCCAGCCACAGCCCAGGGGCCTGGGGAGAACATCTGTCAGCCCAGGGGCCTGGGGGAGAACATCTGTCAGCCCAGGGGCCTGGGGGAGAACATCTGTCAGCCCAGGGGTTTGGGGGAGAGCATCTGTCAGCCCAAGGGTTTGGGGGAGAACATCTGTCAGCCCAGGGGCCTGGGGGAGAACATCTGTCAGCCCAGGGGTTTGGGGGAGAACATCTGTCAGCCCAGGGGCCTGGGGAGAACATCTGTCAGCCCAAGGGTTTGGGGGAGAACATCTGTCAGCTCAGGGGCTGGGGCCCTGTCAGCCCANGCCCAAGGGTTTGGGGGCAGAACATCTGTCAGCCCAGGGACCTGGGGAGAACATCTGTCAGCCCAAGGGTTTGGGGGAGAACATCTGTCAGCCCAAGGATTTGGGGGAGAACATCTGTCAGCCCAAGGGTTTGGGGGAGAACATCTGTCAGCCCAAGGGTTTGGGGGAGAACATCTGTCAGCCCAAGGGCTGGGGCACTGTCAGCCCCAGGGTGGCACAGCCATGGACAGCTCCATTCAGCACCGGGCTCAGCCACTCAGAAGGCCTCTTTGCCTGCCCACAAACCATTGAGTTTTCCCACTTGGCTCTGGAGATGGCTCCCAAGGTGATTCCTGGGGATTGAGACTGGCCAGCCAAGGGTTTTCCAGCCATGGTGTTCCAGCCATGCTGGGCTGGGCTGGGCATCTCCCTCCATACTCCTTGTGCAGTTGCAGCTTCTCCTCTTTCCTTGACACATGTCCCTTCCCCCATGAACCTCCTTGAGCTCCTTCCCAAACCAGGTGGTCCATTGGAGATGTTCTGCTCTATCCTCAGGCTCATTCCACCTCCTCACACCATCTTCCCCCAGGCAAGGAAGAATCCAAAGTCTTGCCCAAGCCTCTGCCTGCCACCTTGTTACCAACAGCAGAGAAGTCATAACAACTAAATTTATTCATTAACTTTGTTTAATTTCATAGAATCCCGGAATGGGTTGGGTTGGAAAGACCTTAAAGCCCATCTCATTCAACCCCTGCTGTGGGCAGGGACACCTTCCACTATCCCAGGCTGCTCCAGGCCCCATCCAACCTGGCCTTGGGCACTGCCAGGGCTGGGGCAGCCACAGCTTCTCTGGGCACCCTGTGCCAGGGCCTCCCCACCCTCCCAAGGAGAGGAGAAGCTTGAGCTCCACTCTGCTGTCCCCCCTGGTGCCTTGTGCCCCATGTGCACGGGGGACCCTTCCCCAGGAGGCTTTTGCCCACCCTGGCCCAGGCAGATGGGCTGCTGGGTGCCCCACACAGGGACTGTCCCCAGCTGTGGTGCAGGTGCCCCACGTGGGCCATGTCCCCAGGGCAGCTGGGACAGAGCCAAACCAGGATTTGGGCTCTGCAGAAGGGAACAGCACTGTGGGGACTTGTGGGGCCATGCTTGTCTCGCTCCCACCCTGCAGCAGAAACCCTGTAAAAGGTAAAAAAACCCTGTAAACAAATTTCACAGCCTTGAAAGGTGAGGGCAGCCAGGTGCTGGTCACTGCTGTGTGTGCTTTCCAGCAGTTTTCCTGCAGACCCCCTTTGTGGAGCAGCAGCTTTTCCTGCCCAGGCTGTGCCCAGCAGCACAGAGAGGTGAAGGCAGTGGGAGCACACCCGGCCTGCAGCTGCCCAGGAGGGGATGTTTCCATCCCTGTGTCCCCCCAGGCCTGGCACCACGGGCACCTCACTCACTGCTGCTCCCACCCGGCCCCACAGCCCTGGGCAGCAGCTCCAGGTCACTGCACCCCCCTGGGAAGTGAATCCAGAGGAGCCTGGCTGGTCCCTTCTGTCCCCAGCCGTGAGCCGGGGCCAGCACAGCCTTGCAGGGCTCTGCCACCCCCAGGGCTGTGCCCAAATGCCACTGGATCCATCCCCCAGTGCCACCCTGCAGCCACTGGGCTGATTCCGGGCCCCCAGCCCTTCCTCGTGCTCAAGCACTTGTGGCTCCTGTGCACAGCGTGTCACGGTCACTGTTAAGTAGCAGGATTGATTATAGGTATTGATTTCTTTTTGGTCCTTCTCTGGGTTTTGTTCAGGCTGGTTTGCTGACATTAAAAGCTATTTTTCTTTATTTTTTTTCTATTTTTAGCTGAAATGTATTTCCCAGCCAGCTCTGCCAGGGCTTTGCATTGTAGGTTCAAAAAAAAACCAAAAATATATGTATCTGATGGTAATGGCCAGGACAAGCATGGGAAGGAGCTTGTCTGCTGGAAGCCTGAGCCTCAGGCAAAGCAGGGATCAGCAGAGCTGGGAGGGATCAGCACAGGGATTTCTCAGGTCCTGCCTGGTCTGGTTGCTGTTTCAGAGCTGGATTTAACAAGGTGGGGATTGTCTCACACCTCTTGAAGGGCTGTGCCAGGGAGAAAATCACCAGCAGCCCTCCCTGTCCATCCCCCAAAGCCCAAACGCCACTTGCTCCTCCTGAACGTCTCAAAACTGCCAGAGGGTCGGGCAGGGGCTCAGGGGCGTGGGCACTGCTGGGGAGGGAGGGTGCCCGTGTGCCCCTGGGCAGCTCAGCAGGGAGCAGATGGCGGCTCCTGGGCTGTGCCAGGCCGTGCCCAGCCCTGGGATGCTCCCTGTGCCCCGGGTGGGTCCTGGCAGAGGGGCCGTGCCCCCCCCGGGCTGTTTCCAGCAGGGTAACGCAGCCGAGGACACGGAGCACTGACAGGAGGCCAAAAAATACCAAAGAACAACGTCCTGGCAGTGCTGCTCCTGAGGCCCTCGTGGGGCAGAGGCTGAGTGAGGCCCCAGGCAGGGCTGGCTCTCAGGGACCCCCCCACCCAGACCCGGGTCCCCCCTGCCCAAAGGGCTCCGGGCTCTGCACTGGGGGTCAGGACCCCCTGCCTGGGGCACCTGTGGCCCTGCTGGGTTTGCTGCACTCGCTGCCAGCCCCAGGAGCTCAGCAGCCCCCAGGCCCTGGGGCCCAGGTGATTTGGGGGTTTGCTCCGGGGAGCTCAGCCCTTGCCCCCACGGGAGGCAAATGCAGACAAAGACTCGAGCAGGGCCCCCACCTCTGCAGCAGCCAGACACAGCCCCCGTGGGGCAGACGGGCCGAGCCCTCCCCTCACCCAAACAGGCCCCTTGTACCAAAGACACGGCAGAGAAGGCCCCGGGCACCTCGGGGATGGGCACGATGTGGGTGCAGCTGCTGGGCACTGTGGGTGGCCCTGCTCCAAGGAAGGGTGGCCAGGGGGGCTCCTGGGCTGTAGCCACCCCCTCTCTGCAGCTCCTGCAGGTTCCAGGGGCTGCCATGCCCGAACACTGGGAGTGCAGCCAGGGCAGGAGCAGGGGCAGCCACGGAGGCCTGGAGGGCACCAGGAGCTGTGCCATGGGCAGCCATGGCCAAGGCGTGGGGGCTGCAGCCCAAAGGGGCGTCCTTCCTCTGTGTGCATGGCCCTGTGTCCCCCGAGGGTGAAGGAGCAGGGCAGGGAGCACTGGGCTGCTTTCCCTGGCCATAAATGCTGGCCCAGGCCGGTGTCCCCACTAATGACAGGTTTGTTCCCCAAATGGTGCTGCTGGTCCACAGCCTGGGGCAATGACAGGGCTGCTGCGGCTGCCAGCCCCTCCCCCGGCACTGGGGGCAGCAGGGGGACAGGGATGGGGACAGGGACAGGGATGGGGAATGGGACAGGGAGTGGGACAGGGAGTGGGACAGGGACACAGGGACAGGAACAGGGGACAGGGAGTGGGACAGGGACAGGGATGGGGAATGGGACAGGGAGTGGGACAGGGACAGGGAGTGGGACAGGGCCCAGCCTGTCCTGCCCAGCCCCTGAGCAGAGCCAGCCCAGCCGTGCTGCCAGGGCACCGAGTGCCACATCCTGCTGGGGTGACCCAAATCCCTGCAGCCTCCCCCATGTGTGGAGCAAGTCAGGGCTTGACCATCCCAGGGATGGGGGGTCCTGGGGCAGGTGGAGACCTTGGGCAGGGCTCACTGGACCCCTCCCTCTGCGGGTGCAGGAGGTGGGGCAGGCACTTCCATCCTTGCTGTTGGAGCTAACAGAGTTCCCCACTCCTCCAGCTCCAAGAGGGGGTCAAGCGTGGAGCGCTGGAATCACACACGTGGCCAGGCCAGCAACAGCCCCAGCTGCTTCCCCTGGCGCCCACAAGAGCATCAGGAGGGTCGTGCTGGCTCAGCCCGAGCTCCCCAAATCCTGGCATGAGATGGGCAGGGGGGCTCAGAGCCCACGGGCTGTGTTTCCCTGGGATGCTCTCCAGCCTCCACCATCCACAGCACAGGCAGGGCCTGAGCCTTCAGCACTGGAGCAGCTGATGTGCTTAATGGATTTTTGCTTTTCTCACCCATTTGTTGGCTTTTGAACGCACAAGCCCCTCCCCACTCTCTCCGTTCATTTGAGGTTTGGCTGCCTTGGCTTGTTCTAACCCAGCAGCGGTGTCAGAAAACAACTCGGGGTGTCCCCTCTCCCCATCCCGTCCCGCCCCGCGATCTCTGACACCTCCCGAAGGCGGCGGGAGCGCAGGAGAGCTCGGGGTGGGGACGGCGTTCCTGAACGGGCATTAAATCGCGGCACGGAGAGTTCACACATTTACAGTGGCATCGGTTCAACGGGGCTCCTTTCACCGCGCAGTTGAATTAAGAGCACTTGAAATCTGGAATAAGACTATCTCCTGAGGATTTAATGTGGATTCACTAATACACTTTAGAAGATAACGTGGGTTCATCTTCCGAGATCCCTGCACAGCCAGGTCTGCTGGGCTCTGGCACAGCTTCAGTGGAGCTGCTGTCCCACCACACTGCAAAACCCCCCTAAATCTCTTCAAATCGCTGCAAAAAACCCACCGCAAACTTTTCAGCAAATACTTGGGTGTGCTTCAAGCGGTGTCTGGGGAGAGCAGCCGTGGGGAGCTGGGAGAGAAGGAGCTCCAGAGCCCTTCCCTGCCCGCAGCCGCCCCATGGCAGTGCCCGGGGAGGGCCGGGCAGCGGGAAGGGGGGCTCGGCTGGAGCGCGGTCCCCCCTCGCAGCCCCGGCGCTTTCCCCGCCCCAGCCCAGCATCGTCCTCCGGCAGCCGCAGCGAGCGCCTCTGCACGAGCCCTTCCCCAGCGCTTAATTACAGGGAGCAGTAATTACTGTAATTCTCTTCAATTGGCTCCCTAATAAAGTCACAGCTTTGCTGGCGGCCGGAGCCCCTCGCGGAGCCGCTGCCGCCTCCCACGCGGGGCTGGAATTCCCTGGCCCGGCGGGATCGGCGCTTCCAGCGCGGTTGGCAGCTCCTGCCCCATCGGGGTCCGGGGCACCGCGAGCGGGGCTGGAGCCGCTGCTCCGGGGCTGGGTGCGCTCCGGGAGGGGGAACTGCCCAGTCTTGCCCAGCCCTGCCCTGCCCAACCCAGCCCTTCCCTGCCCTGCCCTGGACCCGCCGCTCCCCAGCGCCGGCACCGAGAGGCGCCCCCAGGGTGTCCCCAGCCCGGCCCCGCCCTGACCCCGGGGATGGTGGCACCGAGTCCCCCCGTGCTGGGGGACTGCTGCATTCCTGAGCACAGCAATTAAACCAGTTATTCACCTCGATGCCCTTCTCCTCTTCAACCCAAAAAAATTCCCAGAGGAGCAATTCATGTGTACAAAAGAAATGCGAGTGGAGGTTTTTTGGCCTCCCATCCCCATCATGTCCTCAGTGCTCCTGAACCCACTGGGCTGTAGCTCTCACCAGGGGGAACCACATTTCAGTTTCTTGCCGACTTGGTGCTTATAAACGAGTGTCTATTTAAAAGCTAAATACATGTAAATGTCTGTACATCTTAATATAGGGGGTGCTTTTTTAAAGCTCATTAATAGATTGTATTTGGGGGGGGGCATTGGATGTACTCCCTGAAGAGCCTAGGGAATGTCACCTTTAAGACAATTAATACCAGAAACCCTCCCCCCATATTGTATAAATCCAATTAATAATTATCTATAAAAGAAGACTTCTCTGTTCCATTAACCCCCAAATGGAAGTGGAGGATCACAGCTCCTCCTCTGAGCCTGTTTACATGGTAAGGGTGTGTGAAAACTAGTCTGTAATTCCACTGTTTAATAGCTGTACTCAAGAGGCTAAAATGCTTGAAAACATAATACATTTGGCAAAAAATATCCAAAAGAACTATTTAGCTTAATTCCGATCAGCATTACAGTAACATGACAGCAATAACCTCAATACAGTAAATTATAAGCTGATTGAGATAAATAAAATTATAACATTTCAGTGCCAAGGCTCAGCTCTAAAATGGAGCTGTGGTTTAGCCATTAACTACAGCCCAGGCTTTTCCAGCTCTAGAGGAACAGGCACCGTGGTGCTGCCCCGTGCAGGCTCCGCTTCCCCAGCACCCGACTCGACTGGGACGCGTGAAACACCCTGAAATTCATAAAATTTAAATAAGACAGCGAAATTATACCTTGTAGCTATAGTTATCACAAATAATGTACAGTCTAAATTGCAGCCTGAGCAAACACGATTTCCTGGGTGCCTCTGGAAGCCCAAGGCGGGATGCAGCGCAATTATGAGGAATGAGCACAAAGCTGATTTGCATCTGAATGGCGAGGGGGGGGCGAGGGGCGGGCTGGGCCCGCTCCATTCACGGCACCACAATGCACCAGCTGGGAAAAGCAACTTTATTAGTGTCCCGCAGCAAAATACATTAGTAATTTGTGAGCAGGCATTGAGAGTCCCGGCCGTGTCACACGGCAGCCAGGCCGCCTACACGGGCCGAGCTTTCCGCGGGGCCGGGCCCCGGAGCCCCCCGGAGGGCAGGGGAAGCGCCCCAGGGCCCCGGGGCAGCACCGGGACCGGCAGCGCCGCCTCCCCGGGGCAGCACCGGGACCAACAGAGCCGCCTCCCCGGGCAGCACCGGGACCGGCAGCACCGGGACCGGCAGCACCGGGACCGGCAGCGCCGCCTCCCCGGGGCAGCACCGGGACCAACAGAGCCGCCTCCCCGGGGCAGCACCGGGACCGGCAGCGCCGCCTCCCCGGGCAGCACCGGGCGCAGCTCCGAACGGGATCCTCGGCACGGCCCGACCCAGGCGCGGCTGGATGGTTTTCCAGCTGTTTTCCAGCTGTGGTCACACAGCCAGTGCCTGCTGCATTTTCAAACGCCTCTGAACTCGTTCCCTCTCCACCCCGACAGCAGGGATACACTAACACATACAATACTTCGTTAGTTCTTTGAGTGAACAGATCCAATTTTCCTCTCCTGATCACCATGATAAACTGAGTCTCTGAGTAGCATGATCCAGTATTAGTGTTAACTGTTAGTGTTACTGTAAAATCCTCTTTGGTTATAGAGTATTTCATTTAAAGCAAGATTATAAAAAACAATTTCCAGCTAGAAATCCACCCCTGGAATCTAAAAGCCATCTAAATTAACACACTCCTGAAGGCTGAAGATATACTGATAGGACTTAGAAATTTGAGGATCTCCCCATGTAATCTAAACAAAGTTATCAAAATTATATTAAGTAAATACATTTGGAGGAATAGTAAATTTTTGAAAAATCCTTGGGATATTAAAAGTAGAGTTCTGGAAGTAGCAGTAGTGGGCTAGAGAAAAACACACCCGAGCCAGAGCCCTCCTCTAGATGCTCTCCATGGCCTTGAACTCGCTGAGAGCCTGCACGGGGTTCACGTGCTTCTTCTGGGATGCCCTCTTGATTTTAGTCTGGGTTTCGTCCTGTTTCTCCCTCTTGACCAGGGGTTTCTTCTCTGGAGCCTTCATCTTCCAGGAGACAGCGGGGAGGTTGAGGGAGGCCATGCCCTGGGACTTCTGGTACTTGGTGGATGCCACGTAGGAGGCCTTGACCGTCTGCACCACGGCGTTCATCAGGTTCTTGGCTGCTTGGATCAGGGACATGGCACTGTCCACCTGCCAGAGGGGCACACAGGTTACACCCCACCAACACCCCCAGACACAGCACTGCACTGCAAACACCACAGCCCTGGGGGGCAAAGCCACTTGAAAACGGATTTATCAGATTTGTTTAACTGATTTATACTTTCCCTTTGAAACCCGAGGTCCCCAGTCTGAGGCAGGATTTTCCTTTGGGCACTCCGTGGTTGCAAACCTGACTTGTGCCACCAACACAAAAGCAGAGTTTGCCCTGTCTCCATTTTTCATATTAATGGCAATGGCAACGATTTGTATTCTGCCTTTTGCTTTTGTGACTAAGCTTTAACAGTAGCTTATTCTCTCATGAAATTAATAAAGCTGTAGTAGTATCTTAATCACTGATAATAAATATTTAAATCACTCTAGAATACTAAGTTGTACTGGGAAGGAAGGAACACAACTGCATCACCAGCCAGGCCTGGAGCCCTTTTCCAGCTGCTTCCTGATTTACAAGAGCATCAAAACAAGGAAAAATATGCATTTGTCAAAGCTTTAGGGCACAGTGGGGACAAAGAGCAGAGACCAGGGCTGGGGGGAAGAGAGAGGGGAGGAGCACTGTGGTGACCTCAGCTGGGACCCCCCTCTCCAGGGGCCAGTGTCCTGCTCTGGGTGGGAGCCCTGGCTTGTCAAGGCCAAATGGGCTGGGGCAGGGTTTGGTCTGGGGCAGGGTTTGGTCTGGGGAGGGGTTCAGTCTGGGGCGGGGTTTCTGGGC